>CM053582.1:524106245-524149281 GCA_028627135.1 Pseudochirops cupreus | reverse complement strand
ATGAATGTTGTAAAATAAAATAAATAAAATAAAATATATTTTTAAAAAAAAGAAATCAAGGAATAAGGTAAGAGAGGAATTCGAAGGGGAAAAATAAAATATCAAAAGAAAACTGAAAAAAAAAAGAATCTTAAATTTTAAACTCCAACAAAAAAGGGAGGATGGGTTTAAACTGCTAATAGGGCAATCCCCCCAAGAGAAAAGGAAGAACTCTGTATATACCATAATGATCAAAAGGAAAGAACCCTAAGCCTAGGGTACCCTAGAAAAAGCAGAGGCCAGTGAGAAAGGGAGGGGTAGAAAAGAAAGAAAGAAGGAAGGAAGGAAGGAAGGAAGGAAGGAAGGAAGGAAGGAAGAAGAAAGAGTAGGGAGAGTATTTATGAAACACTAGTTAAGTTAAAGAACAAGAAAAACATTCAGGTGAGGATGGGGACCAGGAGGAGCGAGAAATTGTTTAGGTGGCTGAAATCACATCAACACCAAGAAAAGACCTGGAAAATAAGAGATAAATGGATAGAGGAGGGGAAGCTATAAAGGATTCCCAAACAAGGCAAGAAGCATGTCCCATCCATGTCTATACATATGTATATCTGTTTATATTCATACATGGGAATCCTAACATCAGTTTTGCGCTCAAAGTCCCTTCCTAAGCCAGACAGGTACCTACCCTATGAGGACATCAAGCTAACATCCCTCAAAGCAGAGTTCTCAGTACACAAAATGAAATACCTGTAAAGAATCTATCACTATTTCCCTATTATCAGACCCCCCAGAATAATAGCTAACAATAGCTATTGACATAATACTTGAAGGTTTGCAAAGTGCTTTATATATATTATCTCATATTAGCCAGTCCTATGGGTTCAGGCCCAGCATTAACCATCAATACTATTGCTTCTACTGTAAATGTTCTCTTTTTCCTATCAGGTTAGGACAACTGTACAGAATATTTCAAGATTTCTCCAGGAAAGAGATAAATGCAATCTAAGACTGCATTGGGTCCCCAGGAGTCAGGGATGGTGCTCATCTGCTATACTCATTGTGAACCTTAGGAATGTTCTTCCTTGTTTCTGACCAGTGAAAACAAAGGCC
This sequence comes from Pseudochirops cupreus, assembly GCA_028627135.1. Lineage (NCBI taxonomy): Eukaryota > Metazoa > Chordata > Mammalia > Diprotodontia > Pseudocheiridae > Pseudochirops > Pseudochirops cupreus. The sequence continues at coordinate 524,148,189 of CM053582.1, read as the reverse complement.
TCCTTAGAGTAGGCAAAAACAACCCTGATCTGGATTTCTCTATATTCAATTAAACAGCAAAGCAATGGTGCTATACATTACTTAGATACAAAGATGAACAATGACAGTCTCTGTCCCCAAAGAGTTTACAACTCAGTAGAAGGAAGAGACAAATATGTACACACAAAGGGCGGAAAGTGGACAGAAACCTAGAATTAGAGGCAAAAAGACCCCAGCGGTGGTCTGGTCCAACCTGATTATTTTATAGATGAGCAAACCAAAGGAGCTAAGTTAACTTGCCCAAGGTCACATGGGAAGCAGGTGGCAGATCTGGGATTCACACCCGGGTCCTCTAATTCCAAATCCATTACACTCTTTCCACTACACTAAATATAAGTCAGAATGAAAAAAGCACACAGGGGAGTTGTAACAGGGAAGCTTGAAGCCTGGGGAGAGAGGGATCTCCTGTCACTGGAGGGTCACAAGAAGGCCTCCTGGAAGAGAAAGCACCTGAGCAGGGCCTTGAGAGGAGGGAAGGATTTAACAGGCAGTGATGGGGCAGGAGGCCCTTCTAGGGAGGAAGGGGGAAATGCACAGCCTGAGCCTCACTCACCTCCAGCGACCTCCCACCTCCCGAGCTCCCACATCGCCTCCCTCGATCCTCCTCCCCCAGCACCGGCGGCCTCGTGCCTCCTCCTCGCCCCCCATGGACACACACACACACACACACACACACACACACACACACACACACACACACACACACACACACACACACACACACACACACACACACACACACACACACACCCGTCCCGTCTCCATCATCCTAGCCCGGTCTCCATGGCAACCACCAAGAAGGCCCTCCTCCTCCTCCCTTTCTTCCTCCTCCTCCTCCTCCTCTTCCTCCTCCTCCCCAGCGCGCGCTCACCACTCGCTCGCTCCCAACGATCCCGGGCCTCGGCCCCGCCGCTGCTCCCGGAGGGTGGAAGGCCCAAGGGCCCGGGGCCTGGGAGCTCCCCGGGCGAGGGGGCGGGAAAGCAGCGGAGCCTTGGCCGGGCCCGGCTCGGCCCTCCCCGCCCCCTCCTCCTTAGCTCTGGATCTCGGCTCGGGGGAAAAGGGGGACGAGTGGGGACAAAACAGAGGGCAAGGCGGGGCGGGGCGGGGCTGGGAGGCCGCGGCGGCTGCGACGGCAGCCGGCGGCCAGGAGAGTCCCAGCTCTCCCGCTCTCCCTCCCCGCGGCGGCCCTCCCTCGCTCCTTCACTTCGTTGTTCCTGTCACAGGCGCGCCGGGCCGGGCCGGGCCGGGCCGGGCAGGGCCGCTTTGCGCATGCTCCCAGCGGCTACGCTCGGGTCACGTGGTCTCCGCTTAGGGGAAGGTCAAGGCTGGCGCTAAACGGCTGGAGGCGAGGCTGAAGCAGCTGATCGCGGCTGAGGTGGGGTAACTTCAGGAGTCTAATCCGGCCGCCTGAGGTCATCCTCCTCCTGGCACCAAAGAGCTTTTCCTGGCGGTGTCCAGCCCCGCCTCTTTGGTTAGGGAGGCGAGGAGGAGCTGTGGCTGACACACACGCTGTCCTGCTTCGGGGAGGGGTTTGCGCGCGCACATACTGAGAATACCATTCAATAAACTGGGCATATTTGTGCCAAGCAGTGTTGTCGGGCTTGGGGGCCGCCTGCTGCTCCCTCGGCTCACTCCGACACCCCACCCCCTAGTCTAACTAGCCTCCTCTGAGAGCTTCCTGTGTCATGCATCTCTCTTCCTTCTGCGTGGCGAACACACACACACACACACGCACACCGTGGACAAGCGCTGCTGCACACACACACACCGTGGACAAGGGCTGCTGCGCCGCCCGCAGGCTTATTTCCGTTTGAAGCAATTTGCAGTTTGCGAAACGTTTTCCTCAAACAGCTCTCGGCGGTACAGTAGTGCAACCGATGAGGAAAAGACACTGAGATTATGACTTGCCCAGGGTCTCTATTGAGGGACCACGTTCAGATCCAAGCTCTCTGACTCTTAATGCTGTCTGTGCTCTTTTGCTGTTCTGCCACGCCGCCTCTATGAGTCGAGGGTGGGTGGAGACACAGTCATGCGGAACACTTGATGGCACGAGCACCTCCCCAAATCAAGGGATGCTTCAGTGGCTCTGGAATCTAATTAGTGTGAGCATTCTCTCGATTGGAACAGAATTCAGCCCCTCCCTGCCTTCCTATTTCGTGATTCTGGTCGATGTCCCTCCATACATCCTCGGCAGAGCATCCATTCAGCTCTTCTCCAGATTATTTTCTTTTTTGTGAGTGTCACTGGAGCACGTATTTGGGATATCCATCTCTTAACCCGTGGTCCCTTCATAAGACTTGCTCACCAACTTTTCTAGATGATATATTTCCTCAATGACTTAAATATAGGTCATCCTTGAAAATATATTGCAGCCTCCCATCATGCTTCCTTCAACTTTGGTTCCTCTGAAATCATAGTATTCAAAAATTCACAGTCATAGAGTATTGTCAAGATGGGTATTTTTCTGGCATTTTTAAAAATCCATGTAGTTTTTCCTTCATGTATTTTCAGTGAAGAATCATGTTATATTTCGGATCTTGAAGACAGATTACCATTCCCAAATAGTAACATCTGAATTAACTTACAATGCATAGGGAATCCAGTTCCCACTTGCCCTGGCATAACAGATCTTCATGACAGTATACATATATCTCTCTGTTTTATGCCTCACTTGGCAATAATTAGATTGTTTTTGAAAAGAGTTAGCTCTAAAGTTGCATTTACCAAGGAATTTTATTTTATCTTTAAATATGTGTGAGATATTCCTTGTTTATATTTTCAATCCTGTTTTAATCTATTGTGTAACCCAATGAACATTAAAAAAGTAAGATCTTGAATTTTCATCTTTTAGTAAGTTTTATAACAAACACTTGGTTTGTTAAAGTAACTAAACTACTTGTATCCTTTTGAACTTCCAATTCCACTACAAGACATGTATCCCAAGGAAGTAAAAAAACAGAAACAAAGGTCTATTATATATCAAAATATTCAGAACTACAAATATTTAATAACAAAGACCTGGAAACAAAGTGGCCACCAATTTTGGGTAGTGCCTGAACAAACTGTAATATAACAATGTAATGGAACATTTTTGCATTAGTAAGAAATAACAAATATAAAGAATAAAACAAAATGTGGTTAAGATTTATATCAAATGGTGCAAGTGAAATAAAAAGAACCAGAGAGACTATATACAAAATGACTACAAGAATGTAAATGAAAAGATCACAAACTTAAATACCAAACTCTAACTGAAAACATCTCACCCCCCCCCCAAAAAAAATAACCAAACATGTCTTCATATATCCCTTTTCTCCTCAGAGTTGGGGTGGGGCAGAGAGTGAATCTACAAAGGCAAAATGTTGCCCAAGTTGTCACCATATCAGTTATTTTTGTTCATCTATTTTTCTTTGTTACAAGTGTTCAGATTTGGAATGGGAGTGGGACAGAGAAGAAATAATAGTGATATAAAAACAGTTTTAAGAGAACAAAATTTTAGAAGACTGTGTTTTTAAAAGATATGATTTGCTACAGAGATTGTGAAAGTCTGCCTGTTCCTTTCTTATATTTTCATCAAGGTTATAGATCATGTTCATGTATCTTTTACAGAGATAATAACAGCTAATATTTATATAGCACTTAAAGTTTACAAAGCACTTTATAAATACCTCATTTTACTCTCACAATAACTTTGAGATATAGGTGCTATTTGTTATTTTCCTCTCTTCACACAAGCAAACAGAAATGGACAGCAATTAAGTGACTTACTTAGTCTCATAGTTTCTAAGTGTCTGAGATTGGATTTAAACTCAAGTCTTCCTGACCCCAAGTCACTACCTAAGTACCTTCAGGGATGGGGAACCTGCAACCTCCAGGCCACACATGGCCCTCTAGGTCCTCAAGTTTGACCCTTTGACTAAATCTAAACTTCACAGAACAAATCCCCTTAATAAAAGGATTTGTTCTGTAAAACTTGGACTCAGTCAAAAGGCTGCATCCAAGGACCTAGAAGACTACATGTAGCCCTCTATGTCCTCAAGTGTGGCCCTTTGACTGAGTCCAAACTTCACAGTTCAGTTTGGATTCAGTCAAAGGACACTTGAGGACCTAGTACCCACCTCTGATCCTAGCTAAAGTAATTACTGATGTTCCTTCAATTGCTGTTTTTTAGGACCATCTATGATTTCCCCACCACCATCACTCTTTTGAGGTCTTATAAAGTTTTACTTAAGGCATTCAAGTTTATGTTGTTTCCAACACAGGTTCCCTCTAAGCGTACTGGTCTGGTCTGGCTATTCGGTTACTCTGCCTTCTTAAGTGCCATTTTTAACTTTTCATAAAGCCCTTTGGAGACTGAGTTCAAATGTTGTAGTTTCTCTTTCATTGTTGATGAAAAAAGATTGTTATAGAAACATCAACATATTAAACAGAATAGTACCCATGCGTAATAGAAACTATGAAATGTTTATTCCATTTTATGTCCATTTGCTTTATACTGACAATTACATCAGTTATGGAGGGGGAAGGTGGGGCAGTGTAAATTGAGTTTCATGCCAAGTTTTCTGCAGACTAATTTTTGCTTCTACTATTTTTCACTTTTATAATCTGTCATCCTTCTCCATGTTATTTTACAAATGGTATCACATTCTAAAACAGCATTGCCCTTAGTTCCCAGTGTTTGCTGATTTATATGCTTCCATCTTCATTATGATGTCTGTTTTACATCTGGTTAAACTTTTACAGGAAATAGTGATAGTCAAGGTCAATATATTTACTTTTTCCCATTTCCCACTTTCTAACATTATTGATTAATTTGAATAGGTAGGAATAAAGCATTTCAATTATTCACAGTATTTTCTTATCTTTAGTGTTTGTCTAAGTTGATATTGTTTTGACCTTTATTCTGATTAGTCGATGACCTGACTGCACACAGATGATTCTGAAATTCTTTTCACATCAGTAAAAAGCTATTTCCTGTTAAGATACAATCAATTTCATTTTTTATGATATTGTTGGGTATTTCTATGTTTAACACCTTCATACGTCTCTTCTGGAAGAAAATATTCATGAAATACAGGTATGAGTCTTCTGAATTATCCACAACCTATGGCCCCTTTTGCTTCTCATATCTGAACCATATTTCCGAATATATTTTTCAGCATCCTCCCCTGGGACTCACTTCACATTGAAATAGACATCAAATGGTATGCATATTCAGGGTATATCAAGATAGTAGCAGATCTGGCAGAGAATGTTTTCATAATTTCTTCCCTCTTTCAGTACCTAACTGACCTCAGACATATACATATATACACAGACCAACACTCTCACCCACCCCCAGGTCAACAATAAATGTTGACTAACCCCAAAACTACTACTTATCTCAGTCTGGATAGTCACCTAAGTATCCAAACTTGGTCCTTGTGTATAACCAGACCCGGGGATATTTTACCTGTAAGGTAACCAAAGGGGGAAAGGGTTCTAATCATTGATTCTCCACCTATTCATCCTATTTAAACTTTCTAGTCCTTGATTTCTTTTTTTCCCCTAAGTTACATTGATGTTATTTGTCCTTTGGTCTTGAAAAGGACCAAAATGACATCATGATGTTAGAGTCCATGTAGCTGTGACTCATCCGTTACACTGATGCCTTTTGTTTTAAGGACAGTCATTTCCCCTTTATCTCCACTTCCCCTTTATGGCCTTTCATTGAACCTTTGCTCTAAAATTCAAATGAAGAAAAACCTCTAAACAAAATTCACAAAAAATTGAAAGGAGTTAGTCATATCAGCAGCTCTCAAGGCATAAGTTCAGTCATTACAATTAAGCAGAGTTGATTGCTTTTTAAAGTTGCTTTCTTTTACATTATCATAGCCATTGTGTATCTGCGTATATTGCCTCCCTGTTTCTTCTTACTTCATACTCTCAAGTCATACAAATCTTTACGTTTCTTTGAATTCTTCATATTCCTCATTAATTATGACACAACAATATTTCATTATATTGAGATCATCAACAATGAATCAGCAAACAAGACTTCAAAACCTACTATATTCCAGACACTGTACTAGGTTCTCGAGATACAAAAATGAAAAAGGAATAGTATCTGCCCTCAACTAGGTATATATTTGTATATAAACTTCTAATTCTCTAGGTGAATAGAGTTTGTATTAGCAAATGAAAAAGGACCTTAGAAGTCTTAGCCAACTTCCTTATTTTATAAATGAAAAATCTGAAGCCCCAAAGGTTAATTTACTTGCCCAAGGTCATATAGGCATTAAGTAAATGAGAGGAAAGTAAAAATCAGATCCTTTGACTCCAAATTCAGTGCAGTTTCCACTGAACCACACTGTCCCTTCCATGTGCCACAATTTGTTCAACTCTCCAATTCAATCAAAAAGCTTTTATTAATCATCTAGATGACAGTCACTGGCCAAGGCTTTAGGAATACAGAGATCAAAATGAAAACAGTTCCTCCTGTCAAGGACCTGAAATTCTCCTGGAAGAAAACAACGCAGATTAGGCAATACAAAACACATAAAGAAAATATAAAGTAATTTCAGAGTAGTAGAGTAACAGAAAGTGAAATAACTGAAGATAAGGAAAAATTTAGTAGGAGGGGCACTTGAGCCTTGGATGGTTAGGAATTTCTATAAGCAGTGATGAGGAAGGAGAGTATTTCAGGGATGGAGGACAACCTGCCCAAAGGTAGAGGTGGGAGAAAAAATATCATGTACAGGAAAGTAGGTGAGTTTGGCTAAAACAGAAAGTATGATAGCAAATAATACGAAATCTGTCTGGAAAAACAGCTTGGAGCCACATCGTGCTTTAAATATCAAATGGCAGAGTTTATATTTTATCTTATAGGCTATAAGATGGCACAGAAGCTTCTTGGGCAAGGAGATCAATGCAATTAATAGATAGAGGTATAATATAATGGAACTCTAGCTATACTTTTAACTTGATATCTAGACAAATATCTGTAGTTATAGAGAGAGCACACAAACATGCACTTTGTTTCTGGTTTGGTTTTGTTGTTGTTGTTGTAGGGGTTGTTTTTTGGTTTGGGGTTTTTTTGCTACTATCCAAAAAAAGTGCTGCTATGAATATTTTGGTATAAATGGACCTTTCTATCTTTGACCTCTTTAGGGTGTATATTTAGAAAAAGTGTTAGGTCAAAGGGCATGAATAGTTGATTGACTTTTCTAACGTAATTCCAAATTGTTTTCCAGAATAGTTGGGTCAATTTATAATTCCAACAAGAGTGTATTAACGTATCTGTTTTCCTCACTTCTTCCAACATTGACTACTTCCATCTTATATCATTTTTGCCCCCTTGAAGGTGGTGAGGTTGAACCTCAGAGTTGTTTTAATTTGCATTTCTTCATTAACTATTTGAAGTGATCTTTCTTGTGGTTATTGATCATTTGTAATTCTTTCAAACTATTTGTCTATATCATTTGATCACTTGTCTATTAGGGAACCCTTGATTTGATTTCCTAATGTAAAAACTGAAGTGAATGAGGCAAATTTCTAGTTAATTCAGTTCTGACAAAGAGGTCCTGACAGAAAGGGTTCTGCTATGTTAGAGGGGCAGCAGGATAATTCTGGAATGTGAGAGGTCCTCAGGACCTCTTTGCAATACCACTCCCAATATCCTAGCCAGATCTATAACTAAGATATATAATCTAGGGCAAATTTAATTGACTAGAGGGAGAGAAAGGCGTTAAAGTGTGGCCATTCCTCCCTTTGGTTAAAGTAATTTAGAGATAGAAGTTATAGGAGTGGAGAAAGCTAACGAAATAGGAGGTCAGGGTCTTAGAAGGAAGTTTACTATGGGATTGAGGAGAGAAGGTGCTGCTTCTTTTGCCACCTTTCCCTGCTGATTCCAGATGTTTCAAGTAACTTAAGTCCTCAAGATGTTGGCACATCAGGAGCAACATACCCCAGAGGGTAAGTGGGACGAATGTGTGGAAAATAAATGTGATAGATATGGGTCATTAGAAGTGGCAGTCTTGGGGGCCAAGTAAATATGCTGGTGCTCCAGGAAGCAGGAGAGAGCAAGTGCATTCCTCCACCATTCATGTCACAATCTAGACTATCAGGCTAGTGTGCAAGAGGTTAAGCCTGTGAATGTCCCTCCTTTCCCACTATCACTTTAGGGAAAAGATCAGTGGGGCAAGATGGCCACTCCTATGTTCTGCTGTTCTCTGGGATCTAATTATGGGTCTAAATTCATTCCAGGGCAGTGATCTATATGAACACCCTTACTATTCTATCAAACCAACATAGGGAATGATCCAAGGGTCTGCTCCCAAGACTTTCCCCCCTTAAATCCCTTAGACTTAGCACCCTTGATCTTCCCCTGGTCCTGTCTCTCTACCCCATCTCTAGGGGTATCTACTTTTCAGGTGTGATCAAGGGGCTCTAAAAGTTCCATGCTCTCAGGGAAATAATCTTTATATGATCTGAGAAAACAGTCTGAGCGCGACTCCCTCCCTCATAAAGAATTGTCTCCCTTGCCTACACTATTCACTCTTTCTACTCACACCTAAAAGAATATTTACTGATGGAGAAGAAGAATTGCTAAGCAGAAAACAAAGAGCTTGAAGACCTCTGCCTTTGTACTAGCCCTCTCAAGAGTCTAGATTATTTTTAAGATGGTAGGGAGATCCCTGATGCCTCAAAGGTCCCTTTTCCTTCCCTCCCCTACCACCATTATGAATCTATGATTTTATAAGATTTGAAAACCCCAGACACTCCAGATCTAGGGCTCAAGAGAAATTGTCACTCACACCTATTTCTTTAGCTGTGACCCCTGGCGTTAGCACACTAGCAAAATTCAATGAGACTCCAACCACAAACTCCAAACCTTGGGCTCAATGGATTTAATTGATCCTTGCCACCCTTATAGCAGGATAAGACCAGGACATGGAGCCTTTCTCCACACTCCTATCCTCTTTCTAGTCCTCCTTCTTCCCAGAGTTCTCAGAAATTCAAGTAGATGATAATGCAGAATGGGAGGAATGTTGGATTGGGGAGGAGTTCTCAGTCATAGTTATCTTTCTCCTCCCTGGTAGTTTTCCATCTAGGAACAATAGAATGGAGTGAGGATGACTCAGTAAAGAGACATGGGGTGGGGTGAGGAGCCTCCTGTTCACAGAGCTACATCATTTTCAAGAACTTTCAGTGTCTCTTCTCCTCAAGAAAGTCTGAAGTTGAGGAGCTGGGAACTTTAGGTCCAGGTTTCCCCAAAGTACAGTGAAATGCCTAGTGAGGCAGAAAGGATCCTTAATGAAGCAGCTCAGAGAATTTCCACAAGAAAGGAGCTAGGAGTAGAGGCAGGCTCTTTCTAGCTCATCTGTAAAGGCATATGCTTTTCTGGAGTGCTAGGATTTGGTTATCTGAGACCCAACTATCTCCCATATCTACCTACCACAATGTCAGAAATTTTACCCTTTGGGCTAAGACATTATCTCTAGAGCACTTCTGTTAAATTTTATTATGTGAAAGAGCAAATGCATGGATCCATTAGCCCAATCAGTTAAAAGTAGCAACAGGACTGGTAATAATTGGTATGGGAGCCCTTAATAGGAATCCTGGGCATTAGAGATTGGTTTGGCAAGGGGTCAGGTGATAAAGGATCTTTAAGATAAACTTGACTTTTATCATATACTTCTGTCACAAATAGTAGCATAATGGGACATAGTAGAATAAATACTAGTCTCAGAATCAGAAGATTTGGGGTTACATTCAGGTTCTGTCACTAACTAGTGAGCAAGACACTCCTACCTCTCTTTCCTTCTCTGTGAAATGGTGGGGTAGGATTAGATAATCTTTGAGGGTTCTTCCAGTTCTAAGATCTTACAATTCCCCAGTTAGAAAGCATACATGGGGGAAGGGGGTGGGGCACAGTGGTGGAGCCAAAATGGCAGAGTAAAAGCAGGAACTTGTCTGAGCTCCTGCTCTAACCACCTCTAATACCTATGATTCTACACAAATTTTAGAGCTACAGAACCCACAAAGTGACAGAGAGAAACAAATCTCCCACTGAAGACAGCCTGGCAGGCTGACAGGAAGGGTCTAAAGCACCCAGCTGGGAGCTGAGCATAGTTCAGCGTGAGCCACACGGGCCCACATCCAGGTGGCCCAGACCAGCAGCCCAGACTGGCAGGAGCAGACTTCAGGAGAGTGAATCACTGGCAGCTGTGGTGGTTTCCAGACTTCTAGACCCATAAATGCCAAAGAGAAATAAAAGATCAGTAGGGAACTCTGTTGGAACTGGGTGACAAAAGAGCATGATCCAGCCCCTGCCCCTGGGGCATTAGGTGGTGGTGGTGGGGCAGCTGCAGCTGCTGCTACATGGCTGCCTCCAGAGCTCCTGGCCTGCAGATTGTAGGGGGACCCAGCAAACATTCAGAGGGTAATCACTCTTGCTTTGACCTGCTTGGATCTGGGTCACAGTCTTAGATGGTGGTCCTGGGGTGAGAAACTCCAGTGTGCCAGAGCTTGTGGTGGCTGTGGAGAGGACACCCTCCTCAGACCTCTGACAATATTTGTGAAACCCCAGAAATTTGGGACACACACAGCTCTCTCCACTATGGAAGCAGAGTTCTACCATGGCAAAGAGTTTAAAAGTCAAGTAATTGGCTGACAAGATGAGCGAGCAGAGGAAGTGCAATCAGACCATAGAATCCTTTTTGGGGACAAAAAGGATCAAAACATGGAACCAGAAGAAGACAACAAAATCAAAACTCCTGCATCAAAAGCTTCCAAGAACAATATAAATTGGGTGCAGGCCATGGAGGAGCTCAAAAAGGATTTTGAAAATCAAGTAAGAGAAGTAGAAGAAAAATTGGGAAGAGAAATGAGAATGATGCAAGAAAACCATGAAAAGTGAGTCAACAGACTGCTAAAGGAGACCCCCAAAAATACTGAAGAAAATAACACCTTAAAAAATATACTAACTCAAATGGCAAGAGACCCCAAAAGCCAATGAGGAAAAGAATGCCTTAAAAAGTGGAATTGTCCAGATGGAAAAGGAATTTCAAAAACTTACTGAAGAGACTAATTCCTTCAAAATTAGATTGGAGCAAATGGAAGCTAATGACTTTATGAGAAATCAAGATACTATTAAACAGATCCAAACAAATGAAAAAATAGAAGGTAATGTGAAATATCTCATTGGAAAAACCACTGACCTGGAAAATAGATCCAGGAGAGATAATTTAAAAATTTTTGGACTACCATGAAAGCCATGATCAAAAAAAGAGCCTAGAAATCATCCTTCATGAAATTCTCAAGGAAAATTGCCCTGATATTCTAGAACCAGAGGGCAAAATAGAAATGGAAAGAATTCACCCATCACCTCTTGAAAAAGATCCCAAAAAGAAAACTCCTGGGAATATCATAGCCAAATTCCAGACTTCCCAAGTCAAGGAGAAAATATTATAAGTTGTCAGGAAGAAATAATTTGAGTATTGTGGAAACACAATCAGGATACCACAAGATCTAGCAGCTTCTACATTAAGGGATTGAAGGGCTTGGAATATAATATTCCAGAGGTCAAAGGAGCTAGGATTAAAACCAAGAATCACCTACCCACAAAACTGAGTATAATGCTTCAGGGGAAAATATGGTCATTCAATGAAATAGAGGATTTTCATGTATTCTTGATGAAAAAACCAGAGCTGAACAGAAAATTTGACTTTCAAATACAAGAAGCAAGAGAAGCACGAGAAGGTAACAAGAAAAAGAAATCATAAGGAACTCATTGAAGTTGAACTATTTACATTTGTACAGGGAAAAATGTTCATTATAACTCATGAGACTTTGCTCAGTATAAGGATAGTTGAAAGGAATATATATGTATATATATGTATACATGTATATGTATGTATAGGAGGGTATATGTGTGTATAAATACATATGTAAGTGTGTGTGTATGTGTGTACATGTATACATAGACAGAGGGCACAGGATCAGTTGAATATAAAGGGATGATATCTAAAAAATAAAATTAAAAGGTGAGAGAGGAATATAATGGGAGTAGAAAGGGAGAGATAGAATAGGGCAAATTATCTCATATAAAAGAGACAGGAGAAAATTGTTACAATGGAGGGGAAGAGCAGGAAGGTGAAAGGGAATGATCAACCTCACTCTCATTGAATTTGGTTTAAGGAAGGAATAACATACACGCTCAATTGAGTATCTTAAGCTACAGAAAGTAGGAGGGAAGAGGATAAGAGGGGAGATGATAGAAGGGAGGGCAGACTGGGGGAGAGGGTAGCTAGAAGAAAAGAGACAGGATCAAAGTAAAATATAGAATAAGTGGGGGACAGGATAGGATAGAGGGAAATATAGTTAGTCTTTTGCAATATAACTACTATGGAAACGTTTTGTGTAACTACACATGTACAACCTATATTGAATTGCTTGCCTTCCCAGTGGGGCTGGGTGAGGAGAGAAGAAGGGAAAGAATCTGGAAATCAAAGTTTTAAAAACAAATGTTAAAAAAAAATTGGTTTTTTATATGCAACTGGGAAATAAGATATACAGGCACTGGAGTATAGAAATCCATCTTGCCCTACTAGAAAGTTGGGGGGGGGAGGTGGGGAAGATATAAGAGAGAGCATATTGGGGGAAGGAGTATTCAGTAGGCTTTTTATCTTGGGGTGGGGGTAGGGCAAAGATGGAGAGAAAATTTGACACTCAAAATCTTGCAGAAATGAATGTTGAAAACTAAAAATAAATAAATAAAAGATTAACTAAAAAATTTTTTTTAAAGCATACATGGGAGAGAGTGTAGGGATACTGGGATAAGTAGGCAGGGACAGAGAAGAGAGAAAGGTCAGAGAGAAGCATAATGATCACATGAATAACTCTCCTGATCCAAGACTATTTTAATTCAACAAAACCAAGTCTTTATTGAGATCCCTGCGTACTCAATTTCTCAGGGTCACAGAAGGCCACATGGTCTCTGATCTCCTGATAGGACTACCTTTAAGAACCAGAAGAAGTTTAAAAATTGGTATATGTGTGCTAGTTAATAGCATTAGGAATATACGTTCACATATATTATACATATTTTCATAAGCAAGCATGCACTAAGGCATGTTTCCTGTTATATGAAGGAACAAGTAGGAAAACTGAGGCAGTAAGTGATCCGTTGAGCTACCTGAGGTCTAGTTATATAGCACTTAAGAGTTAGGATTTGAGGGTTCAAGGAAGGGATGCTTCATTTGGCTCCATCTCCTAAAATTCTTTGTTAGGAGGATGCCCTGGCTAGGCAAAAAGCAGGATCTGGTCTCCTTCCTTTCAAGGAAGGAGTACCACAAAGCCATGTGCGTGACTTCTTATGGTGGGGGGAAGGGGAGGAGTTGTTGAGGAAGACACTAGCTGTGGAAGCTGCTTTAGGAGAAAACAGTAATTAAAGCTACCTGGGATAAGATAGAAAGACTCTGCCTTGCAATCTGTTGGGGTCTGTTACAAACTACCTAGCTCAGGTCACTCTGTAATGATGTGAAAACAGGCTTAAACACAGGCTCTGAGGCTGAATTGGCAAATAAACATCATCACTGTCCAAATTGCTTTGGGGTATTCTCTACAACCTTTCTCCCTCCAAGAATAGTCATCCCTTCCACACTGAGACTTTCCTCATTGTGGTTTCAATTTGTTGTGGGTCAGCATAAGAAATTAAATGGGAATTTTGGGGGAGTTTTAGATGACTTGTGAAAATCAGCAGACAACATAGAAAAAGTTTAGAAACTCAGAAATGTATAAAATATATGTATTGTATTATATAATATTAACATCTTATCTTTTAATACCATAATAATTCAGACTTCTTCTCTGAGATGAAGGGAGGGCCATAAAATTTTGTGTGGATTTTTCAGATCATAGGGGCATCATGTTGTGAAAGGGATAACTGTATAGGACTTCAATGTAGGCTACACAAGCTCAATCAGTGATTGCAAGCATTTATTAAATACCTATCATGTACTAAATAAATGTACCAAGTAATAGAGACAATGAGTTTACATTCTATGAGGGAGATGCCATGTATATGTATGTATGTATATATATATGTGTATATGTATGTATATATATGTATGTGTATATATACATATATATGTGTATATATATGTGTATATATATATATGCACATTCGGGGAAAAAAATTGAAATAAATTCAAGATAGTTTTGAAAGGGAGGGCAGCTGTAGATGAGGAAATCAGAAAAGGTTTCTTGTAGAAGGTAGAACTCTCAGGGGGAACACAGAAGCCACATAAACTCCTAGCTCCTGGCCCTCTGGGAGGCATTGGAAGTGAGCACCATACCAGGGAAGACAACAGGGGAAAATATTAGGTCACGATAGTCAAGTTACTGCAAGCCTCTGAAAAGCTAACCTTTCTTCCTCCTTTCCAGTCTCTCATTGGTTATGCCATAAAGGGCTGTGCCAGTCATACCAAAATAACTTGCCCCAAAGGCAAGGCAGGGTGGCTCTAAAATATTTCCTGATTCTATGTAGCTCTTGATGCCCAGTTCTGAAACTGTCTCAGTCATGCTATTTTTTCTTTTTTTTTATGGCATTTTTCCCACTTACATGTCCAGACAATTTTTAGTTTTCATTTTTATATGCATATAATCATATTAAATATATTTCCACGTTAGTCATATTGTGAAAGAAGAATCAGAACAAAAGGGAAAAACCATAAGAAAGAAAGAAAAAAGAGAGAGAAAATGGTATGCTTCCATCTGCATTCAGAGTTCTTTCTCTGGATATGGATAACATTTTCCATCATGAGTCTTTTGGAATTGTCTTAAATTATTGTATTACTGAGAAGAGCTAAGTCTATCAAAGTTGGTCATTGCACAGTGTTGCTGTTACTGTGCACAACGTTATCCTGGTTCTGTCCACTTCACTCAGCATCAGTTCATATAAGTCTTTCCAGGTTCTTCTGAAGTCTACCTATTCATTTCTTATAGCACAATAGTATTCCATTATATTCATATACCACAACTTGTTCAGCCATACCCAGTTGATGGGAATCCCCTCAATTTCTAATTCTTTGCCACCACAAAAAAGAACTGCCATAAATATTTTTGTGCAAGTGGGTCCTTTTCCCTTTTTTATAATTTCTTCGGGAAACAGACCTAGTAGTGGTATTGCTAGATCAAAGGGTGTGCACAGTTTTATAGGCCTTTGGGCATCATTTCAAATTGTTCTCCAGAATGGTTGTATCAGTTCACAACTCCACCAACAATGCATTAGTGTTCCAATTTTCCCACATCTTCCCCAACATTTATCATTTTCCTGTTTTGTCATGTTAGCCAATCTGATAGGTATGATGTGGTACATCAGAGTTGTTTTGTTTTATATTTCTCTAATCAATAGTTATTTAGAGAATTTTTCATATGACTATAAATAGCTTTAATTTCTTCATCTGAAAACTGTCTATTTATATCCTTTGATCATTTATCAATTGGGGAATGACTTCTATTCTTATAAATTTGACTCAGTTCTCTATATATTTTAGAAATGAGGCCTTTACCAGAGATGCTGGCTATAAAAATTGTTTCCCATCTTTCTGCTTCCCTTCTAATTTTGATTGCATTGGCTTTGTTTGTACAAAAAAGTTTTCATTTTAATGTAATCAAAATCATCCATTTTGCATGTCATAATATTATCTTTCTCTTGTTTGGTCATAAATTCTTCCCTTTTCCATAAATCTGACAGGTAAGCTATTCCTTGCTCTCCTAGTTTGCTTATAGTATCAACCTTTACATCTAAATCATGTACTCATTTTCACTTTATCTTGGTATATGGTGTAAGATGTTAGTCTATGCCTTGTTTCTGTCATACTATTTTCCAGTTTTCCAAGCAGTTTTTGTTAAATAGTGAGTTCTTATCCTAGAAGCTGGAGTCTCTGGGTTTATTAAACAGTAAATTGCTATGGTCATTGACTATTGTGTCTTGTGAACCTAACCTATTCCACTGATCCACCACTCTATTTCTTAGCCAGTACCAAATAGTTTTGATGATTGCTGCTTTATTATACAATTTAAGATCTGTTATGGCTAAGCTACCTTCCCTTGCATTTCTTTTCATTAATTTCCTTGATATTCTGGACCTTTTGTTCTTTCAGGTGAATTTTGTTATTATTTTTTCTAAGCCTATAAAATAATTTTTTGGTAGTTTGATTGGTATGGCACTGAATAAGTAAATTAATTTAAGTAGAATTGTCATTTTTATTCAGAGCTCTTAAATCTTTCAAAGTTGTTTGACTCTACAATGTTTGGGGTTTTTTGCTTGTTTTTTTGTTGTTGTTTTCAGGGATTTTTTTTTGGAGGGGGAAAAGCAAGGCAATTGGGGTTAAGTGACTTGTCAAAGGTCACACAGCTAGTGTATTAAGTGCCTGAATTCAAATTTGAACTCAGGTCCTCCTGATTCCAGGGCCAGTGCTCTATTCATTGCTTCACCTAGCTGACCCTCTATGGTGTTGTTAGTGTAAAATTGTTCTCTTGGTTCTGCCCACTTCACTCTACAATAGTCCATACAAGTTTTCCTAGATTTCAGTGAAACCATCCCTTAAGCCTTTCCCTAACTGATAGGCACTCCCTTAGTTTCTCATTATTTGCTACTTCCAAAAGGGCTGATATAAAGATTTTCATTCATATAGGTCCTTTCCCTTTCTTTTATCTCTTTGAAGTATATAACTATGTTATTCTTGTAACAGAAAGGTCAAGGTGCTGAAATTAGTCCATAAACCAAAGGAATCATGAGATTATTCATAGAGATCATCTATTCCAAACCCCTTATTTTACAGCCAAAGAAACAGAGGCACATAGAAGGCACTTGTCCAAGATTCTTCAAATAAATTACTTGAGCCAAGATTTAAACTAGTCTGTTGACTTCGAAGACAACCCTTTTTCCTATAAACCATACTATCATTCACCAAGGAATCAAAATGGGATTAAGGAAAAAGGAGGAAACCAAAATATAGGGAACTGATGTGGAATCACAGCAACCCCTCAATGTGTATGAATGATTTTTCATTCCCTTATACATAGGCTTCTTTTTGTCTGCTTTTAACAGTGAAGCACTCCAGAGGGGTCATGCCTTAAAAATTACATTGAAGTAGGAGCTGGATACAAGTACAGTACTTCCTATGGGAGAAATGAATTTGTTAAATGGTTGACAGAAAGAGGAAACCTCAAGAGGTCATTTAGTCCACTGATTCATTCATTATCTTGCCTTTGGTCAAGATTGAATTTAAACTACCCTCAGGTAGAAATTAATTGTTCTTTTCTTCTAACACCTTACTCAGAAAAAATATATTAAGATTGAGGTTCTTAACCTGTAATTCATGGGGTCTGTGGCTAGATTTCAGAGAGTCCATGAATTTGAATGAGAAAAAAAATTAAATCTCTAACTGCTAACTGAAATTTTGGATCACTTCAATTATATGTTATTATTGTTTATAATTATTCTGAGAAAGGATCCTTAGGCTTCATCAAACTTCATCCAAGACAGAAAATTAGAAGCCCTACATTAAAGGGCTTTTTTTCCTCCTAAACGCTTCAGACTCTTAATTCTCACTGAATAATACCTAAGGATATAGTTTTAGGAACTTAAAAGGATTTTATAAAAGGAATCAGAGGGGAAAAAATGTCTCTCAATTGGAATAGGAAATTACTTTTCTGGTATTTCCTTCTCCTACTTTAGGCTGCTCACTTTCTCCTAATTTATCTGGGCTAACAGGAACCTCAAGTGATTTAACCAAAGCATGTTAATCAGTAACACACAGGCTGTTGTTACCTCTGGTGCCTGATTCTCAAATCATAACTGATAAATTTGGAGTTTAGGTCAGAGTAAAGGCCAGGATGTGTTATAAGAAAGTATGGTTCAACTATTTTACAATTGGGATAGGATGATTGTTAGTCCTTTATTTTATAGGTGAAAATACTAAGACCCAGAAAGAGATAAAGTGACTAGCCCAATGTTACAGATTGGTTATTGGCTGACACACAACTTGTTGATAGTGGCAGAATTGGGATTAGACACTAGAGCCTAGATCTCCTAATTCGAGTTCAGTGTTCCTTTTCTTGACCTGGAGTCAGGAAGACCTGAGTAGAAGCCTAGCCTTGAGACACTTTTGAAAGTTAAGCTAACAAAATGATCCATTGTTCCCAGACCTACTTGTCAATCAGTGCTGGGGGAGGAGTCACCCAGTCAGCAGCTTTGTTTTACCAGCTCTTTGTCACATACCAAGTCACCCCCCACCCACCCACCCTGCTTTGTACCTGATAAAAATCATGCATAATCATGAAGAACTAAGATGCTATCTCCTTTGCTGAACTGAACCTATCCCAATAGTCTTTATCTCTTTACAAAAGCTATCAATAAAAGCTGGCTCCATCTTGAATCCCTTGCTGGGCTCCAGTGATCAGTCCATCAGTGTAAATACCTTGATGTATTTTTAATACACTCCTTTTAATTCTCTTTGTCCTTAGTTTTGCCTCCTTAATCAGGACAAAATCAAGAACAAAGAATTTTCTTTTCAACACTAGCTATTGACCCTGGGCAAACCACTTTACCTCTGTTTGCCTCAGTTTCCTCATAATAATAGCAAGTTGTTGTAAGAATCAAATGAGATAATCATTGTAAAATATTTACCACAGTGCCTGGAACATCATAAAGTTATGTAAAAGTTAGCTATTATTACTATTATTAATTATTCACTATGCCATACTGCAAGTTAGCTCTTTCAGACTTCAGTTGAACAAGTATTGTGAGTTCTGCTTTTGATTCAAGTTTTTTCAACTGCTGATTGCTGCCTTCATTAAATACTATTAACACATTAAAATGGTAGAGTCTACTGGTGAAGGGAGATGATCTACATTTTGGTTAATGCCTTTTTGCAGGACTGATTTTTTTTTCTTTACATTGCTGCATTAAAAAACTCTTGGTAAGAAGAACAATTAACTTCCTTACACTGAGAACTCATTAGGGTAATAAAATATTAGTGCTAGAAGGAATCTGAGGCAGGGACAGAAGTGTCAGCATATACATGTAATAGTATCAAAAATATCTATAAATTATATTACTTTAAGTTTTGCAGGGTGCTTTACATATATTATTTCATTCACTCACATTTCATCTTTAATTAGCTGCTTCTTTTGAATCTGCAGTTGGATTGCTACCAACCCTTTCAGTCCCATCTGTGACCTGGGGATAAAAAGTAACAAAGGCAGAGCACTAACAATGGTGACAAAAGACTAGGTTGAAGTCCTTGCTCTAACACTGTAGGCCTAAGCTAGTCATTTACAATCCCTCTGAATCTGTTTCTTCATCTGTAAAATACCTACCCTACAGCAGGGTCATAAGATCCTTTAAAAGTGTTATAAATACTGCCATTATCTGTCCTCTTTGTCTTCTTCTTGGCCTTTATGGTGGCATTACTCTTTCTGGCTCAAGCATGTCTGGATCTCAGATCTGCCTCTGATTCTACCTTTCCCAAATCTCCCAGCAATGTCAATTCTTTAGTATAGAGACAATGGTCTCTGGATTTGTCTTCGGTAGTCTTCCTTCCAAAGAGGAAGGAATTAATTCAGAGTTCTGCTATCTAGACTGGTACAGCCAGAATTCTTAACCTGGGGTCCAGGAATAGATTTCGTGGGGTATGTGAAGCTGGATGGCGAAATAAATTAAAATCTTTATTTTCACTAGCCTCTAACTTAAATTCAGCATTTCCTTGAACTTTTTAAAAGTCCAAAGATCTCACCGTATTGTCAAAGGGGTCCACAACCCAAAAAAAAAGGTTAAGAACCCCTATACTACCAGGACAAAGATATTATATACGATCCACTAAGATGGGGACCAAGCAGATTCTTCCAGTTGCCCTTTTCCCGCTCTCTTCTCCACTAACATTTTTATCTCCTTTTCATTTATAACCTCCAGTCCTGTACAGATTAGCAATTCCACTTCCCCCACTCCCAGCAAAGAAAGAATATTCTCAAGGTTCTAAGGTTGAAATCTCACTTCCTCCCGTAGGTACAGAGAGACGTGGTTTAGATCTTGGCGAGGGCAATTAAATACTGAAAAATTACTGACGTTGTCCTAAGAGTAGGAGTATCAATTATCGACTCTGGGTTTCAAGTTTCCTTCTGACATCTGAGAGCGACCTTCAGGATCATATTCAGTAATCCCGAAAAATACACACACTGGAGCTCAGTCCATGTTCATACATAAGAGTCACACGTGGGTCTCAGACACCCATCTATCTGGCTGCTTAGTCATTGTCCACCACCACCATCCCCTTCCGTCACATCCTGTACCCCAGCATAGGAGTCTCAAGGTGCAGAAGAGAGAATTCTTGCCTGGGATATGGGAAGAAGAGTGATAGAGAAGGAAGGAATGGGGGGAAATTCCACACAATCAATATTCCAAGTCCCAGATTAAAATGGGAGAACGGATGGATGCCGGAGAAAGAAAAGAACTGAGATGTAAAAAACTATGCCCTTACGAACTGCTCAGGGGGAAAGAGAGTGGGGTGGGGATGATCCTAGCCCAAGGTGCTGAGCTTCGAAGGTCATGATTGCCGCTGGGGCTGCAGGGGAGGGATGCAGCGACCCTAGGCTATAGAATTTATAGTTTTGGAAGAAGGAAAATTCTGAAATAGTATGTACTGGCAGGAGAGGTCACTGCAAGCACTGAAAGTAAAGGACTTCCTTCTTCTTATTCATCTGCACCAGGCTATAAGCCGGTTTAAATCACTACAATTCGAGGGGTCTGTGGACAGAGTGCAGGGCGGCCCAGCGCCGGCCAAAAACTGGTTCCGCAACCCCAGGGGCCTTCCCATTGGTTGTCGTGGACATTATTGTAGTCAATCTGCAACATGTCCTTCCACCAAAAAAATTAAATCCCTCAATAAAAAGCTACTCCCTTTTGCCCTCTCCGCTCCCTGCCTCGCCTAGCCGGAGGACACTACTAAAAGAAGGTCGAAGACGCACAGGGCAGAGAGAATAGGGCTGGAAGAACGGGAGACAGAGAGGGGGAGGGGAACGGGGGCGGGGACTGCGGATGGATCTGCGGTGGTGCTGCGACTGTGGGATCACCTTGAGATTGCAGTTTTAGAAGGCGGCAGAAGAGCTTCGCTTTGGAGGAGTCGACTTCGTATTTACAGCTGTTTGGAAGGCAACGCCTGCGCCGCGAGGTGAGGCCCCTATCACAACCTCCTCTTTGTCCTGTCCTACACTCAGACCTGTTAAGGAGATGTATGTTAATGAGGGGTGGCTAGGAGACTCCGCTCTCCCTTTTATCTCCCCCAGCCCCAGGTTTCCCCCTACACCTTCTCTCCTACCTCTAATTTCATCTCATTCCATCTCAGCTCTTCTGATGCTTCCTCTCCCATCCTGTTTCATCCCTTCTCTTCATCCCTTCTGGTGTATTTCTTCACCTCCAGCAATCCTCATCTTACCACTTTTCATCATCCACCCTATCTCTTCTGTGTTCTCCCTTTTCTTGATTTTTCTCCTGCTTCCTAATGTGTCTTCCTTTCCTCTTCCCTCCAGTTCTTTTGTATGTCATCTCCTTTTCCATCCCCTTCCTTGCTCTTGTGGTGAGTCCTTTCCCCTTCCTCTCTCCCATCGCACCAGCTCTCTTGATGTTTGCTCTTCCCCCAACCCTCCCCTCCTTTAATCCCCCTCCCAATTCTCCTGGTGTATGCCCTTTGGCTTCCCATCCTTCTTCCAGCTGTCTTGGTATATGCCCTTCCCCTCCCCCATTACTTCCCTCTCAGCTCTTTTGGTGCATACTTTTCCCCCACCCCCTCCTTTTATACCCCTTCTAACTCTCCTGGTGTATCTTCTTACCCATCTCATCCCCCTCCCTGCTCTCTTGGTACGTGCTCTTCCCATCCCCCATTCCTTCCCCCTCCCAGCTGTGGTTGCATACTCTTCCCCTCCCCCATTACTTCCTCCTCTCTGCTCTTTTGGTGCATGCTCTGCCCCCTCCCCCTCCTTTCATCCTCCTCCCAACTCTCCAGTAATGGTGCTCTAACCCATCTGACTCCCCTCCCAGCTCTGTTGGTACGTGCTTTTCCCCTCCCCTACTCCTTCCCCCTCCCTGCTCCCTTGGTACGTGCTCTCCCTCTTTCATCCCCATCTCTGCACTCCTGGTGAGTACTCTCCCCCGCCCCCCCTTTGATCCCAACCCAGCTCTCCTATTGCATATCCTTCCCCTCATCTCTGGAGAATGTTCTTTCCACTTTAGGTTTTAGTTTGGTCCCCACCCTTGGCTGGCTCTGTAGCCAGGGAAAGAGGGAAGAGTCACCCTAAAGCAGCAGACAGACCTCAAGGCATTGACAGACCTGGAGATAACAGACTTGGGAGGCCAAGTGGCCTGGTTAATTGAGCCTTCTGTGGTCCTTCAGTGGGAGCATCTCAGACTCTGCCTCAGCTTTGAAGCCCGACTACCAAACCAATGCTCCCTACGGTATTACCCTCACATTCAATCATGGCAAAGATCAAGCAGGACTTTTCCCTTTTCTCCTTCTTTGGTATTAACAGCCACTAGACTATAAAATAGTTTGGGGACCTTCTGGGTTTGTGATTCACCAGATGGAGGCTTCTCCACCTTACCAACTCTACCACGTGCTGCTGTTACACCCAAAGAAAGCATCCTGTCCTGCCTAAAGTTAAAGTTGCGGATGGGAGGAGGTGAAAGGAGAATTGCCCCTGATTATTGCAGGCAACAGAATAGGGTACAATTACATAATCCTTTCCGGTAGTAAAGGGAAAGGAAAGGTAGGTGGGTTAGCACTTTTTTTCTTTAAAAGTTTTCATAATTTCCTGTTTTCTTTTATCTCTGGAGAGAAAGCACCGAGTCCAATGTCTTGCCTCAGAATCTAGGCTTAGTCTAGGCTCTATTTACCTGGTTTTAAATTCTCCTTTCACTTTTTAGGTAAATACCGTAGAAAGAGGAAAAGGGCAGCTATAAGATTTGGTCCTAGGACTTTCCCCTGGAGTCAGACAATAGGCTTTTACATAGTGCTTAAGTAAGAGTTGGCTGGACCAGACTTCTCCATCTCTCCCTGTCGCACATGCACGTAGCTTCTGGTAACTGCGTGGCTGCCTTAGGAAGTGTTACTCATATTTTATGCATCACTCTTCCATCTCATGATTCAGAAGATTAACTTCTCGTAGGTTTGGAAGGACAGTATGAAACCTGTGAGGGAAGTTTTCATTTTTGTCCCAGACAGATCTATTGACAGAGTTTCCCCCACATTCTCTTTACTTTCCTGTGCCTCTTATATGTTGAATATATTTATTTGGTGTTGAGTCTAACATGCATTGTTTAGGGATAAGGATAACGAAAGCAGGGAAAGAAGATAATGCATATAACCACTGGATGCCTACTCCTGCTGCAATAAAGTAACACCGTAGGTCAGAGGATTTAAATGCCATAATTTTATACATTTTCCTTTGCACTAAAAACTGCAGATGTGGATACGTGTGGTGATTCCTCATGATATGTGATTTCCAGCGTAGTAATTAATGAGCCATTGCCAATTCCCTGAATGTTACAGAAAGTTAAATCTGATGTTGCTCAGAACTGAAGCTTCCAGATGTTTTTTGTTAACCAAAGAAGAGTTCAGGGAAGTCTATTTTACCTTCTTCTGATTTAGAGCAAAAACTCAAGCTTGAACTCACTTTCCTGGAGATTGTAAGCTCCTTAAGGGCACAGACCGTTTACTTCTTATTTTTAGATCTCTTTATCCTGGCACAGAAGTGCTTAATAAATGCTTGTTGGATTTAAGTTTCTGTAAAATAAAGTTATTTTGGTGTTCTCTCAATCAACTAATACCTTCTGGAACCTCCAGAGGACCCCAGAAGAAAAGACTGCTCTCCTGAGGTGTGCATTGTTTACAAGACAGCTAATAATACTGGAAAAATACCTATGCAAATTCCATTGGGACATGAACAACTTAGTGCATTGGCATCTGTTGGGTTTGGGCAGAACAAGAATCAGGAAGGATTTGTTCTCTTTTTATGATTACATTGTCATAATTACAACTTCACTTAGACTGGCAAAAGTAAGTTTTACTAATCTCCATTCTCTCCCCACCACCACCCCCGCCACAGTTACCAATTCTGTCTATGTGTATTTTTTCTATAGTATGGTAAATTATTTATAATTTTATGTCTTTCTGTGTACAATAGAATGTGAACCCCTTGAGGGCCAGAGCAGTCTTCTCCATGAAAGCATCCTATTAGATATGCTAGGCTACTAAATAAGTTTGAATTGATTTCATGTTAGTCTGATTTTAAGGTAAGTGGGTCTTAGATTTGCCTGCTTCTATAACATATGTAAAATACAGCTTCTGCTAGCAGATGAAATGAGTTAATTGCTTTGCCCCCTATAGCTAAAATGGGTATACTAGAGGGCTAGACCCTTCTGGTATCTTAAGGGTGTGTCTGTTTCCTTGGGCACAGAAGAGGGTGGGTCCCTGCAGCACTGTTGGTTTCGAAGGTATTGTTCTCTCTATCACAATCAGCAGAGATGATGAAATAAAGAAAGTTACCTCAGAGGAAAGGGGTGATTTTTAAATTGTCACTATAAATTTGAGCAACAGTAATGTTTGTTTAAGATGTCTCACCCATTCAAGATAACAGCTTATGAGAAAGCTTTCTTTTTTGTTGGGTAAGTGGGGAAATTTCTATGGCTCTTGGACATTTAAAAACTTCCTTCCATTTCTCTTTCACAGTCAAAGTGAATTATGTTTGTCTCCCCAAATCACTCCTTGAAGCAAAGTAATCAGCCCTCTGTTCTAAATTACAAATTCCTTTCTGTGTGGTAAAGTCAGTGATAAGGCAGCAGAACATATTAATAGCTCGTTTTCACATAAGACTTTAGGGTTTTCAAAGAACTTTCCTACCATGTGAGGTAGGCAGTACAAATATCCTCATTTTATAAATGAGGAAACTGAGACTTAGGTGGTTGACCCTCTTATTTCTACTAAGTAAAGTATCTAGGTTTCATCCCCACTATTTTTTCATTGATTTGAAATCTAGAAATGATTATATGAAACCTCATACAGGAGCTTTTTTTGGAAGATTTAATTGCCTAAATTACGGTATTTAGATTATTAATGAATATCGGGATGCTCTCCTAATACTTCCAGAACATACTTCTCCAATTTGGTTATTGCATTAAAGTGAAATAATTTAGTCGATAAAGGAGAAGTTTATTGTAACTGTTAAAACAATGTCCTTTAAAGTGCATGGTATGACTTTAAAAGTTTTAAGATATAAATCCATACAGTACCTTGGCTTGTTTGCTCCCACTCCTCAAGTACTCATAGCATTAAACAGGGTCCATGGAGAGAACCTTCAACTACATTAATTTCTTAACAAGAAAATGGGGAAGCAAATTAGCTGAAAATGTTTATGCAAAGTTTGACTTGCAACACGATGCTTAAATTTTAATTTTATTTTAATCTCTCCTAAAAGAAAATCAGGGAATTTTTTACTTGAGGAAAGTTAGATAAACATAGAAGAAGAAACAGCTTCATTTCAGATTTTTCTTTTGGTCTCCTAAACTTTTCAAATCTATTTAGGGTATAAGGAGGGAATGTTTCAGCCTTTGTTTGAATGTATAAAAGGCACAAAGTCAGTCTTTCATAAATAGTCTTGCAAGGTTCTCGGGGTCAACAATATAGAACATTGCTCATAGAGATCTTAAAGGTGTAAGGGACCTGATAGAATCTAGAATCTTTTTATTACCCCCAAATCTGGCATCTTATTTTCTCATGACTTTTGTCTTTTGCCTTTTCTAATGGTTTTATTACTGGGAAATTCCAATTCACTCAGAGTTTTGAGCAATTGAGTTTGCAGTAAAAATTTTGTTTTTATTTTAAAAATTATGATTTTAAACTACTTTGTTTGGTGACCTTTCAGTCTTTTCAAGCTTGGGTCCTGAAACAACAGATTGCTCTATTTTGCCTGCTAAAGAGGGGAGAGGACTGAGCAGCTTTGGAGGGTTATTTTTGGCAGCTGCACTGCAATGTGGTGTGCTGAATGGCACGTAGGGAGACTGCAGTACCTACCAGTGGCCAGCAAAGACAGGAAACCGAACAATCCAGGAAGAATTTAATGAGGGGGAAGAGGGCAGCTGATATGTAGAAGTTTTAAATGAATGGCAAACCATTTGCTTAGTAGAGGTGGAAGGTAGACTGGTTCAGAGGGCCCGTTAGGCATGGTTTTAAAGACAGATGGCAGTGAACTAGGTGTGATGAAATGGTGATCAGATTTCAGGAAAAAGTAAGTTACTTGAATTGGAGGAGGAATTTTCATTCTTCACAGCATATGAACTGCTGGGGCAAGTCAAGGAGGCTCAATTTATGGGGATGTCAAACTACCCTAGATCAGGATAGATTTGCCTCTAACTCCTTATGGCTTAAAATGATTTCACTATGTGTGTGGCTTATATACACAGTGTCTTGTGAAAGGAAAAGGAGTACATGGTTGAGGAATCATACGGCTATGCCAGATATGTTCAGGACTCCCCAAAGCAGGGACTGGCAAATTCCAAGTCCCAAATACTATTTTTGTATGGCGCTCAACCTAAGATAGTTTTTACATTTTAAAGTTTTATTGTATTTAAAAATATTTTTAAAAAATATTCTCAGTTCAGAGGCCAGCCACCAACCCCAAGCTTGACAGTCTAAAGATTTTTCTTAATACAACTATCCCTTTGTGTGTAATCCATGACCTGTCTACCTGTTGTTTTTTACCTTGTTAAAAATAGGAGGTCTGTCAACTCAGAAACTGCTTATATTACTGCTACTAACTTTTTTATTAGTGATAGTTTCTCTGTGCTTTTCCTTGGTAAGATTGTATCTTGGATTTGATATTGTGTTTAGTTCTAAACATCAGTTTGAGGAAGACATTGATAAGTCTAAGGTGACAGGAGAGTGAAGGGCCTTGAGCCCATGTCATATAAAAAGCATTTGAAAGAACTGGGGAAAGGAAGCTCCAGGTTCAAGTTTTTGGACAGCTGTCATAAAGAAGAGGAATTTGATTTTGTTTATTTGGAGTCAGAGACCAAAACCAGGAGGAGTGGGTGGAAGTTACAAAGAGAGAAATTTAAACTTGATATCAAGAAAATATCGGTTTGAATCTCTGGTCAGTTTGTGACCATGTTGGACAAGAGTTTTAAATATTTACAGTATGCCAAGCACTATGCTAGGCTCTGTGAATATAAAGACAGAAACCATCCTTGCCCTCTCTCTAGGTGCTCACATTCCATTGGGGCAAGCATAAAATATGTGGGTATTAATTTCATGGGGACAGGAAGTGAAAGATCAGGAAAGAGAAGAGGCACTTGTGTTGACCCATGAAAGACTAGGAATTCCTAAAGGCTCACGGGTGGGGAGGCAAGAACTTTCTATGCATGTGGGACAGTCTGTACAAAGGCAAAAGAAGTAGGTATGAGATGGAGAATAATGAATTATGAAGAGTAAGTAGGCATTTCTGGTTAGAACACAGATTACGTGAAAGGGGAAGTAATAGGAAAACTGTTCAGAAAGACAGGTTAGAGCCATGTTGTGAAAGGGTTGGGCATGCAGGGGGCAAGAATGGGTTGTAATATATGGCACTGGAGAGAACTTCTTTCTTAGTTACTGATAAAAGTTTCTTGTTACTGATTAAAGCCGTCCAAAGTGGAAGGGACTGCCTCTGGAGGTAATAATGGTTTGATCTCCTTTATCAGAAATCCTCAGGCAGAGGCTAAGTGACTAAATATTTGTTAAAATGGCCCTTTGAAAGGAGGAAGAGAGAGGGTTCATGGAGTGGGCTGTTATATTCAACTCTGAAGTCTGTAATTCAGAATGTGGGCCTTGAAACTGCGTGTGAACGTCTCCTTCATACTGTGGAGTTGTTCTTCCAAGACAATCAAGATCTCACTTTTTTTTCCAAGAAGGAATTGCATTATTCAGAGGGCATATCCTTCATTGTCACCCATGTTAGACACAAATGGAGTTTCCCACTCATTAGAATAATTTCTATGAAATAGTTCTGGAATAAAGCTGCTTTCTGTTTAGGATTAGTAAGGAAAATCTGGCCTCATTCATACAAATGGTAGTAGAATTAAAACTCAGTTTATTCTTACCTTGGTAAAGCTTCTGTCTAACAGAAATCCAGAGCAGATTCATTCTGTTGCTGTGAATACCTCAGGTTTCTGATTGAAATTCTCCCTGCATCTCATTATGGTAGGTTTTAAGCTGGAAAAGATTTTGGATGCCAGCTAGTCCAACTTGCCCCTTTTACAGATAAGGAAACTGAGACCAAGGGAGGTTAAATAACATGTCCAAGGTCAGACAGGTTATAAATTCCTTTGGACCCATGATTCAAAACCAAGTCCTACAAATCTGTCACACTTTCCACTAGGCCATGCTGGACCTCAGTTTCTGTAAGGGTGTGTCATCCTGGCTCCTTGGTGTCCAGTAGTGAATGTAAATATATTTTTCTTAAGTATCTTTCCTGTTAAAAACATGATGCCTTGAGAATTCTTGTTTCCAGACCAATGCCAGTAATTGGCAAATGGTTTGCTTAAATTCCTGCCAGAAGGAAAAGAAAATCATAGATTCTGCCAGTAACTCATCTATTGGGTGGGAGAGCCTATTAGGGTTGGTTGGTACCATACAAATTATGTCGAGAATTCCTGATTGGATAGAGACTTTCTGCAAGTTGGAACCAGGATTAGCTAGGTATGTTGATTGGTGAAGAAGGATTTGGGACTTGATGAAACTGAGTTAGAACAAATAATGAACTAAATATTCCTCACCTATAGTTAGGTTTAGAACATATAAGTGATATAGGGTCTAGGAAGCAAAATGCTTATAATTTTAAATAGCATTTTATTTTTTTCCCCAGATACATATAAAAACAATTTTTAACTACTTTTTTAAGTTTTGAGTTCCAAGTTCTATCTTTTCCCTTCTCCTTTACCCCACTACCATAAGCAGTCTGATATAGCTTATACATGTACAATCATGTAAAACATTTCCGTATTAGTCAAAATGACTATAATTTTAAAAATTCATTCTTACCTGATGTGCAAATAAATGTTACTTGTGTTTAAGAACAGGAAAAGCATAGTTTAGAGAACCCAGGAGTATATGAAAGTGAAATGGCAAGTTAACCTATAGGGTACAATGGAAAGAATACTGACTATAGAAGAGAAACTTTTTGCAAATCCCCTTTCTGATGCTTAGTCTGTGTGTAACAATGGGGAAGACACATAACTTCCTTGATCCCTTATCTGTAAATTAGGAATTGAATGAGATGACTTCTAAAAACTACATTTTCTGCAGTTTTCTAAGTCTGTAAACCTTAAGATTTAACTGCTTTAAGACTAACTCTGGTCTTGTGGTAGGTGTTTTCAGTAAAAAAAAAAATGATATATATATATATGTATGTATATGTAGGAGGAATGAGAGTGAGTCATGAGAAAGAAAGAAATGTGGAAATGACAGTTCTGAACAGCATCAAAATGATAATACTTATACCCTGAACTGATTAATTTCTATAAAGTATGGGTTTGGAGGGGGATTTTTTTTGGGTGCAATAAGGAAAGTAGCGAGTAATTATATTGGGTCCTCAGAAGTCTAGGAATCTTTGAGGGTCTACCAGAAGTTGCCAAATTTACTCCTTTTAAAAAAAATTACCCAGTCCCCCCTTGGAAATCTACTCTTTCTCTTTTTTCCTTTTTTCCACTTTTTGGAGAGGGGAGGGCAGGGGAGTTAGGGTTAAGTGACTTGCCCAAGGTCACCCAGCTAGTAAGTGTTAAGTGTCTGAGGCCAGATTTGAACTCGGATCCTCCTGACTTGAGGGCTGGTGCTCTATTCACTGCACCACCTATTTGCCCCAGGAAATCTACTTTCTTAAACCCTTCAACAGTGTTTTTTAAAAAATTTGTATCATTTCAAAATATGATTTTTTTTAAATGACATATCTTAAATTTAATAATTTATTGTTAAATTTTTGGTTTTTTTCCTGCATTGAAATTTTCATGATGCAATATTACATCATGTAACTGTATAGCATCATATTGTAAACAAGTCATTACACACACATATTCCCCTCTCACTTTTCATAAAGGTGTCTTCTCCATGGCTTTCAGGAAGATCCTGCTACAGTGGCACAGGCTTGGGACTAGGGCATCAGTGTCAGGAAAGATTCTTTGCCATTATAAATGGAGAAGTTGGATAACTACTAGTAGGAGGTGGATCTGCATGTCTTTGCCTCTTGAGGAGGGTGCAATAATGAGTCAGCTGCCTGATAAACCATGTTGCATGTGCTGGTAGGAAGCTATTCTGAAGCCTGACTAGTAATGGGAGAAGGGAAGTGAGCTACAGAGGGAACTTCTGATATTGCATATTTCTGGCTTCTCACAACTTGATGGGGGGAGGGGCGGTGTATAGGAGTGGAGGGAGAGAGGAGGATGTTGGTAATTTTTCTCTGTTGGAAACACAAAAGGCTGGTTAACTTTCCTAGAAAGTCATAGCCCAGAGAAAATCCTGTAGACACATCAAGTAACTCATCTTAGTAATGACAATTTTGATTTTAATCTGCTTAGTATGCAAGTGCCTGAATACTCAATACTGAGCTAAATCATGTGGGATTTACTAAATGTTGGATGATGGAAAAAACAAGGAACTTGATCTATTCAGATAATTATATACTGTCATTTATTTGCTAATTCATGTATTATTGCTTCAGTTTTGCAATCAGTTATAAATATTACAAGAATTTTGGGGAAAGGGATCCTTTCCAGCTTTACTGAATATCAGTAAAGTCTGGAGAGGTTGAGGAAAGTTTCATGAGAGATGAGAATTGAGTTAGAGCCCCAAAATATTGATAGGATTTAGATAGATCTTGGGGAAGGGAGAATTCATTCTAGGTAGGGATACTAACATGACAAAGAGCTTGCAGGCATGTTCTAAAAATAGTAAGGGAGACTGTTAATATGGGTTAGAGTTGGAGAATAGTGAAAAATCAAGTTGGATAGGTTGGATGGAAGGAAAAAAGATTGTGAAGTAGCTTGAAACAGGTATTTAGAAGCTGGGATGACATGGGAAAAAGTGGAGAAAGAACACAAGAACGGGAACTGAAAGACCTGTGTTCTACTCATAATTCTGACATTAACTTTTCCTTTATTTGGAAAGTCATTTCATTTCTAGGCCTCAGTCTCCTCAGCTGTCAAATAAGATTGAGCTAGACCTCTTGAGATTTTTTTTCACCTATAATGTTTTTTTTATCCTATCACTTGTAAGGCTTGTTAATCCTCTTAAGTGTATGTGATGAAAGTTACGTCTGTCTTAGAAAGATTAGGCTGATGGTAGGATGTAGCATTGTATGTGTCTATATTATGGTCATAGCAAATGCAGATGAGTGAGAAGAGTGGCATGTACTTCTGTATTGCCAAAAAAATAAACCTCTTAGGTGAAGTATGATTGGTCCCCATGATGACCTGGTTTATGGGATTTGTCCAGTCTTGATTTTAGGAAATTATTATATTAGTAATCAAATGAGAAACTTTATGCTGTTTGGTTAATCATAAATTTGAATACTAGGGATATGTTGTAGAAACCAAACCTTAAGAAAAACATTTATTGAGGGTTCTCTTGGTTCCTGGGAGAGAGACCAAGACCAGGGGCATCTCTCCTTTCATTTTTCTCCTTCCCCACAGGATAAGAATTTGGAAAAACTAAACAAAAGAAAAGTTGAGTTAAAGGGTAAGTTGAATTATTACTAGGGAGCTTTTTATTGTTATTATTAGGGCCATCTGTGATGGGATCAAATCACTATTTGATATTAGTTAAAATAGCACTGATGGCACTAAGGGAATTAAATGCAAAAATAGCTAGATCTAAAAGTTTTATGAGGGACAAAGAAACAGCCAATGGAAATATCACAAAAAGTTTGTAAGCATAATGTTAGTAGGTAAACAGTCCTACTCAATCGAATGAATTTGAAAGTATATGTGTAGCTCTTAGCCAATTGGTGCTGTGATCTCCCGCTACATCTGAAATAATTAGGATAAGGGATGATAGAGTTGAAGAGAAGGTAATAAAATGACAGTGTAATGGGATTCTTGGTAATAAGGCAACAGTATATCCAGCTTTTTAATACCCAGGGGATAGCTGCTTTTGCAATCCACGGACCACCTAATTAGTAAGGCAGTTCCCTCATAATCTCAATATCTGGCCTTTAATGCATTTTGGAAACTAAGATATGCTTTAATCCTTTTACAGCCCTTCAAGGCACAGCACATTCTACTCTGCGGGGTGTACTATACAATTTGGGTCACAGAGTTTAAGTGGAAGCAGTAAGAAAAATCCAGAAGATCACAGGTATCAAATTCTTTCCTTGCGCATATATACAGCCACTACAACACATGGGTTATTTTGTCATCTAAGTAAGATGCAAGGAGTAGACAGTATATTTGTTTTGTTTTTTAAAATGAAATTTTAGCTCATTGCCCAGCCTAGACCTCAGTCACCTCAAGCCTAGTAAGGAGGGTAAATTGTAAGAATTACTCATCTCAAATGTGTGGCCCGGTGATACTAAACCATTCCTTTAGTAATCTTGCCTCTGCACTACTAAAATATTCAGGCAGGTTAATTATCTCTACGGAGGTAGGCTATCAGGGCAGGGCATTCATAGAATCACAACATTTCACTATTGGGAGGAATTCCAATGTCTGTCTAGTCCTTTGGTCTAGAGGTTCCCAAACCTATTTGGCCTGCTACCTCCTTTAAAAAATAAATACTCAGCACCTCCTTGGAAATCTCTTTAACCTTTTAGTGTTTTTTTTTTTATTTGCATCATTTCAAAAAATATATAAAATATTTTTAAATGACACATCTTTAATTTGTGGGATTTTTCCTGCATTGAAATTTTGATGACATTGTGTAACCATGTAGTATTGTATAGTAAACAACTCATTACATGCATATGTACCTGTCAGTGCATGCTGAACTTCCGCAATAGCATGAGACACACTCACCTGCCAACACATGCTTGTTAAGTAAGACCTGTTAGCTGATTTGACCACTGATCAATTATACTTTGCATTTTATGTGTTTATTTGGAAAATAATGTAATCACTATGACTTTAACTGTTACACAACAGATGAAATACGTAGGAATGTTTTTTTCAAATTTTCTTGTCTTTCCTTATGCTTCCACTGTCCCCTTATTTTTATTCAGTGCCCCTTAACTGCACCTGAGGCTATTATGGCCCCCTCACCATCATTCCAGTGCCCCCCATGGAGTGGTATTGCCCACTTTGGGAACCTATGGACTCTAGTTCAGCTCATACCAGAGATAGAGAAACAATCACCTTTACATCACAATGAGTGGTCATGTACACTGAGTGATCTTCTGGCCTTTCCTTGAAGATCTGTATAGACTAGGAGGAAAACAATACATCTAGAAGATTGCCATTTCACTTTTTAATAGTCCTAAATTATTGGAACCTCAAGGTCAGATATCTGTTTCAAGCCCTCATCACCTCTTGCCTGGACTATTGCAATAGCCTGCTGGTTGGTCTACCTGCTTCAAGTCTATTCCCAGTTCAATCAATCCTCTACTCAGTTGTCAAATTAATTTTCCTAAATTCACATCTGACCACAGCCTCCACATACACACCCAATTCAGTAA
Organism: Pseudochirops cupreus; assembly: GCA_028627135.1. NCBI lineage: Eukaryota > Metazoa > Chordata > Mammalia > Diprotodontia > Pseudocheiridae > Pseudochirops > Pseudochirops cupreus. The sequence goes on along the minus strand of CM053582.1, from coordinate 524,114,418 downwards.
CTTTCTGTAGTCTCCTATTACCCCTAGGATCAAATATAAAATCCCATTTTGGCTTTAAAGTCCTTATAACCTGGTCCCTTCCTACCTTTCATGTTTCTTATATTTTATTCCCCCCTACATACTTTTTAATCCAGTGACACTGACCTCGCTATTCCTTGCACAGCTGACTAGTTGGCGCAATGAAATAGAGCACAGGACCTGAGTTCAAATCCAGTCTTAGAGACTTGACACATTTACTAGCTGTGTGACCTTGGGCAAGTCACTTAACCCCAATTGCCTGACCTTCCCCCTCCAAAAAAAGAAAAAAAATTCCAAGTCTCGTCTTTTGCAAGAAGCCTTTCCCAGTCTTCCTTAATCTTAGTAACTTCCCTCTGAGAACATCCCCAGTTTATTCTTTATATATCTTGCATCATATAAATGTCTGCATGTTGTTTTCCATCATTCGATTGTGAGCTCTTCGAGAGCAGAGACTTGTCTTCTGTTTTTCTTTGTATTCCCAGTGCTTAGCATAGTGTTTGGCACATAGTGGTCGCTGAATAAATGCAAGTCAACTGATTTCTCCTTATTCTGCCATTTGAGACTTGAACAAATCTGCTTCTCCTTTCCACATGACAGTCCTCCATATACTTGAAGACATTTATCATATTTACCTTGAGTCTTCTCTAGATTATATTTTCCCTTTCATTCAGTTGTTCCTTGTATGACATCATGACATCACCTTCATCATCACCATCCTTTGAATTCCCTACAGCTTAGCAAAGATTTCCCCTAAATTCTGGAACTTCTAGGTCTCTGAGCACAATATTCTAGATGGGGTATGATCAAGGCAGACCATAAGATTTTTTATTTTACCTCTTCATGTTACATAACTGACCCATGCAACATACAGCTCCCTACAAACACCAGGTTTGTTTCCTGCTGCCTGGTCATTCCTTTCCCATAATCATACTTGTAAAGTTGACCTTGTAAACCCAGAGTATCAGATTTTACATTTACCCTTGTGTTCAATCTCATCTTAGTTGATTCAGACCAATGTTCTAATTTAAGATCTTTGATCCTTGGAATCAAGTCCTGAAAATTTGAGAAGCATGCCATCTCGGGCTTTATTCAAGTCATTGGTAAAAACATGTTAAGTAGCATAGGGCCACAAACATACACGTGGGACACTCCATGAAGGGAGACCTCCTTCTAAGGTGGCATCTGACCATTAGTGATTATTCTTTGGTCTTGATCATTCAAGCAATTCCAAGTCCTCATTATAACACTGTTGTCTAGCTAATTTCTTTTCACTTTTTTCGTAAGAATAGCATGAGAGACTGTTTAAGTGATGTGAACTAATGCACTCACTGATCAATCAGTATCTTAGTGACCCTTTCAAAAAAGGAAGTAAGGGTTTGATGAAAATAATAATGCTTTTTGGTCATCACCACCTTTAAATTAGTAGGATTTAAAGTTGAAGCTTTGAGACAAGCTAGTTTCTCTTCCTCCTGCCCTCCCCCCAATCTTACATTTGAAAAACTTAGGCACAGAAGTTAAGGGGTTTTCCCTCAAGGTTACACAGGTGATAGGCACAGGGAAGAAAGAGAGGGCTGAAAATTAGGAAGCACTTTAGTTTTTATTTTTTGGTGTAGGGGAAAGAGTGTGGAGGGAAGTCTTGGAAAATGTTTTTTTTTTTTTTTACTTTTTTATAAGCATACCTCAGATATTGAGGGTTCAGTTCTAGACCACCACGATAAAGTGGATTACACGAATTATTTTTTTGTTTCCCAGTGCATATAAAAGTTATGTTTATACTACAGTCTATTAAGTGTGCAATAGTATTATGTATTTTAAAATGTATATACCTTAATTTTAAAATACTTGATTAATTAAAAAATATGCCAACCGTCATCTGAACCTTCAGTAAATCATAATCTTTTTGTTGGTAGAAGATCTAGCCTCTGTGTTGATGGCTGCTGACTGATCAGGGTGGTGGTTACTGAAGGTTGGGATATTTGTGATAAAATAAGATAATGAAGTTTGCCGCATCAGTTGACTCTTGTGTACTCTTGGACACTTAGAGGCCACTGTAGGATTATTAATTGACCTATTTCAATATTTTTGTGTCTCTATGGACAGAGATGGATGAGGAAAGGGCTGGTTAGTGGGGCAGTCAGATCACCTACAACATTTATCCATTAAGCTTACCATCTCATATAAATGTGGTTCATGGTACCCCAAAACAATTATATATTAACATCAAAGATCACTATTCACAGATCACCATAGCAAATATAATAATAATGAAAAAATCTGAAATATTGCAAGAATTAAAATGTGACACAGATACAGTGTGAGCACATGCTATTGGAAAAATGGTGCTGATAGACTTGCTCAATGCAGAATTGCTTGCAAACTCTGTGAAGTGCAATAAAATGATAAATATATAGATATAGATACATGTACAATGGGGTGGAAGAAAAGGGAAAGAAGGAGAAAAGGAGATACAACAAATGTCCTGAATAACAAACACACTAAGGTGTTAAATCAGTTCAGCCTTTGAAGGTAAGGAAGAAGATAATAAGTTGTTGGCTTAGAAGTGAGTAGTCACAATCTGTTACGAAAATAGGAGAGTTACTTACATGACCATTTCTATTCAGGAGCAGACTCAACACTGTCTTTATTGGAGAAGGATTTCTATGCTACCAGAATAGTCAGAATGCTATACTGTTACTCTGTCTCTTCCATTTTAGTGGCTCATTGTTACTGTTACAGTCTTCTTTCTTCCCTGATACCTTACTATGTATACTGTAGATAAGAGTTCTACTTAGATTTTTAGCCAAGTATCTCTTAGTTGTTTTTGTCAACAAGATGACAGAGATAGTCCTAGAAAGGTAATAGGTGGATTTGGAATGGGGTTTAATAGCTAGACCCAAAGCATCATTAATGAGCCAATGTCAACTTCAAAGGATTGTACCAGGAATCTATTATTTGGCTTTATTCTGTTTAATGTTTTTATCAAGAACTTGAATAAAGGTATAGATGGTATGCTTGTAAAATTCCCTTGACAGAAAGCTGGTAAGGATAGGTATTATGTTGAACAGTAATCAAGATCCAAAAAGGTCTTGATAGGCTATATTAAAAAGAGAGGCTATTAAAAGAAGGAAAGAGGGAGGCAATCGTCTTGCTGTCCTCTGCCCTGATGTCAAGCCAAATCTGGAGTATTGTGTTCACTTATGGATGCCACATTTTAGGAAATATGTTGACAAAATGGAATTAGGCCAGCTAGGAGAGTAAAGAAACTGGGGATATTTAGCTTGGAGAAAAGAAGATTCAGGTAGGATAGGACAGCTGAATGTATTTGGAGTGTTTGAAAGGCCATCATGTGCAGGAGCAATAGAGCTATAGAGAGGCAAATTTATGCTTGATGTTATGGGAAAACTTAATGACAATTAGAACCAACTCAAAACAGAATGGGTTGCCTCAGGAGATGATGGAAGAATGGTTTTCAAGTTAAGGCTCTATGATCTGGCTTGTTGATGCTGTAGAAGAGAGTTTTATTCAGATATGAATTGGACTAGATTACCTGAGATCTCTTTTGACTCATTCTCTGGGGAAAAAGAAGTATGACTCAACATCACCCACTGTATTATATTTATATATACATGTATCTATCCTCTTTCTCCCCTCTCAATGGTTACCACTTATACCCAACAAGTTACAAAGTTTGTCCCCTCCCCAAAGTAAAATGGAATATTGTAACAAAATCAAAATCATATTGTACTTATTGGGGAAACAGTGTGGTATTCCTAACGACAAGGGGAAGGTTCATGAATGAGAGGCTGGTATTATCCACAGTAACATTTCCTAGTAGAAGTTGGCTCAGGTTTTCTCACTGGCACTGTCAGACCTCTGACTTTAGAATGTTTGAAGTGTGCTTTTCCCAAATTGGAGCCTGACTATATATAGGAATAATCAAATCTATAAATGTTAGGATGTGGTTGCAGTGTTAATAGTTCTAGTCCACTGTACTAACTGTTGGCCAAGAAGTATGGGGAAACAACTTGAATAGAACTGATGAAGGCTACCCATATGGAGAAATAGCCTTGAGAAGACCTCTCTCCTCCTGAAGCTGACTATGACATGTAACCCCATGTATATCTAAGGTACCTTATCTACTTTGTTCAAATATAGAGCTATGTATTGATAAATCTCCTTGCTGCCCATGATGAAATATAGTCACTAACTTTGCAAATTGTTTTATTAAGGAAACTTGCACTATATTTTTACTACCTTTGCAGGCAAAACAAAAGCAAACCAGAAACATTCTTCAACAAATAAAAACAAGTCTTTAGAGCATTCTTTTAGAGTGGCAGAGTGTTGTGGAAATATCTGTTTTTAGTAGACTACCAATCTAAAACTTAAGTTTGACTACTGGTGTCCTCTAAATGTGATCTTCCTTGTCCAGTGGCCAAGTAAGTGGACCCTACTGCAAGAGGAGCTGAAGTAATTTCTATCTTGATATTCTTAAAATAAATGAAACAAGGAGGAAGTTGTAGGTAAATGGAAGGGTGACATACAGATAGTCATTAGAGGTAAAGAAAAGAGTTGGTGGGATGAATGGATTTCCTACCAGAGGAAATGAAGAACATTTTTCATTGTATATTGGTAAGCATTTGCAACTATTAATTGCTACAGATAAAATTATAGAGAAGTTCTCTTGTAAATTCATATCAGCCTGCTCTCTCAAAGCAATTCCACTTGTATGCTAAAGAGGATTCTTTGAGTACAAAAACTTAACAGCCTGCTTGCTTTTTGGCTCTGATCAACTTTTTAGCCAACAGGAATTCTTCATTATAATGAAGAAAAGTGAAGGTCAGGAAAGAAGTCATTGTGATGACCTCTTAATCATTGAATAAGCTGTGGCAGTGAGAGCTGTGCTTCCAAAAGAGTAACCACAAGTGCTAATGCTAGTAGCTAGACTACAGAGTGATTTTTGTCATTTTTTGGAGGAAACTAGGGAGTAACAAGGGTTCATTTCTAGCCTCTACTTTTAAAAAAGCTACATGTGGATGCAAATTGTATAAAAACAAAGTAACAAGAGTGGTCATTTCTCTTACTGAAGAATTTTGGCCCCTTGTTAATAGGAGACCACAATAGTGCATGGGAAAAGTCCATTTTTAAAGGCAGGATCTACAAACTAAGGGAGGCCAATTTCGACTGGATACCCAAGATTCTCTTGCCTTACAAAGGGGCAAACTCTCTTCGTAAAATGGTCAAACTGATTGATTGTTTACCTGGCAGGGATGTTATAAAGGAAGGCAAGAGGTGGGCCTAAAAAACATCCAGAATTCTTTCCAAACCTAAACTCCTACTAGATAAAATTCTTCTTTACCAAAACTGCCAAACAAGAAGAAGATATACATCAGGGGTAACTAGGTGGTGCAGTGAATAGAGCTCAGGCCCTGGAGTCAGGAGGACCTGAGTTCAAATGCGGTCTCAGGCACTTAACCCTTAACTAGCCGTGTGACCTTGGGCAAGTCACTTAACCTCAATTCCCCTGCCTTGCCTTCCCCCTCCAAAAAAGAAAAAAAAAAAGAGGTATATCCACATAACCAGCACGTGGTTTAATTTGCTGTAATTTGGGCAGTGTAATTGCATATTTCTGTTAATATTATGACCCAGAAAGGCTCCATGCTGAGAATTTTTAATCCTGCATTTGTTAGGCTATAGAATATGGTGCCTGGCTTCCCTTCTCATTGACTCAGTTCTGCTTTTCTATGACTCAGCAACATGGAGTTGGGCAAAACAGGCAGTGAAGTGGCATATTCAACTCTTCAGAACCAGCAGCTGTTTGCTGCCATGGCTGACACCTTTCTGGAACATATGTGTCGTTTGGACATCGACTCAGAACCCACTGTTGCCCGAAACACTGGTATCATCTGCACCATTGGTGAGTGGATATAATTCACACTTGAATCCTAATTCCTTACCTGCAATGTAGCTGCTAAAGGCTCTCAGAGCCTACCTTCATTTGCCACAAAGAAGGCTTGGTAGAACATACACTGTTAAAGGGAGAGGATTTTTCTCAATTCAGATAAATAAAATTGCAAACCTCAGTAACAAAGGGAGTTTGTTTTAAATACTTGGGGAAAATAAAAGGGAATTTGAAAACATGAAGTTGAACTAGGAACACCAATGTTGGAAGTGACTGATTTGTTCTTCCCTTGAGTGTGAAATATGAAAGGCAGCCTATAGACTCTGCCCTTCCCAAATTACTTTTCCTAGAGGCCCTGAAAACTCCTTGAAGGGGAGGTATTGTGTACAGTGGGCAGGTTGGACCTGGAGACTTATTCAAGCTGGGCTACAACGAGAACAAACAAGGCACAGAATGCTAATAGAACACTGGATCTGGAGCCAAGGGATTAACACTGAATCCTAGCTCTGTCACTTTCTAGATGGACTATCACTTCTGTCTCTGGGGAGCAAGTTTTCCGTATCAGTAAAATCAAAGAGATTGAATAGATGATGTCTAATCTCTAGATTGTGACTAAGCCTTATCCAGTGCTTTTTGTCCTGATTAAATAAAGGTACCAGTGGGGCGGGGGGAGGTGGGGGTGGGGGTGCTGGGAGTCAAAGGAGGCGGTGCTCTAATGGGTAGATAACAGAAATAGAAAGTTTAGAAAAGAGATGGCAGAGGTTAAAGCATTTTGAAATACGACTTCTGACCATATAATTAGTTACTATTCATGGTTTTAATTTTTTTTTAATTTTGTCACTTAGGCCCAGCTTCCCGATCTGTAGAGATGTTAAAAAACATGATTGGAGCTGGAATGAATGTGGCTCGTCTAAACTTCTCCCATGGAACTCACGAGGTAAGGACCCCCACAGGGGCGTGGGGGATTCCTGTAAATTGTGTTGCTCAGTTCATCCAGTGATATTTTTTAAAAAGAAGAACAATGGGATGATTTATATAAAAATATGACCCTCTTCTGGATAATCACTTCTTGCTTTTCCATTAAACCTTCCCATCGAACAAAGAAAACTATTTAAAACAACTGACACGAGGACTGAGTCTGACGAGCACATGCAGCGTTCTGCCCCCATAAGTCTTCCCGCCTTTCTGCTGAAAAGCACGAAAAAAAGCGCATCGCTCGTCGCCTCTTCTGGGGCCAGAACTAATCGCTGTAATTGAGAGCTCAACATTGAGGGTTCTTTTCGTGTCACCAAGTATATTTTTCTTGTTATTAGTTTGTAAGCATTTATAAGTATTTGCTGTGTGCTAGGAGGCGCTCTGCTAAGTGCTGAGTACGTAAAGACAAAAACAGGGCTCTGGTTCTCAGGGACATCATATTATAATGACATCATACTCAAGTAAGTATAAACATATACAAGCAAAGAGAAGGTAATGTCGGTGAGGAAATACTAACCCAGGGAATGGGAGTGGGGAATGGAGTTTACTCTATAAATGGCAGTCAGGACTTGAACCTGGGTCCTCTTGTTTCAGAGTCACTGTATTATAACTTCACTCAGCAGCAGTTCATGTGTCTTCCCATTTTTCTCTGAATTCCCTAACAGTCCTCATTTCTTACTGAATGGGAGTATTCCAGTACCTTCATAGACTAGTTTTGTTCAGCTATTTCCCAGTTATTGGGCACCTACATTTTTTCTGTTCCTTTATTTACACAAAAAGGACTTCTATGAATATTTTGTTATTGAAGTCTTTCTTTGATCTCTTTGGGGCATATACCCAGTAATCAAGTGATTGAGTATGAAGAGTTTAATCACTTTTCTCAAAAAAAAATTCAAATTGTTTTCCAAAATGGGTAGACTAATTCATAGCGTAACCAAAAGTTTTTTGGTATGTCCATATTTCTACAGCCCTTTTAACATTGATTATTTTCATCTTTTCTTATCTTTGCCACTTTGAGGTGTATAAAATGAAGCCTTAGGACCATTATTAGATAATATTCCAAGTGGTGAAATTCTGAGGTGAGAGAGGATTAGATTGAGAGGAGACAGGGAGAGTCAGAATGGGGTTGAGCATCTCATGGAAGAGGCAAGAGATAATTGTTACAGTAGAGGGGGAGAACAGGAAGGCAAAAGGGAAAGAGTCAACCTTACTCTCATGGAATTTGGCTTAGGGAAGGAATGACATAAACTCTAAACTGGGTATCTTGCCACATAGAAGAGT
>CM053582.1:524087906-524105745 GCA_028627135.1 Pseudochirops cupreus | reverse complement strand
GAGAGAGCTCTACTTGCCCATACAGTGGCTAACAGCAGAGAAAATGAGCCTGAGAGTTTTTGGGTTTTGGTGGGGATAGACAGTTGACTGTTACTTCCTCCTCCCTACTGCTGCTCCCAATAAGCCACATTGCAGCCTTAGCTGGGAGCAAGGAAAAGACTTGACCAAATTCTGGAGAGTTTCAGTGGATGGAGCGGAAATCCTAAGACAAAGATGAGTCCAAGGCATTGATTGTGGTGGTGGTGGTGGTAAGACAGACCATCAGAGAGGCAAAGACAGAATTGCATTTGATTAGCTGCTGCTGGGAAGCTCCAGCTGCTAGTGGGAACAAACAGGCCAGGGGATAAATCCCAGCTCCTTGTGAATAGCTGATTCCCTCAGGTTTCAAATACACAATCTTTTCCCTAGATCAAAATTTTCAAGTTTCTAAATCATTTTTTCAATTGGAATCAACACCTGCTCCCACATAGAGCCCTCTAACTTCACTGTAGCTGGACAGAGACTAGGCTAAGCATCTTCAGGCAAACCCCAAACCTTTGTCAGTAAGCACTGAAACCTAAGAGTTCTTAGCCATCCTGTGGGGATCTGCCAGGTGTCCACTCCCAGGGCCTTTCTATTCATTAAGTTCTTGCTACGTGCCACATACTGGCTAGAGATACAGAAAAAGGCAAAAATAGTCTCTGTTCTCAAGTGGCTCACAGTCTACTGGGGGAGACAAAGTGTGGACAACTATGTACAAACCAGATAAATACTGGACAAACTGGAGATGATCTTAGAGGGGAGTCACCAGCATTAAGGAGGACTGGGAGAATCTCTGTGCAGAAGGTGAAAGTTTAGCCAAGACTTGAAGGTCCAGGAAACCAACAGGAAACCAAGCATTTGGGATAACCAGTGAAAATGCAAGGAAGTCAAGAGAGTAGTGTGTTTGTGTGTGCATGTGCATGTGCGTGTATGTGTGTGTGTGTGTGTGTGTGTGTGTAAAATGACCTCCTAAAGGGTCAGTGTTCAGCCAGTGGAGGAGTGGCATTATGCTGGAACTCAGAGTCCTTTAGTTGGTCGATGTTTCTTAAGGTGGTTCCTGCCTCTGGGTCACTGTCTCTTGTCTGTTCTCTTGACTCAGTCATCCATACTTTCACCACTTACCCCTGTGTCTGGCTCATAGGGTTTGGGGTATCGCTATTAAATTCTTATTGCAGAAAAATGGATGGAGGGGCAAGAAGCGGGCTGGTTCCATATTAATCATCATTTTATGTCTGTCTCCATTAACCTTCACAAAAGTTTGTACTGGCTTGTCCAATTTAATATTAACACATTCACTTCCTTCCCCTTAGCAGGTCCCTGATAATGTGAAAGTCTACAGATTCATTCTCTCCTTTTCCTCATTACCAGACTCCTTTTTTTTAAATATGTGGAGTCAGAAGCCAGTGTCCAACTATGATCAAGAAGAACGAGGAGTAGCGGAAAGGGCAGAGAAAGGAGGAGTATAAGACTCCTTTGAGTGATTCATTATTTGCACTAGGACTCACTTATTTGCACCAATTGGGACCTATTTCCTATTGTATTTATTCAGTCACATGAGTGTTGTATTTCCCACCAGTAGAATGTAGGCTCCTTGAAGGCAAGATTATTTTCTATTTTGTCGTTGTATTTCTAGTGGGTAAAATAGAGCTTTGTACATATTAGGCTCTTAATGAATGCTTACTAAATGGATGAATGATGTGTGTATGGTGTTTTGAGCAAAGTGTTACATAAGGCACCAACAAATATTTATTAAGTACCACGTACCAAACACTGTTCTGGGTGCTGGGGATACAAATACAAAGAGTAAAATAATACCTACCCTCAGGGAGCTTATATTCTACGGGGAGAGACCACAAGTACATATATAAGTATATAGAACATAAAATAGAGATAATAACTATAAATAAAAACAAGGTATTTAATGGAAGGCAAGGGAGGGAGGGTGCTAGAAGTTTGGGGGGGGAGTTAAGAAAGGTTCAAATCTCTATCTTAAATAGTTATAATTTGTTGTTGTTCAGTTGTATACAACTTTACATGACTCCATGGACTTTGTCCATGGGGTTGTCTTGGCAAAGATACTAGAGTGATTTGCCATTTCTTTCTCCAGTGTGTCTCCATATTACAGATAAGGAACTGAGGCAAATAGGGGTTAAGTGACTTGCCCAGGGTTACACAACTAGTCAGTGTCTGAGGCCAGATTTGAACTCAGATCTTCCTGACTCCAGGCCCTCTATCTACTGTGCCACCTAGATGCCTAGAGCTATAACTAAGGTAAGACAGCTGGGGGCTTGGCTTGGGGCACTGAAATTGAGAGAACGCTGGTAGCACCTGTATTCCTTCAGTAGTTAGAAACAACCTGGCAGTCATGGTCTAATATCTGTCTCATCTTTGGGTCTTATATTCTACTGTTCTTCTCTGTGTACCCTAAAAACTAGCCAGGCATGACCCTTCACTGCCCTTGCCCATCCTTAGCCGCTGTCCTGCTCCCTCCCTCCCTCTATCTTGTGTCCTTCTTTCTGTACATCCTTACAGGTGATTATTCCTGTGGTAGGATTTGGTTTTTATTTTTAATAGTATTTATTTTTCCAATTACGTGTAAAGATAGTTTTCAACATTCGTTTTTATAAGACTTTGATTTCCAAATTTTTCCCCCTCCCTTCTCTCCTCTTTGCCCAAGATGGCAAGAAATCTGAAAGAGGTTATACTTGTGCAGTCCTGTTGAACATATTTCCACATTAGTCATGTTGTGAAAGAAGAAACAGAACAAAAGGGGAAAACCACAAAACAAAAAAAGTGAAAATAGTTTGCTTCTATCTGCATTCAGACTATAAGTACTTTCTCTGGATGTGGAGAGCACTTTTGATCATTAGTCTTTTGGAATTGTCTGGGATCATTGTGTTGCTGAGAAGAACAATAGTTAGAAGTCTATCAAATTGATCATTGTATAATATTGTTATTACTGTGTACAATGTTCTCCTGGTTCTGCGCACTTCACTCAGCATCAGTTCATGTAAGTCTTCCCAGGTTTTTCTGAAATTCACCAGCTCATCATTTCTTATAGTACAATAGTATTCCATTATATATGTATGTGGTATGATTTTAGAGGTCAGGAAGAAGCAACTGACTCCCAAATCTTCTCAGACATGCTGTCTGATTCCTGAAAATCTGCTGTTAGTTACTTAGTTTCAAACAATTAACAAACATTTATTTATTGGCACCTATTATGTGCCAATTATTGGGCTAGTTGCTAAGGTTGCAAAAAGATAAATGAAACTATCCCTTGAATATAATTCAAAGAAAGAGAAAACAAAAATATATCCAAATCTATGAAGAAAAACATATGAAAAGGAAAATACAAAGAAATACGGCATGTTTCAAAAGTATTGGTGCAGTTTTAAGCTTTAAATATCTTGTTTAATACAAGGTGGTTGTGATGTATACACATTAGCATTTGAAGGCACCAGGACAGACATCACATAGGAGATGGTGCTTGGGCTGAGTCCCAAGAAAGAAAAGGATTCCATGAAATTGAAGGAAGGAAGAGGTATATTTCAAATACTGGGAATTTCCAGTGGAAAGGCATGGAGATAGGAAACAGAGTGGTATGTGAGTAACAGAGAGGACTGTTTGGTTGGGAGGCAGACTATGGGAGAGAGAGTAATATCCAATGAGGCTGGAAAAAGGCTGGGGCCGGGTGTGAAAGGTTTTAAGAGCTTGTATTCCATTCTTAAGGCACTAGGAAGCCATTACAGTTGATAGTCTAGGACAGGGGTGGGGAATCTGTGAACTTGAGGTCATGTGTGGCCCTCTAGGTCCTCAAGTGCAGCCCTTTGACTGAATCCAAGTTTTACAGAACAAATCATTTTATTAAAGGGATTTGTTCTGTGAAGTTTGGATTCCATTAAAGGGTTGTACTTGAGGACTTAGAGGGCTACGGGTGACCTCGAGGCCATGTGTTCCCCACTCTTGGTCTAGGGAAATCACATGATCAGATCTATGTTGAAGGAAAATCACCTTAGTAACAGTGTGGAAGATGGATTGAAGGAGGTAAAGACTTGAGGCAGGTAGACTAATTCAGAGACTGTGAAAAATCAAAACAAGAAATGATAGGAGACTGAACTAGCGTGGTGGCTCCTTAAGCTGGACTGGGTGCTCCCTAAGAGCTTGGACCCATGGCCTCTGCTTCATAAGTAGATCAAACCTGCCTAGGTACAAGGAGGATTCAACACAGACCTTGTGATTACTTCATAGTAATCTTTTAACACTTCAGTGGACCTGGGATCTCATTAATGTGGTGGGCCAAGTTAGGGAACTCTGCCTTCTGTGGCAGAGCTGAGAGAATGTGGGGAGCCCTGCTATTCCCCAGTAGAGCTGAGAGAGTTATCTACCTAGAGGCTGTGAGTGGGTGAGTTAAAAGAGAGATAGGGACTCAAAGAGTGGTGGAAAATAGAGGCTCTTTTATTGTTCTAAGTGCAAGTCTTTTAAAGGATTCTTCCTAATGGCTTTCCCCTGTGGATTATTGCACACTACAGTGTTCCCAGGCCAGGGGCAAAAACATGATGCTTATCTTGAGGATCCAATCCTCACACTGTATGCTAGAACTCTTCCCTGGGGGATGGGGAACCAATCCAGGCCTGGCAGTAAGCCCTTCACCTGACGGGGCTTGTTCAGCCATCAGGGTCAGAGTCTCATTGTCCCGTGGTCCTCCACACATTAGTATATCTCCAAATCATACAGCTCAAAGCTCACTTCTTCCCATCCTGTATGATTCTTCTTATCTATGCCCTTCCATTAATCCTCCTTAAAGGAGTTATACATCAGGTTGAAGACCTTCTTTTAGATCAGTGGTTCTCAATCTTCCTAATGCCGCAACCCTTTAATACTGGTATGTGGGCGGACCCGCCTGGAGACGGATAGAGGAGCAGTGTCTCGGTTCCTAAGACCATTGAAAATATGTGTTTTCCAATGGTCTTAGGCAACCCTTGTGACCCCTGTGAAAGGGTCATTCGACCCCCAAAGGGGTCGTGACCCACAGGTTGAGAACCACTGTTCTAGATCTTTAGATGTTATAAAATAGGGCAGCACACAGGCTATCCCTCCATTGTTAGCCTTCACTTTTGATATATCCCTTTCTAATTATATATTTCACTGATAACTTTCAGTACCACTTCCTGCATGTAATATAAAAGAATGCATTTATACATTGCTTTGTAATTGAAAAGAGGTTTATATCTATTATTTCATTTAATCTTTATAATTACACTATAAGGTAGATAGGATAAGTTTTATTAAGGATAGAGAAAAGTGGTAGATATGTGATTTCATTGGTATAGGGAACTTCCAGGTGAGGAAATTCCTTTCACCAGGGCAGGTTGGCACCTTTGTCCAAAAGAATTGCTTAGAGCACTGAGAGGTTGTGACTTGCCCAACAGAAAGCCAGAATATGTCAGGGATGGGATTGGAACCCAGGACTCCTGACTTTGAGGACAGATCTCCATCCACTATGATATGGTATTATTACCATCCCCATTTTACAGATAGGAAAATGGGGGCACAAGAAGCTGAATGATTTGCCCAAGTAAATGACTGAACCAGACCTTGACTCAGACCTCAGGCCCTCTTATTCTTTTCATGCTGAATAGATCCTGCATATAGGCAGAGTGGCAAAGAGCTGACCATCTACAAGGTGGAATGTAACAGACAAGAAGCACCCCAATCTTCATCTAAGACATCTCCCACTGATAGACCAAAACATAAGCAATTCAAGTGCTGATTCTGGACTCTTTTCATTATGCTTTGCCCATGCAATAGCCGAGGCATATCTTAAGCTTGTCGAATGGATAGAGGACAAGCTTTACGATGTCCCCGCCTATTCAATACATTTAAACACCTCTGCATTCTTGAGAAGGATCATCCTGTGCCCTCCATGCCACATAGAAAGTGAGCCAATATATCTGCAATAAGGAAAGAGTGAAGGTAGGTGGCTGGATTTTACCTACTCTCTGCCTATCTTGCACGGACCCTAACAATAATAGCTAATGTTTATATAGCTTTAAAGTTTACAAAGTGTTTTACACGACCATGGGAGGTGGGTGCTTTAATTATCTCCATTTAATGGTTGAAGAAACACTGGCCAGGGTGTAGTGGAGCGAGCTGGCTCATGATAGCCCATTGTGAAATTTTGGAGGTGAGTATTTACATCCCAGAAATCAGCAAAGGCTACGAATCAGGGCTTGATTTATTGTTGTACTCATTGTTTAGGCTTAAGAAAGCAATGGGAATGCTTGCCTTCTCAATGGGAGGGGAAGGAAGGGGAGAGGAGGAAGGAAGGGAGAGAATTTGGAACTCAAAATTTGAAGAAAAAAAAAGGAAAGTTAAAATTGTTTTTACATCTAATTGGAAGGAAAATAAAATATTAAATCAACTTTAAAAAATAAAAAAAACTGAAAAAAGTGATGGGAAAAATGATAATAATCCATATGAAATTTAGAAGCGTGTCGTTTCTGAGGGCCAGGTCACAGCTGGAATAGAGCCTGAGAGAGGCTGAGTCACTTGCCCAGGGTCACACAGCTAGTAAATGTCTGAGGCAAGTTTCAAACTCAGTACTTCCTAACTCTAAATCCAGCTGTCCTTGGTCATCTTATAGTCTGTTAGTACTACTAATACTGAAGTACTACTACTACTAATACCTAATAATACTCTAGTACTAACTTTACTAGTTGCATGTTCTTGGGTAGATTGCTTGCCCATTCTGATCCTCAATTCCTCTCCGTAAGATGTAGATGATCTAATTATATTCCCTGCTAGGGGTCTCCCTCCCACGTATCTGAGATTTGGAGGGAAGAAATCTGAGTCGGAATCCCAACTCAGACACATACTAGCTTTGTGACGATGGCAAATCCCTTAAACTCTTAGGACCTGTTTCCTTGTCTGAAAACGGGGATAATGTTTGTATTACCCACATCACAGGGCTGTTACAAAACAGCGCTTTATCTGTGACGTGCTGCATAAAGGTGACATTATTTAATGAGTTACTGTGAAAAAAAGAGCCCTTCTCTTACTATGGGTAAAAAGCGTATCATAGCTTCCAGCCTCTGCAGTGGTTCCTCCTCTGCGACCTTGGCCCGGCTTCTCCGCGCCGCGTCCCGGCCTCGTCCCTGTCCCAGCCCGGGCCCTGACACTGCCACGTCCGTGCTGGCCCTGCGCCTGACGAGCCCCGCCCGTGGTCTCCTGCTCGTGTCCTGCACGGGCTGCACGCTGGCCGCGCGGCCGGCCAGGAAGAGCTGAGCCTGCTGGTCAAGGCCATTGGCATGATGGCCAGCTTCCTGGGCCTACTGCTGTCCGCCGGCTGGATCCTGTCCCACCTGGACAGCTACAAGAAGAAGGAGTGAAGGCCGGGAGCCCCGCTGCCCGGCCTGGGGACCACACGCTCCTGCATTCCACGCTCCCGCACCCTTCGCCCCCACATCCCGTGCCCCGCGATCATGACCCCGTGATTTCTGCCTGGGAGGCCCCGGCCCGGGCACCTCCTCGCCATGCTCCAATAAAGTCCATTGAAACTTGAAAAAAAAGAGTGTATCATACTGAATGTGCAAGATGTTTTGGAAAATATGTCACAAGAGTGAGAAACATCTGTATTCCTTGGAGGGAAGACCTTAAAATGACAATGATTATTGTACAGATATTCTTCTCAAATGAGGATAGGAGATCTTGACTATGCTGTAGTTTGGTCTCAGATCCTGGAGAAAGGACTTCTGAATGGTTTTTAAATGAGATGAAAATTGGCCTTGTTATCTTTCCATCTGGCCGCTGCCACATTGTCTTGCCTCCAACCAACAATGGGGGGAAGCAGAGAAAAAGGGTGATACAAAAGACCTCTTCAAAGACATCAAGTGGCCCAAGGCCCTCTCCTGACTCTTCACAAAAAGCAAAAGAAAGCAGTAGCCTCATTGTTTGACCTGTAGGTACTTGGCTTCTCTCTCTGGGCCTTGGTTTGATTTTTCTGTAAAAATAGTGGGTGATAGGAGAGAGATACTACCTACAATTTTGGTCTAGTTCTAGAGAATTATCCGCTATTCCCTTCCCTATATCAATATTCACTCCATTCTTCTCAGGGTGAACACTTTCCTTGAAGGTGTTGGCCAGACCATACTTAACTGCAGTCTGCAAGACCAGGACTGGGAGAAAAGAAGCATTAATTACTGAGAGGAGAGGACTGATTGATTCTCTGGGGAGATGTTCTTCCCTTGTGGCCAGTTCCCCAAAAGTACCTCACTTAGCTGACCAAACTCAGACCTCTTCTCTTCCTGTCTCCAGAGGCTAGGTTTTGAGATCCCTACTATCCTCCCCTTAAACTTCATGAACAGAGTTATCTCACTGGGCTGTGATCTCCCTTTATCTCTTCTGGCAGCCTACTCAGTGTCTACAAATATGTTCATATCTTTCCCACCCCTCAAAACTCCTCACTTCATCCATCCATCCCCACTAATTATTTTTCTATACTTTTTAGGGCTAACCTTGAAAAGACGTCTGTAATTTGCTCTACTTCTTTTCTTCTTAACTTGCTTAATTCTCTATAGTCTAGCTTCTAAGCACATCAGCATTTTCAGTCACAATTTTCTCCTCAAAGTTACTAATAATCTCTTAACTGACAGATCCAATGGCCTTTCCTCAAATCCTTATCTTGACCTCTCTGCAACCTTTGACACTGCCCATCACCATCTTTACCCTGTACTCTCTTCTCTTTAGGTTTTTAGGACACTACTCTCTCCTGGTTCTTCTCCTACCTATCTAACTATTCCTTCTCAGTCTCTTCTGCTGAATCTTCATCCATGGGTATCCCATAAGGCTCTTTTCTGGGCTCTTCACTGATGATCTCATCAGCTCAGCTCCTGTGGATTCAATTATCATCTTTATGCTGATGACACTCAAATCTACTTATCCAGGCCTAATTTCTTTCTAATCTCTAGTCTTATGCCTGTATTTAATAAATGCCTGTTTTTTTAAAAAAAGTATTTTCTTTCCCTCCAATTACATGAAAAAATTATCTTCACCATTTGTTACTTTTTTTCTTTTTAACATTTTGAGTTCAAAATTCTATCCCTCCCTTCTTCCTTCCTACAACAGTCCTACAACATTACTATATCACAAATCTGATATAGGTTATATATATGCAATCAATATTTCCATAATACATTAAAATATTTCCACATTAGTCATTTTGTGCAAGAAAACTCAAAAAGAAGGAAGGAAGGGAAAAATAGTATGCTTTGGTCCATAGTCAGATATCAGTTCTTTCTCTGGAGGTGGGTAGCATTTTCTTTTTTTTTTTTTAAATTGATTTGTTTATTTACTTTTAGTTTACAAGATTCAGTTCCAGAATCCCTTGAGTTTCAAATTTTCTCCCCTCTCCACCTCCACTCGTGGCAGCTTGCAATCAAGTATAGGATCTACAAATACTTTCACATTGGACATTAGTCTGGTTGTATAGAAGGGTTGTAACCAATGGAGTGAACAATGGGAAAGAAGAAACAAAGCCAAACATAGAAAAGAACAAAAGCATGTAGATTGCTTCAGTCTCCATTTAAACTCTGTTTTTTCTAGATCTTTCTCTGAATGTAGACATCTCCTTCTATCCTGAGACTTGTAGAGATGTCTTATAACTGTGCATTGCTGAGAAGAGTTCAGTTTATCAAGGTTGGTCGTCACACATACGATGTGTCTGTGATTGTGTACAAATTTTTCCTGGTTCTGCTCTTCTCACTCAGCATCAGTCCGTATAAGCCTCTCCAAGTAAATATGAAGTCCATCTCCTCCCCATTTCTTATAGCACAATAGTATTCCACTACATTTATATACCACAACTTGTTTAGCCATTCCGCAATTGATGGACATCCCCTTAATTTCCAGCTTTTTGCCACCACAAAGAGAGCTGCGATAATTGTGAGTCCTTTGGGACTGTCTTGGAATAAATGCCTATTAATACATTCCTAACTTCCCTATGACTGTCAAGGGTACCACTATCTTCCTACGTACCCAGGTTCTCAATTAAGGTGTCATCTTCAACTCCTCACCCTTTCTCACCCTCCACATCCAATCAACCAGTTGGTTATCCTGTTGTCTATACCTTCATATCATCTCTCCCCTACAGCTCCTTATCTCTTTTAACACAACCACCACAGGTGTAGCTTTCATCTCCTCATAGCTAGACTATTTCAATAGTCTGCAGATTGGCCTGCCTGCCACAAGACTCTCCCCCTTCCAGCCAGTGATTTTCCTAATGTGCAGGTCTGACCTTGTCACCCCTCTCCCCGATAAACTGCAGTTGCTTTCTATTACCTCCAAAATAAAATACAAAGATCCTGTTTGGCATTCAAAGCCCTTCATAACTTCCCCCCTCTCCCATTATTACATCTTTCTTCCTCCAGCCCCCCAATATTCAATCCAGTGATATTAGTCTCCTTGCTTTTCCTACCATAAGACACTTTACTTCCAGATTCCTTGTATTTTTATTGGTTATTCCCTATATACTGAATGCTCTCCCTCATCTCTACTTCCTGGCTTCCTTCAAGTCTCAGCTAAAATGACACCTTCTACAGGAAGCCTTTCGAATTCCTTTTCATTCTAATACTTTCCCTTTGCTGATTATTTCCAATTTACCTAATATATAGCTTATCTGAACATTAGATTGTGAGCTGCTCAAGAGCAGAGGTTGTCTTTTCACTTTTTTGGCATCCCTAGTGGTTAGCACAGTAGCTGACAAGTAGGTACTTTTAAGTAGGTACTTAAAAATTTATTAATTACTCAAGCTAAGTTGGATCATGGAGATTGAAAGAGTTACCAGTTCTCATACCTCACAGGGAAGAGTCAGGGCAGTAGGTTAAACCTACAATCTATAAAACCAAGGAGGTAAGTGGCTAGAGATTGAGAGCTACACCATCTCCCCCTACCCAAAAGGCTGCATAAAGAGAAGCAGTGTCCAGAATTAGAGACCTAACAGTCCCTGTTGTCCTCTGCCCAGTTCAGATCACTTCAGGAGCATCATGATCATAGACAGGACAAACATAAGCTGGAGAGCATTCAGAGGACAGTCAGGATAGTGAAGGGTCCTATATCATTGAAGGATCAGTTGAGGAGGGTAGAGCCCAGATGGCAGAGTAGAAAGAAATATAGCAAGCTCCCCCATCCAAAAAAGGCCAAACCTTCTCCAAAGAGATCTAGAAAATGGAACCCCAGGCTGAATCCCAATTGGGAAATCCAAGGGAAAAAAAATCACAGAGATAATTTTTCCAGCCCTGGTCAGCATAGGGAGATGGATAGAGAGGTCTATAGACATGGGGTATGGAGTCTGGCCAGGAGTGCTCTGCAGGAAAGAAGTTGAGAACTAGGACAAGAGGAGGTCCCAGATCCATCACAAAGGAGCTGAAATGTGCATGGTACAGGAACAAGTGCCAACTGGAAGTTCTGTTGTTCACTACCCATTTTTAGGTCACAGATCTAGGGCACACAGAGGGGGCCTGCACATAGGGTACAGGGTGAGAGGCAGTTATGGACCCTGGGCTATGTATCTGCAGAGGAAAAAGTTCAGGAGCAAGTAGCAGCTGTGTGACATGGACCCCAGGAGCAGATTGGGGTCTCAATTCTAACCTCTAGTTCAATCTGAAGCCTGAAATGAAACAACTAGGACAAGAATTCCAGACCAAATGGGAGCCTGCAGTTCAGTCACTCTGAACCAGTAGAATTTTCCAGCTGGTCAATAGTGACTGTTTATATAGCATGCTATTGAAATTCCAAAGGGGTAACTCCACAGATCTGTTGCTCAGACCCAAATTCAGGTCAGAAACTTGCAGAGTGCAGACCAGGGAGACAGACTGAATGGAACAGACCTTTTTCGGGAACACTGAAAGCTTGTGGGTTACCATGCTAAACTGCCTCTGAGATCCTGGAATAATACAACACTCAGTATCTCAAGAAAGGAACAGCTAGAATTCTGACATTCCCACAGAGAACAGCCCTATAACATAAAGTCTGAAGTAACTAGACTGGAACAATGAGCAAACAAAAAAGGGAATCCCACCATGAAAACCTTTTATAGTGACAGAGATGCTCAAGACACGAACCTAGACAGAATGATTACAAAATACCTATGTGCAAAGAC
The DNA here is from genome assembly GCA_028627135.1 of Pseudochirops cupreus. NCBI lineage: Eukaryota > Metazoa > Chordata > Mammalia > Diprotodontia > Pseudocheiridae > Pseudochirops > Pseudochirops cupreus. Next base: position 524,093,567 of record CM053582.1, on the reverse strand, counting down.
TTGAAGAAAACCACAGCATGGGCAGAAATTCAACTAGAATTCTTGGACGAGATGAAGCAAGAACTTTTTCAATAAAAAATTTAATGTTTTTATGAATAAAATAAGAGTGCTAGGAGTAAAAATTGAAAAATTAATTAATCAAATTAATTAAATCAAAATCAAATTTAAAAGAATTGGAGAGGGAATTAAGAACTTGGCATAAGAAGTACAAAACCTTGACCAAACAACAAACTCCATGAAAATTAGAATGAATCAAAGAAAAGTTAATGACTCTATGAGTCAACAATACTAAAACAAAGAAAAAAAGAAAAATTAGAATATAAGGTGTAACAGGTTGATGAGAAAAAATTTACCTAAAAGCCATGATCAAAATAAAAGTCTAAAACATATTTCAAGAAATCCTAAAACTACCAGATTCTTAAAACCAGAGGGCAAAGTAGAAGTAGAATTTACTAGTCACTTTCTAAAAGAAATTCTGAAATGAAAACTCCCAGGAACATTAGAGCTAATATTCAGAACTTCTGTTGTTATTCAGTTGTGTCTAATTCTTTGTGACTTCATTTGAGATTTTCTTGGCAAAGATACTAGAGTGGCTGGCCATTTCCTTCTCTAGCTCATCTTGGAGGCAAACAGGTTTAAGCGACTTGCCGAAAGTCACAGAGCTATTAAGTGTCTGAGGCCAGATTTGAACTCAGGAAGATGAGTCTTTCTGATTCCAGGCCCTTCACTCTATCCATTGTGCCACCTAGGTCAAAGAAAAAAAATGCTAAAAGTAGAAAGAATTCAAATACTGTGAAGCCACAGTCAGGATCACATACAATTTAGCAGTCACCACTATAAAGTAGAAGAGAGCTTAGGATATAATATTCCAGAAGGTAAAGGCATAGGCTTACAACCAAGAAAAACTTGTCCAGCAAAACTGAGCGTAATCCTACAGAGGTAAAAACAAAACCAAAACCAAAAAATGACTCTTTCATGAATGAGAACTTCCAAGCATCCCTAATAAAAAAGATCGGAGCCAAATAGAAGTTCTGAAGTACAAATCCAGGAATACTGAGAAACATAACACAAGATAAACATGAAAAATCATAAGGGACCAAACAAGGATAAATTTCTTATTAAATTCTAATATGGAGAAGATGATACATGTATCCCCTCTGAACTCTATTATTATCAGGGCTTATAGAGGGAAATCTAATTAGATACAAGGCCTAGGAGCAGTTGGTAGGTTTTGATCTTAAAAGAATGGAAAGGGAGGGGAAGAGGAATACACGGGGCGGGGGGGACAGGGAGAGGGAAAATGTTAGGGAAAATTATCTCATATAATTTGGGTGTTCAAGTAGAAGTCTATATAAACAAGGATGAAGAGGTGGCGGAAGTGTCTGACACTTGAATTTCACTTGTCTGAACAGGTCAAAGGACTAAGAAAGCAAACACAAAACTGGCTACAGAAATACATTCTGGGTACAGAAAAACTCATCAGGGAAATAGGAAGAGGGAAAAGAGTAAAGGGGCAATGAGTGGAGAGGACAGATTAAGGGAGAAATTAGTCCTAAACAAAACAAACTCTAAAGGAAGTGGAAAATATCAGCATTTTTTTTGTGAGGTGGTAAAGAATTGGAAACTGAAGAGGTGTGAATGGGTGGGTTACAGGATATAAATGTGATGGAACAATATTGTGCTGTAAGAAATGATAAAGGGAATGGCTTCAGAACAACCTGGGAAGACTAGCATGAACTTATGCAAAGTAAAATGATTAGAACCAGGAGAACAATTTATATGACAATAATATTGTAAAAACACGTGTGTGTGTGTGTGTGTGTGTGTGTGTGTGTGTGTGTGTGTGTCTGTAAGAAAGGAGAGAGTCAGAGAGAGACAGAGAGGGAGACAGAGACAGAGGGGAGAGAGAAAATCAGTCATGGAAATGTTTTGCTTGATTATACATGTTTGTATCAGGGGTTTTGTTTTTATTTTTCAATGGGGGTAGGAGTGGTAGAAGGTAAATGAGACAGACTTTTGCTGATTAAGAAGAAATAAATTTTAAAATTAGTTGAAGGAATGGGGACTGGGGATGTTAAACCCAGAAAAGAAAGGACTTTGGAGAGAACTGATTGATAGTTGTCTTCAAGTATCTGAAAAACTCTTATGTTAACAGATAATTAGTTCTGTTATTATTTACTCTAGGAGGAAGAAGTAGGGACACTGGGCAGGTTACAGAAAGGTAAATTTAAGTTTAACGTAAGGAAAAACTTCCCAACAATCACTGATATCAGAGGTGGGGAACCTGCAACCTTAAGGCCATATATGGCCTTCTAGATCATTAAGTGCAGCTTTTTGACTAAATCCAAATTTTGTAATTTTATAGTAAAATTTGGATTCAGTCAAAAGGCTGCACTTGAGGATCTAGAAGGTCACATGTGGCCTCACGGCTGCAGGTTCCCCACTCCTGTCCTAGATAGAAGTCTTCCTCTGCTCCTCTCACACACACACACACACGTTTTTACAATATTATTGTCATACAAATTGTTCTCCTGGTTCTAATCATTTTACTTTGCATAAGTTCATGCTAGTCTTCCCAGGTTGTTCTGAAGCCATTCCCTTTATCATTTCTTACGCACAATATTGTTCCATCACATTTATATCCAAAAGTTGGATGACCACTTATTGAAGATGCTGGAGAAGAGATTCTCAGTTAAAGTATGGTCTGAACTAGATAACCTCTGAGGTTCCTCTAAATTGTTAACCTACCAAGATTATGACCCTAATCCTATAAGGGATTTCATTAGTAAATATTACTGGATTACAGCCAGCTGTAATCTGACCTCAGTCTTCAGTATTCTTCCTTTCTCCCATCAATCCTATATTCTCCTGCTTCCAGATGAAATTTCCCTTTCATTACAACAGGGTTCCACCTTCAATATCTGTGACTCCACAAAGCTTACCAGAATCCCAAACTTCTTAGCTTGGCATTAAAGACCTTCCATAACTTGGCCACAACCTATTTATTACTTAGCTCCTAGTACTTCTCCTCCAGTAACTAGGTATCTAAGTGGATAGAGTGCTGGGTTTAGAATTAGAAGACTCATTTCCGAGTTCAAATCTGGCCTCAGATACTTATTAGCTGTGTGACTCTGGGCAAGTCACTTAACTGTTTGCCTCAGTTTCCTCATCTGTAAAAGAAACTGGAGAAAGAAATGGCAAACCACTCCAGTATCTTTGCTAATAAAGCCCTAAAAGGTCAGGAAGTTGGAAACAACTGAAATGACTGTACAGCAAACTTCTCCCAGTTTCTTTCTCCTCCAGTTAACTCTATCTTCTCTGTCCTCTTAATACAGTCCATATTCTCATTTCTAGACCTTTCATATTGTTGTGATGCTTTAATCTTTCCCTAAATCCTGTTCACTTACCCAACTCCCATTCATCTCTTCAAGGGGTAGCTAAGGACAACCAGATCTACCAAGTCTCACTTGCTTAGATCTGGCCTTGAATTATCAGCTGTTTCTAAAGCAAATGGGCATTGTACTTTTTTAGTAGACTCGGCTAAGCAGAGAACCTCCGTGCTGAGGGTCCAGGTGGCACAAAATAAACCCCAACTATTTCAGTTTAACATAAACAAGCACTTAAGGCACCAACCACAAAGCACGGCATTGCAAGGGGGCTAAGGATGACAGGACAGATTAAGGTATCCATCTTACTTGGAAAATGTGGCAGAAAGTTATCTTCAAGAATTTGAAGAGCTGTCACCTGGAGGGCTTAAACTTGTTCTGTCTGTCCCTAGAACCAGGAACGATGGGTAAAAACTACCAAGAGGCAACTTAGTAATTCTTGTTGCACAAAAAAAGAAAAATGGAACCGGACAGATAGTGAGTTCCCCTTCTTAAAGGTTTTCAAGCAAAGGTCATTTATCAGGTATGATGTGGTAGGATTGTTTTCAGCTGGGCTGAGTGAAGTCTAGAATTAGATCCAACTGGCATATTTTTCCAAATTTAGCAAAAGGGCTTACCTGGGGGTGGGGAACCTGCAGCCCTTTGACTAAATCCAAACTTCCCCTTAATAAAAGAATTTGTTCTGTAAAACTTAGTCAAGGGGGGTGGCTAGGTGGCGCAGTGAATAAAGCACCAGCCCTGAAGTCAGGAGGAACTGAGTTCAAATTCGAATTCAGACACTTAACACTTACGAGCTGTGTGACCGTGGACAAGTCACTTAACCCCAATTGCCCTGCCCTTCAGAGCAAAAAAAAAAAAACCCAATCCCAAAACTTAGTCAAAAGACCACACCTGAGGAGGACACGTGTGGCCTCAAGGTTGCAGGTTTAGCCAATATGACTATAGGAAACACTATCCTCAAAACCTGGTGTGACCTTTGAAAGAAAAATTGAGTGGAGTTTTAAGTTGTCTGGGTTGGTTCTTTAGAATACATTTTGAACCCATATTTTACCTTTTGATGCTAATAATCCTTAAAAACCAAAACCACAGGAATTACCTCACTGGGGTGATAAAGGGGAGTTTGTTACCACCTACACCAAAACTGGTAGCAACAGTAACTAGGAATTGCCAGCCTCTTAACTTTTAAGTTCTGACCAGCCATTAGAAGTATATTAAGTCTCAAGAAGGGATGGACTTCAGGCCTGGATGCAGATTCCCTTCCTATCTCCAGGTTTTTTATAGGAAGGATAGCAAAGAGTAGAGAAGGAAAAAAAGTACACATCTTGAGGAGGGAAAAATAGCCAGTGACATGGAAAACTCACAACATAATCTCAAACAGTAGTTAATCAAAATCAAACTTTAAAGATTTAAATATTTTCCTTATAGATTTGACTTCTGCTTTGCTGGGAAGATAGTATGCCAAGTTTAGGAAACAGACATCTGGAAAAGGTCATCCTTATTAGAGTATGGCAAGTCACTGTAGTCGAGTTCAGGTTCTCTGGTTTGTTCCCTTCCTTCCAGCACTCCCCCACCCCCCATCCCCCCACCAAAGGTTGGAAATCAGACATGAAAGAGGTCTACCAGTGCTTCAGCTTGTGTTTATTGACAAATGATGTACTCTACAGCCAAATACAATACAATAGGAGTGTGAGGTTGTTTCAGATTTCTCAGAAGAGAAATATTGGAGCAACATGGACACTCACAATGTGAGAAAGCTGAGGGCTGAGTAGTGGACAAGGAGTGTAGTAAGGCCTGCTGCCTGGGACAGTGGGGACTATTCTGGGAAGAATTTCCTTTCTATCCTGGGCTCCCTCCTCAAAATGGAAGGAAAAAAGTGGCTTATGACTGGAAGCTTCTTCCTCCTCCCAAGATAAGAGTGCCTTACCAAAGGACACCATTGCTAAATATCACATTATTCACTAAAATATATTGGTTTTTAGCAGCTGGATTCAGCTTCTATTTAATATTTAACTTAAGTGTGTGAAACAAAGACACTTTCATTTACACAATGTGGGTGGGGAAAAGGAGGGTGATTCCTCTGGTCAGGAAAGATGCAGAGGCCCATATATATTGAGGACTTGTACTTAGAGGACTGTGGCTAGTGCCTACTTGTACGTCCATGAATTATGTCTAGATCAATTTAAAACACAATACTGATACATGTTACGTTAATCCCCAATGTCAAAGATGATCTTCAGTACCCTAAGCTAAGCCACAGCTGCTCTATCTTTACACA
>CM053582.1:524073265-524087806 GCA_028627135.1 Pseudochirops cupreus | reverse complement strand
CAAATGCCCTTTTATGGAACTGGTAGCACACGCATAGTGTTGGTGAAACCTGGACCTGGACGCCAACCATTCAGTACGATGACCACATCGCCCTTCTTGAAAAAGCCACGAGCTTTGCCTAAGAAAATGGATTAAAGAGAAAGTATCATAGATTGAACTCTCAAAACTGAGGTTCAGGAGAACTCAATGCTCCCACTTTAGGTAGCTAACTCAGATCCACAGTAAAACTGCCATTCACAGTAAAAGAAAATCCACAGGGCTCAGGAACTATTATTTACAGTTTAAATGTTAGCCAAATTTTCTCCATCAGCAACATTTTTTGGTCACAAAATGGCATCAAACCTGGGGCTCAGGCAAAAACCAAAGAGCACAAAGGTGACATTTTTTGGTATATAAGATAATCTAAACATAAACTCTTCCTTACATAATTTTTCCTGAATATATATTCTTGTTTCTTCACTGGACTATCCAAACTAAGAGGGACCACAAAGATCATCTGACCCAATCTCTTTATTTTCTAAGGGAAAAAGAAGCCTAGAGATACTAAAGACTGTTCCTACTCAGTTCCATTTCTACACCCAAAACCCACCCTTCCACTATGGGATTTTGGGACCTGCTTTGGTCTCACTCTAGGAGGCTCCAATTACTGAATGTTGCAATGTAATCTCTTTTAGGGCCAAAATCAGTCTTAATTCATTTGCATTTTAAATATGCTTATGTAAATGCTTATGTAACACGTCCAACTATACCAAGGACAGCGACTCTATCAATTATCCTGGTAATACAAAAAGTCTAACCCTAAGTTACAAGGAACAAACCTAATCCTTTTACATACCAACATCCATGCCCAAGTTAACTCTGAGGTCCACATCTTCAGCCCATGATTCATGAACAGGATCCCTGCACAGCACAGGAAAGACACCTCGGTAGAGATGAGCCTGGCGTGCAGCCTGAGGACTACGAGTTACAGCTATGATAGGCGCCCGGGGACGGTACCTGGATACCTGAAAAGCAGACCTAGGAGAAGGAAAACAAGTTAATTAGGGTCCTAGGAGCGAAACCAAACTCCTTTAAACTTCCTTCTGCAAGCATTCCAACATTTATCTTTCTATTGACAATTCATATACATATTGTTCTTCTCTCTAAACAGGTTTCTTGAGGACAGGGAAACTGCCTTTTCTTGTCTTTCCTGATAGTACTACATGCAATTCTAAGTACAAAAATGTAGTAATAGTTCAAGACTGGTGGATTAAGTTTGGGGGTTCTGAGCTAAAATTCCACATGCTAAACCAATCAAGTGTTTGCACAAAGTCAGGCACCAATATGGGGGGGGAAGCCCCATCTCCTGCCAGAGTGAGGGGCTATCAGGCTACATAAGTAGAAGCAAACAGGTCTAGGTGACAAATGGGGCAGGTCAAAGTGCCTATGATGATCAGCAATGGGATTGGGCATGTATGTAGCAGGTATACTTCAAGCCTGGGCAAGATAGGGAGACCAAATCTAAAAAACTCCAAAAGTCCACTTGTTAGGGAAATGAATTATCTTCAGGTCTTTGGACTTAAAATGAGTAGCCATTTAAACCTCCTGTGAATGCATTCATTTTATGTGGCCACCCCAAGCTCTTACTAGAATTCAGAGGGGTGTAGGTGGATAAGGAGGAAGGTCAAAGTGAGTCCCAGGCAATGTTATTTATTCTTTTTCAGTCCATATGATGAAAATGAAGGTTAACAGGAAGGTCCTGAGATGCTGCAAGCTACTGAGTTCAGACTACTTCCCATCTTCTTTTCTTCTACCTTTCTTCTCTTGTTCTTCCTGAAACTTTCCCTAATGCCAAACCAATGAATTAGTAGCCAAGAGGAGGAGGAATGTCTGGAAGTCATCTTGGTTTGCCCCAAACTGTGGCCTCATTGTCCACACCCTTTCACCCCCATAGCTGCCAGGCAGAATTTAACCACAACCTTATGGGAAGCATGCAAACAGAAGCCAATTCCTACACTCAGCTTAGTACATCACCAAATATATCAATCTCTTCAGGCAGGAAAAAATTCAAGTCATCATTCTGATACAGGGTTCACTGCCTCTGTGCAGACTGACCTTAACTCTAGTGCCTCACTGAAGCTCCCTGCTCTTTTCCTCATCAACATGAATGTATGCACTGGTACTACCTCCCCCATAAATGTCTGTAGTATGTTACTAAGAGTTATTCTCTGGTGACACATGTAGGTATATCTTGTCTAACTTTCCAGCTGCTGGGAGAGAAAAAGGTCCCTAAGGCCAATGTTTGGTACATAATAGATAATGAAATGTGACTGAATAAATGTTCCAAACTCTCAAGGTGAAGGAGGCACCCAGAGAAACTAGAGAAGGCTAGCATGCTAAGCAGTTCAGTTAGTCAATAAGATATTCAGTAACCTACCCTCTACAATACATCTTATGAAGAAACATAACTTTGTGGAAGTATATCCAAGGGGTCAAAAAGAACAGGTGCCACAGGGAGCGGCTAGGTGGTGCAGTGAATAGAGCACCAACCCTGGAGTCAGGAGAACCCGAGTTCAAATATGGCCTCAGACACTTAACACAAAACTAGCCATGTGACATTGGGCAAGTCACTTACCTCAACTGATTGCCCTACCTTCCCCCCTTCAAAAGGAAAAAAGAATAGGTGCCACAAGCTGGGTTATGGTGACAGTCTAAATTTATTTAAAAGAAAAAGTGGCTGTACAAGCCATGTACAGAAACAAATCCAATGCCTTTCTAGGGCATCTCCTGACTCTATGGAGATTTTCTATCCACTAGTACAATGGGAAGTTGTAAGTGGTGGTAGAGAAATCAAGACTTTTCCTAGGGGTAGAGGATAAGCAAGGACTGTCAACACAGCAAAGTGATTCCATCACTGCTCCTGTGCTGGCTCAGCAGTACTAGGCTAAATATAGCCTAGAAAGATGCAGGCATCAGTAAGGAACCCAGGGAGTGGTTAAAGCTGAAATCTCAGAAGATTTAACAGCCAAAAATAGACAGATAGCAAAGTTCAAGCTTCTTCAGCAAAGGTCAAATCTAAGTTAACCATGGCTAGATCTCAATAAAAATGGGAAGGCACCAATCATATGGCTGAAAGTAAAAACAAACATGCCTTCACTCCTGGGACACATTAGGATGCTCTCCTCTCTCCTGCATTCCCTAAATGGCTCCTTGATATCTGTGGTTGGACCAATGTGGAAGTGACCCTGCACAGATTTTGTGACCTATTCTGTTCCCTAACAAGTGGCCAGAAATCATCCTGTTTTGATTGAAGTTTCACTTAGCATTCCTTAAGACTCAGGAATGCTGGAAGCAGGAGAGATCAGTCTATCACAATACTTCATACTTCAGACTAATTATAGGTTTGAGGTGGAAGAGAAAGAGACTAATCTAAGTAAAGTGTACATTAGAAAATATTTTTAAAGTACAGTTAAGTTTGCTGTTCAGTTGTGTCTGACTCTTCGTGACCTCATTTGGGGTTTTCTTGGCAAAGATACTGGAGTGGTTTGCAGTTTCCTTCTCCAGCTCATTTAACAGATGAAGAGATGGAGGTAAACAGGGTTATGTGGCTTTCCCAGGATCATTGAGCTACTAAGTGTCTGAGGTCACATTTGAACTCAGGTCCTCCTGACTTCAGGTCCCATGTTCAGAGCTTTATCCACTGCACCATCAAGCTGTCCTTAAGTATACAATACTGTCTACAAATAGACTTACCTAAGTTCCTAATATTGTCTGACTAAAGAATGCCTGATGAGGGGCTATTTTAAATGAAGAGATTGAAATCACTTGTAATCATATTTAGGAATCACAGGATCATGAACCCAGAGCTGTCAGGGACCTCTAAAACCATCTAGTCCAACTCCTTCATTATACAGATGGGGAAGCAGTAAGGCCTTCTTTAGAAGATAACAGATTTGCTCATAGTCACACATAATAAGCACTGTAGACAGATTCTGAATGAAGCTAGTGTTCTTTTCACTGTACCATAATGTATTCCCATCCATTGGTTTGTCACAAAATTGCTCAGCACTGGCAGCCTCTTATATTGCCCAAAGCACTGTCAGAGGAATTTGCATTATAAAGGACAACCAAGTCTCAGCTTTTCAAACCGGGGTTGAAGATGAATGTGTCCAGTCCTCCAAGGGAGCAGCTCAGATCTTATCTTACCTTCCATGAGTTTGAGCTTGGATTATCTTTAACAGGTTGGTTACCACACTTCTGAAATCCCTTGAGGACTTTGGCCTCCATCACAAGTTTGTTTCCTTTCAGCTTGACCTTCCCCAAATGACCTGCCACCTCCTACCTTCCAGACTTGGTGAGAACGATAATGGCCCCACTGCAACACTTGAAGGAAGCCTCTACGGCACCCACGGCAGCAGCTTCAGTGTGATCCTTGGTAATGGGGGCCAGGCGGCGAAGTTCCTCAAACAACTGCGTGTGAAAGATGGCAGCCTCCGCCTCTCGGGCAATCTATAAGAGTAACATCCATCCCATCCAAGGGGACAGAAGAAGGGAGGGACAGACCACATCTTTATCAGAGCTTCAGTGGCAGAGGAAAAGAAGTATGGTGACACAGGCACAGCTAGTGAGAATTAGGCTTCTACATTCAAGGGGACTCATATCCGAGTCCAGAGAGAGGACAGATCAAAGACCAGAGCAAGTTCACATGTGCCTGTGATGCTGTTTCCTCTACCACATTTGTAAGAGATCAATGAATTGTCCTTTAGACCTATATCAAGGGATTCTTGCCCTACTGAAAATTCTTTGGATGTTGTCTTGGCATTTCTGAGCTGAGCCCACAAATTCAGGGCAGGGAGCAACAAGACATCACTCTGACCTTTTGGAAGCCATGGTCATCATTTCTGAAATTTCCTTTTAGGAATAAATAACTTGTTATCTGTAGCTACTACCTTGCCCTTAGGGCCCTACCTGCCACTCTCCGTCAGAACTATCAAAGCTGGGGATAAACACTTATAAGAGGCCTCTACAGCACCCACTGCCATGGCGTCTGACGTATCTGAGCATGTTGAACATCGGAGAAGTGATTCAAAAAGTTGTCGGTGGTATGTGGCTGCCTCAGCCTCTCGAGCTATCTGCAAGCCAAAGAGGGTTTGGGAGGGAGAAGGGAGACAAAGAAAGGAGAGGAAAATAAGGGAGGGGGGGAGAACAACAAGAGACCACAGAAGGAAAGATAGAATGAGTTAGAAAGGAACATAATGCAACCCTAAGTTAATTGGCTAATTTGATCCTTAAAATTGCAAGAGGCAGAGTGGTGAAACAGTCCCAAGAATTCATTAGGCTGGCAAAAAGATGGTAAAGCATGGGAGAGCTTTAAATTCTTGTTTTATCTGTTAAAAAATAAGTTTCATTTTCTTTTGTTCAAGGACTCCTTTGCAGAGTGACTTAGCCCGAGTTGAATTTTGTTTAATTTATGGATTGGACGTAGATGGGACAAGAGAATGGATGCGAGGGCAGGGATTTGGCTTATTTCTCCCAAAGCCAAGATGCTGCTTTGGAACTCATCTCAGCCAGTATACCAGCAACAAGGCTAACTTCTTGCTGATGTGAAAGGATATACATTTGTTAGAAGTGCACTGAGTCCCAGAGCTCGGCTAGGTGTTTCTTTTCTTTGTGACATGTTTTACCACATTGCCTTCAAGACAAAGCATAGTTAACAGGAACAGGGTCTCTTTATATGGCTGTTTTGTTTCCTGCTCAGTTTCCTTTCCAGGCACATATACATGTTCAGTTCTGGCCAGCAAACCACTTCCTAGAACCTTTAGAAAACCAACCCAGTAAACTTAAATGTTTTTTTACGGTTCCATAAGGTTTGGGAAGTCTGTGGTTATCTAAGAGCAATAAGGGAATTTTGATGAGGTAAAAAGTCTGCTTGATTTGACCATAAGTTACAGGTAGCCAGACTCACAGATGTAGTTCAGAATTCTTCTTGTGTCTACTAGGGAGTAAACCCACAAACGACCATATAAAGAGACACCCATGGAGCCTTTATGGTAGCAAAGCATGCAGAAGTTTAATATTACATTTAGCTTTAAATTCGTATCTAATGATTAACAAGTCTGAAGCATTGAATGAAAGAGAAGTTCTGGTTTAAATGATTGGCTAAATCGAGAATTAAAAAAGTGAATTAGATTCTACTGCTAATAATTTTTAGAAAGGCTTTAGGGAATAGAGAACAAGAAGGTGGAAGAATCAGTTCTACTAATTTAACTGGGTCATTGCAAGGAGAAGTTGTCACCGAGTTATTGGACTGATAGGCTTCATTATTCTGCACCAAGAACAAAGCAAGAAATTCCCAAGACATGGAAGATAAATTCATGAGCATCACTACACCTGGCACTCCCTGAGTCCTTACTCATGGGTCATTAACCTTGAATAACTAGAAAAGGAGAAAACGCAGCATTAAATATTGAGTGAAAATATAATTTACTCTTGAATTGGCCAACTCCTAACTTTTACATGAAAGCGCAATAATGTCTGGATCGACATTAGCCGCTCATTTATAGGTAAGTAAATTTTTCAGTGAGTACAGATACTTACTAGCCTACCTCATCCCTATAAAAGGAGCCCAAATAATGCAGTTAAGTTATTAGTTTTTCAATTCTCTTCATCCTTTTCAAATTGGGGAGGAAAAAAAAATTCCTGCCTAACAAAAATTCTTTATACTTAGAAAAGTATCTTTGTTAGCATCAAAAGCTTAATACAGGTCAAGGTTCTGATGTGAAGTCTTCACGAGGCCTGGTAAGGCTCAGCACCCCAGGCTGCTGGAATTGGGCATGAAAAGGAAAAAACACTCACAAAAAATGTTGCCTTGCAGGATGTAAATGGGGAATCTGAAATTAGGTACAACTGGGTTGACGGTAGGGCAGGCCAGATCCCAATCCCGTCAGGGTGGCATTTTGAAAATGAAAGCTTGTGAGCTACAGTGAGGGACCATGAGAATACAAACTCAATATACAGTTGCTAGGTTTAGATGAAATCTCGGGCTTAATTAAGCAGCTGCCATTCAGACTACTTGCTCGTCCCACAAACTTTTTAGGATTAAAGGCTTGGTCACCTCTTCACTTAAATAACTAACATTTTAAATAAGGTAGTGATGAACAATTGATATTTGAGCCATACCACCTTGTAGCTGTCTCCAGAAAACATCTGACAGATCACAGAAGCCCTTCATTTCTGTCACTGGATATGTACTATTTATTTGTAATTTTGTGCTAGACAGAAAGATTGGAGCAGTTAAAAATTAAAAATAAAAACAAGCTTAAGCTTTCAGATGGGAAGGGCAATACAAACAATAGGACCTCTGGGACAGCAAGAGGTCTATGCCACTATATTTATGGAAGACTATACCTAACAGCTTTGCTGGGGGGGGGGTTTCGAGGGGGGAAGGGCAGGGAAGAAAGCACTAAAAAGAAGCCCCATCCTCACATTGCCTAGACCTGGAATGGAGTCTTTAACATACAAGCACAAATACAAGTGTTGCCCAGTTTCCTTCCCTTCTGCATGAAGCTTAAGATTAGACCAAAGAAATTAAATAACACTAAATACTGAGAAAATTAGATTAAACTTAGGGCAGTAGCATTAGGAAAAGCAGCACTTATATGCTGCACAGTGCAGAATTTAGCTCCCCCCCTCCCCCCCCGAATCACAATTAAGTGAGACAAATGCCATCCACCAGGAGGAAAGCAGTTCCTGGCAATCATGACAAGAAATGATGCATCCTTAGCTAAGAGCAGACATTCAGTCCCAAACCCTGAGAGAGGGGCAGAGGGGGTGGGGAGGTGGGCAGAGACAGCAATGCCTGGGCTGACTATTGACCCACAGATTACTTAAGGGGATAGAAGGAGGCAGTTAGTTGACTCTAGGAAGCCAGAGATGAAGTTTGGTATAATAACCTTTCCAAGAAAATAAGCTAAAGTAAAATTACTTCAACTGCCTGCCTAAGCCCAATACAAGGAGATCAGATGACTAAGCCCTTGGGGAAACCCATTTTGACAGGTGTCCTGAAGACCCAGAAAATTTTCAGTAAAGAAGCACTGTGAGCATCTAGGACAGAAGTGAAGAGGGGGAGGGAATTAGGAATGGAAACAGGGCTGTGGAGAAGGAAACATCACCCAAACATTTAAAGGAACATGGTGGTTACTGGACAGGGATTGAGTCAAGAATTTATGTGAACCTTTTTCTTGAGAGTGTCTCTCTCCTCTGTTAAACTTGCTACCTACAAGCCCAGGGTGATGGCCAAGTGAGGGCTCTCTGACCCCTTTCCCTTGCTCTGAAAAGGACAGGGTTCACTCACCAAGTGTTGCATTCGCACGGCTTCTAGTGGATAGTCCCCTTTGGCAGTCTCTCCAGACAGCATGATACAATCAGCTCCATCCAGGACAGCATTGGCTACATCACTGCCTTCAGCCCGTGTAGGGCGTGGCTTCTTAATCATGCTCTCCAGCATCTGAGGAGATACCAGAACAGTGACACCTGTCCCTGTTCTGCCTACCCCCAAAACCCTTTCCCCTAAGTTTAAACTTCTGGATAAGAAAAATTGAGCTGCACCTGAGATTTCTTTGGTATAGGGAACACTGGTAAGGACATATTCTCTAAACAGTATAGATTGGCACATAGTCTGCAACTTATAGTCACAGACCTGCCTGCAGCACAGAGACTTAGTCACTTGACTATTGACTTCTCCAGGGTCAGACATCCAGCTTGTATGGGAAGCAGGATTTGAAATAAGCTCTTACTTAGACACTAAGGCTGGCTTTTGTATATGCTATTCCATATTGCCTCTCCAATAAAACACGCTAAAGTTAAATTATTTCATCTGACTTCTAATGTCTAGAATACAAGGAGACTAGAGAGTTAAGTCAATGGGGAAACCCATCTTGCCAGGTATCCTAAATATCTAAAAAATTATAGAAGAGTAGAAAGATTGAACCAAATAAAGTCAACCCAGCACTCAAAAAGTGCTTCTATCCCGAACAATTTATTAGACCTGGGATGAGTCAGACAATATCAATAAAGTACTATTGCTTTAATGAAGCCTCACAAGTAAGGTTTGTATTTAAGGGTGGAAGGGCAAAAAAGGAAAAGGGAAATAAATGAGAAGAATACCTGAGTGGCACAAATAACAGGTTTCCCAGCTCTATTACACCTTCCAATCATCATTTTCTGAGCAAGGAAGACTTTTTCTGCAGGGATCTCAATACCTAAGTCACCCCGAGCAACCATGATGCCATCACTGGCTTCCAGGATCTCATCAAATCTGACATCATAAAAAAGAAAAAAATTATTTTTAACACTTTAAGGACAATGTGAAGGTAAAATGGTAAAGAATAGTAGATATCACGCTAAAGCAGGAGCTGGGAACGTGAAAGAAGCCTGTGACTTCCTACTGATTGGATAAGGCAATGAAGGCTGTTCATTAAAAGGCCAGATGGGCAGTAGATCTCATTTTTTGGCTACATGCCCCTGAACAGGATTACACTCTAAGGTGATTTGGTACTTGGCAGGACAGTCTCTAAAAGTTATTAGATTTCTTCCTTAATTGAGGGGTAGGGAGAAAGAAAAGTGTGTAGACCTGACACAATTCCTCTATAAAGTGAAACTAGCCGTTAGTTCATTCCTTTTATTATCTTGGGTATCTAACTGGGTCATTTTCTCCACCAATACCATGACAGGAAAAGTCTGATTTCATAGTAATATGGTACCTATCTCCACAGTTTTATTTCTAACCCTCATTTCCCAAAGCATCTTCCAACTCTTTTTCTCTGCCGATTCTAAAGCAAGGGAGGGAACCTGTAGCCTCAAGGCCACATGTGACCCTCTAGGTCCTCAGTGTATTTTTTTGATTGAGTATAAGTCTCGCAGAACAAATCCTTTTACTAAGGGCATCATGTGGCCTCAAGGCCAAAGGTTCCCCACCCTTTTAGAATCTAAAAAGCTACCTAATGATCTCCATTCTTCCTATCACCACTTCCAGGTTCCAATCTGAAGCTAGGTCCAACACCTTGGTCTCCTCATCATTCTATCTATTCATTGCCCTGCTCAGGATGGCTCCTTTTGAGATATCAGGCTAGTGAAACAGAGGAAACCTCACACCCACACCAAGCCAAGTCTTGAGTACCAGTGGGTTATCAAAATGACAGAAAAAATGCTATTAACATAGCAACTGCTTAGTAAGAGATCTAACTGACCAAAACCAGGTTTAAAACAAAGATAAGCATTTGTCATATTGCTGGGCTAAAGTTCAGAGAGTGAATCTAGAACTGGTATCATGGAAAAAATACTGAATTTGGAGTCAGAAGACCAGAACTTATGTTGGACCAGATAATTTCTAAGATCCCTTCCCTTTAAGCTTAAAATTATATAATCTTATTATGGCTAAATTAACTGGCCTTTGATAGGAAAAGATTAATTAGGAGGCCGTATGCTTCAGGTTCCTAGAACTGAGATGAATAAAGAGAAATGCTAGTAGGGCTAACATTAGAGTTTTCCTAAGAGGCTGTTCACTTCCAGGGAAATGGGGGCTGCAGGAAGTAAAGGGGTTAATAAAGACACAAGGGGTCAAATTTACTACCGTATTCACTCCAGATGTCTTCCCACCCCACAACATCAATAGAAGGGAAATGGCACTATGGTAAATCAGGAACTTCAGGTTAATTGTTAGGGCAAGAAAAATCAGCATAATGATAGTGATTTTACGTGCTATATTTATCAAAGTCCTTCTTCAGCTATCAATCCATCCTAAGCAAGCCAGTAAAGGGATAATTAAAACTTCCTCTGACAGAACCAATCATCTGGGGGGGGGGGGGAGGAAGAGTTTTCTTCTACTCCTAGGGGGTCCTTAAACATTCCTTCCTTCCCCTTACCTTTGGACTCCTTCATGGTTTTCAATCTTGCTGATAATCTTGATGTTTTTTCCTTTCTCTCCCAGGACCTCTCTGACTGCATGGACATCCGCTGCCTTTCGGATGAAAGATGCAAATACCATATCCACCCCTTGTTCTAACCCAAACTGTAGATCTTGGATATCTTTCGGAGACACAGCAGGCAAGTCTACGGCTGCCCCAGGAAGGTTGACACCCTTCTTGCTGCCCAGCATGCCACCATTCTCCACCTCAGTCACAAGGAAATTGGGACCTATCAATGAATCAATAAACATTCCCATCTACTATGTGCAAGGTTCTGGGGAATCAAAGATTAAAGTGAAACAACAGTCGCTGCCCTCAAAGAAGCACAGTCTATCAGGCGAGGTAACACCCACATGTATAAAATAAATACAATGTGCCGTGTTGAGGAATACAAAATCAAACAGCTCTAACTCCCAATCTACCCACCCCAAATCTAGTCTGCTTACTTATGCCCTTCCTGGAAGTAAGTCTAGTAACAGAATGACCACTGTTTCTTTTTGCTATTCTTCCCAATTTATGAAAACACATCATTTGTACAATAATTTAGCACAAAGACTCAGACATGTTCATCCCTTCCCTTCAGATTCTCTTTATGTTGATAAATAGCAAAGATTAGTATCTCTCATCTTTTCCCAAAGAAGAGAAGGACTATGGGACTAGCTGAGATCAAGTTATATCTCAAGGTTTTTTCAAAGAGAAATCAGTTTGCCATTTAAATGCAAGACAAATTTCATACCACTCAAAAGGGTTTCCCATATACTTGGGTCTAGGCTATTTTGGAGGCAAGCGTGTTGGAACAGTATTCTACCAGACCGATGCCCCACCCAAAGCATACCTTTCTCCTTCACAAGAAGAGAAATGAGCCCATCGTCCACAAAGACTTTGCCACCAACATCCACCACCTTGCAAATGTTTTTGTAGTCTACCCACAGGACATTTTCATCACATTTCTCCATATAGGCTTCATCCAAGGTGACTTTGAGAGTGGTACCCTTCTTGAGCTCCACTTCGGCTGTGCCACTCTACGTATGTAGGAGAAACGGACTCATTAGTCTGCTCATTAATGAATTCACTGTAACCAGGCCTTATAAAACAAAACCCCACTTCTCTCCCTTACAGGGAACAATGCTTGTAAAACCAAAGACTGAGAACGCACTTGTAAATTATAGGTCACAAATCTCAACCAGCTTTACAAATGTTTTAAGAATTGTCACAGGTACTACTAAGATACTACAGAATAAAAAAGCCAGTCTTCCTATTAGAACATCAGATGCTTAAGAGTGAAAGCCCAAGGATTCGTGGAATAATTTTGATTAAAGCAAAGATTCTTAGCCTTCCTTGTGTTATGGACATTTTCTCAGAAGAATGTTTCTAAATGCATAAAAGAAAATACATAGGACCGGAAAGTAAACTAAATTGAAACGCAGTTATAATAATATTTAAAAACAAGTTCACAGTCCCAGGTTACGAATCCCTAGATTAGTGCAAATGTTGTCTGTGTTTGCATGGGACTGGTTACTCATCACAGAAACATTCACCAAACTGAATGTCCATTTCAGCCTGCCTCCACATCTTTGAATACTTACTCCCTTGATGAGTCCAGTTCGGATCTCTGGTCCTTTGGTGTCCAAGGCTATAGCAATAGGTCGGTAATCAATAGGATTGGAAGCATAGCTCTCTGTGGCTGCTCGAACATTTTTGATGGTTTCTGCATGATACTAGGAAAGATAATGAAAGAAATTCAAGTAAGAGCCTTAATACATATTATTACTTAGTTCCCCACGTCCTAACTCCTCTCCCATCCCTATTACCTTCACAGGATCTAAATGCTGTCAAAGTTATGGTCATTTTAGACAGTGTCTATCACTCAGGAATTAGAACATAAATGTATAAGACACACTGTTGCCGCTGCCTCTTAAATAACCCTTCCCCAGGATGGGTTTTGATGTAAAAGATAAGGGATTTTTTTAAACAGAGGAAGCTCACAGGATAAGGGATGGGGGTAGGAAGGAAGGAGACTAAGTTAAGTACACAGACCTAGATTACTTTTCAGAGGTTACAGAGGGGGAAAAAAGGCAACCAATTTCAACTTTTCTGTGGAAATGTCTAGGGAATTACATATTGTTTCAACTTACAATAAAGACAAGCAGTTTATTAAAGACAGGAAAACGTATCATACTTTGGTTCAGAAAATAAGAAATGTTTCCTATTTTGCCCAGGGACACAGAAGTTTACATCTTGAATAAATCCTATGTCAGTTAGGGACCTTTGAAGGCGGTAGAAGGAAAACTAGACAGAGCAGAAAACTACTCTGATATCCTCTAGATTCATGAATTAGTAACCTAATGGAACAAGAAGCCCTTTAACTGCAAAGAAAGAGCTACGTGGGAGCTAAACGCTGTAAATGACAAAACCGTGTTCTTCTCTGTCCCTGTTGGACAAGGAACAAACGCCAGCACTGTCACCACTAGGATTTCAGAAATCGCGTCCCACTCAAAACCCATTTTTATTTATAATTAGTTTAACTATTTGTTAGGTGTCTTACCCCAGTTATATATGTTAATAATAAAGATAAAATTAAAAAGAAAAAAGTCTGCATGCTAAGGTAGTCATCACACATCGGCTATTAAAATTCTAGTTGACTGGGGAATCTGAACAATTCTTCTAATTCTTTACTGACTTTTCATTTGTCAAAATGAAGGCATAGTGTTCACTCTGCATGAGTTAACAAGGTCACCAGCTAAGCACAGTAACAGAAAGGAACCATACAACCCATTCTATTCCCATAATTATGTACTTTTAAGAGTGATTTTCTACTCAATAACCTCTTATTTTACCTTTTCAGGCCCTCTACCCCTTTCATTTGAACTTAAGATTAGAAAGGGACTCAGAGGCAAGATAAAAGGTTGAAAGTCTCTAGAGAATGGAGTGAAAAAGCAAACTGACAAGAACAGTTAATTCAGCATTTTCCCACATGCTATCTTTTATTGTTACTGTCCACGAAAATTTCATATGCAATAAGAATAAACTCCTAATAAGGTATTATGAACAGTCAATAAGGGACCTCAGAGCAGTTTCTGTGGTGGATCCCAAAAATCAGTTTGCAACTCTGGACCCAGGTCTCCCTTCTGTTGGATCATTTAATAGACTGCTTGTTTTGCAGTAACAGAAGAACTTAACCAAGGCTTCTATTTTCCTCAAAGTTCTACATTTAACTATGTAAAAGTAGACACTTCTTAGACCAACAGGGAGTTAAGCTATGCCGAACTTCAACACTGAAACTGCTCACACATGAACTGCTGGGGCAATATGTTACCATATATGTGATCAGAACACCTGTTACTCTTTAATATAAAAAAAAGAGGAGGGGACGACGACTTCAGTGTGTGCTCAGAGTAGGATTTAAAATCGGCACAGCTCAACGGGTATTTCTTGGCCTTTATTCTGTGTTGCCTAGTGGTCAGATCTTTGGTAGAGAGTCAGACAAACTGCAAAAGGAACTTAGAGACAGCAGGTGCTGTCTAATTTCCATGTTCAATCATAAACTCTAACCCCAGCAACAGCTTTATTTCCTTTTGAGGATGTTTTAATTTGTATA
>CM053582.1:524017641-524072765 GCA_028627135.1 Pseudochirops cupreus | reverse complement strand
AGGGGGAGAAAATCTGAAACTCAAGGGACTGTGGAACTGAATGTTGTAAACTAAAAGTAAATAAACCAATTTAATTTTTTTTAAAAAGAACGAAGTCCCCGAACTTATCTAAGTACCCAGGGAAATGATAACTGATTCCAATCCTCCATGAATTCTAGCTTTTTTTGCTTTTGTATTCTAAGAAAAGCAAGTAAGGTCTTAAATTTTAGAAGATTAAATGAGACAATATTTGTGAAGTGCTTAGCACAGAGCCTGGCTTTTAATAAATGTTAATTCTTTACCTTAATAATAAATTCCCTTTAATAATTCCCTTTCCCTTTAATAATTCCCCTTCCTTTAATAATTCCCTGTCTCTTTCCTCCCCACACCCCCGGATGTTAGTGCTAATGTATTTTGTATATGTTTTGTATGCAGGTTAATGTGTATGTGTTATGTCACCCAGTAGAATATAAGCTCCTTGAGGGCAGGGGCTGTCTTCATATGGCTGTGTATCCCTAGCATCTATCCCAGTGCCTGCCCTATAATAAGCAGGCATTTAATAAATGTTTATTGACTGAACTATGAGAATCTGAATATCTGCCATTTGAAAATACATAGATTCCCTGGAAAACCAAAGAAAACAGGATTGGAAAATAGAAGCCAAGTTTAGGAAAGAAGTGTGGAATTTTTATTATTCTTACTTGATTTCTTCTAGTCCTGGATTAAATGGCAGAATTGGCTCAAAGAGGGAATAACATACATTCTCAATTAGGTATAGAAATCTATCTTACCCTACAGGAAAATAGGATGGAAGAGAATAAGAGAAGGGGGTGTGTGTGTGTAATACTAATGAAATTTGAAGTTCCTTTTGTATTCCTGAGCTGAGAGATACTTAGCACCTAGTTTCAAATTAAGGCTCTGTTAATGAAACAGAAGGTATGAACTCCTGTTGCTGACATAACAGAAAGGTGCTGAATAGGGAGGAGCAATACTGAATATTAGGAAAGACCCTGGCTGGGAAAGTCAGAATTTCTTGGGACAAGCATCTGGAGGCAGAGCAGCTACTGGAGAGAATTGAGAATTGAGAACTGAGACAGAATTTCTTGGAGCAAGCCACGTAGAGGCAGAAGCCCAAGCTGCTGGAGGAGGCATGACTGTGGTGTTGGTACTTTGTCTGTTTGTGGCTTTGTTAAACCTTGACTTCCCAGGAACAGAAACTGAAGGATTGAAGGTGGACTGGACACTGTGAGCTTCATCGTGGAACAGGAAGTGCATTGAGAGCTGGACAAGGACCTGGGAGCTGTCTGCCTTTGAACCCAGGTGACAGTTTGGTGAATCCAGGTAGGATCTGGGACCATGGAAGGGGATCCAGGGAATCTGAGAACTTGCTCCAAATCAAGATGAAAGGACCTCTCCATGAATACTGAGTAGTGACTGACCCTGATGTGAGGTTTTGCTCTGGGGCTCACTTTGAGAAGAGTTATGTGATTTGGCCAGATGAGACTCTGGGCAGCCATTGAGTCCCCCCAGCTTTGAAACTCAGATGTTGGTGCTTCCCTCTCTGGTGACTAACTAGGTATGGATGTAATGGTCAGACAGTTGGAAGCTCTGTTTGCTGAATTGTGTTATCTTCTATTGAGTAATGACTGATAGAACTGTAATTTATTTGTGATTGAATTAAGGACTCTTTTATTGACTAAATGAATGTACTGCCCAGAGGTGGAGTATTTTGACTTTTGTATTGTGTGTCCTTTAGGATGATTGAATGATTGAGTTACTAAATGATTGTTCTTTGTTGAAAACTATGTGACCACTGTGGTGAAAACTATGTGGCCATATTAGTGATAAATTGTTGTGAATGCTGTATTTTGATTTTCTGTGATAAATTGTAACATTGTAAATGCTGTACCTTGATTTTCTGTGAACGTTTTGCTCTGATTTGTTATTGAATAAATAGAGTGTTCACTATACTATGTAATCATAACCTTGAAAGCTATCCACAGTAGCATTCTTCTGGAAAGCTGCTCGTGCTTGGCTTTACAGGAGGTGATAGAAAGGAGGGCAGATTGGAGGAGTGAGTAGTCAGAAGCAAAATACTTTTGAGGAAGAACAAGACGAAAGGAGAGAGAGAACAGAATAAAGCAGGGGAGGGGGATTGGATGGAGGGAAATACAGTTAGCAATAGTAATTGTGAAAAAATTTTGAAGCAAGTTTCTCTGATAAAGGCCTCATTTCTCAAACATATAAAGAATGGAGTCAAATTTACAAAAATAAGAACCATTCCCCAATTGATAAATGATGAAAAGATATGATCAGTTTTCAGATGAAATAATCAAAGCTATCTATAGCCATATGAAAAAATAATCTAACTCACTCTTGATTGGAGAAATACAAATTAAAATACTTCTGAAGTACTAGCTAATACCTATTAGATCAGCTAATAAGTCAGAAAAGGTAAATGACAAATGTTGGAAGGGATATGGGAAAAAATGAGACATTAATGCACTGTTGGTGAAGTTGTGACCTAATTCAACCATTCTGTAGAGCATTTTGGAACTATGCCCAAAGGGCTACAAAATATGCAAACCTTTTGACCTTGCAATACCACTACTAGGTTTATATCCCAAAAGAGAGTAAAAAAAGGGAAAAGGACCTATATATACAAAAATATTTATAAATGCTCTTTTCTGGGGGCAAAGAATTAGAAATTGAGGGGATGTCCATCAATTGGGGAATGGCTGAACAAGTTGTGGTATGTGATTATGGTGGAATACTATTGTACTATAAGAAATGCTGAGCAAGATGCTCTCAGAAAAAACCTGGAAAGACTTAAATGGGCTAATGCAAAGTGAAATGTAATGTGTACAAAGTAATAAGAATATTATAAGATGATCAGCTGTGAATGACAGCTATTCTCAGCAACACAATGATCCAAGACAACCCTGAAGGGCTTTTGACAAAAAAAGCTATCCCTCCCCAGAGAAAGATCTGGTGATGTCTGAATACAAATTGAAGCATATTTCTTTTTAAACTTTCTTTATTTTTCTTGTTTTTTTTGTCTATGTTTTCTTTCACAACATGACTATTATGGATATGTTTTGCATGGCTGTACATGTATAGCTTATATTGAATTGCTTGCCTTCTCAGTGGGGGAAGAGGAGGGAGGAAGGAAGAGAATTTGGAACCCAAAGTTTTAAAAAATGAATGTTAAAAATAGTTTTTACGTGTAACTTGGGAAAAATAAAATATAAAAATGCTTATCACCTAATCACACCTTGGAGTTCTAGGTGGAATTATAACACTAACATGTTTATTTTCAAACATTACTTTCACGTAAACTTTCCCAGTCCTCAACCTGTAGCCAGCTTCTTGAGGAACTTTAAATACAAATTAAAATCATTAACAGTTTGAATCACATGAATGTAGAAGGGAACTGTCACCTGTTCTCAATCAAGCTTCTCAATCTGACTCAATTCTGCATCCATGGTAAGCCAATTAATTTTTGGTCCAGATTCCTCAAGCTGAGATGGTTTCTTATATCTCCACATCTTATTTTTCATACTCTCTTCAGCTCCCCCACTCAGAACTTTTGACTTTCCTTTAGTACAGAGTTGTGAAAACATCAAGCTATAGTGGAAAGATCACTAGGCTATCCAAAGCTTTGGGCATCAGCCATTTACTGGCTAGCTTATTACTTCTCTCCTGTAAGCCTCAGTTTACTCATCTGGAAAATGGGGATAATAATATTTCTACAAACTGCATTAAATATATATATATACACACACACACACATATATGTGTGTGTATATATGTGTGTGTGTGTGTGTGTGTATATATCTATATATCAGCAATTATTGCTATTATTAATACCATCACTATCCTTATCCAATGAAGATTGTATGGCACTCACAACAAAGATGGAAGTTCCCTGGGAGTCACTTACAGGTCATTGAAAGTCAGCTTGGCATAACAGATAGCAGTATAGTCTCAGAGTCAGGAAAATCTGAGTTCAAATCTCACCTCAGATCCTTACTATTGGAAGCTAGGTGGTGAAGTGGATAGAATACTGGATCTAAAGCTAAAATGATCTAAGTTCAAATCCAGCCTCAGACATTTATAAGCTGTGTGTCCCTGGGCAAATTACTTAACCTCTGTTTGCCTTGGTTTCCTCAATTGTAAAATGGGGCTAATAATAGCACCTACTTGGAAAGGTTGTTGTGATGACGAAATGAAATGATATTTGTAAAAGTCCTTATCACAGTACCTGGAACATAGTAAGTGCTGTATAGTTGGATAGTTAGATATAGATATATGTCTATATACTTATTCCCTCCCGCTTCTCTTTTAACTATTTATTATTTTTGTAGAAAGATCATTGTGTTGATACTAAAAGCCCAGATTCTCTGCCTATGTGCTCAGCAAAGAACTAGACCCTAATGTTTAACTCCATGAGAGGTACCTCTGCCTGGCAAATCAGGGCTTCACCTGATCTCACCTGTTACTCAAAGAAGGCTCTTCATTGGCAAATACAAGTTTTCCCTTCACTCTCCCATGATGATTTTAGTCATTCATCAGCTTAGAAATAATGATAGCTTCCATTTCCATGTTGTTGTTCAGTCATGTCTGACTCTCTGTGACCCCATTTGGGGTATTCTTGGCAGAGATACTGGACTGGTTTGCCATTTCCTTCTCTAGCTCATTTTACAGATGAGGAAACTAAGACAAACAGGGTTAAGGGACTTTTCCAAGGTCACATAGCTAGTTAGTGTCTGAGGTAAAATTTGAACTCAGGAAGATGAGTCTTCTTTTTTTAAAAAAAAAATTTATTTACTTTAAATTTACAACATTCAATTCCACAATCCCTTGAGTTCCAAATTTTCTCCTCCTCTCCTCCTCCCATGGTATCCCATATAGGTTCTACAAATACCTTTGCATTAAACATTAGTCAAGTTGTAAAGAAGAGTTATAAGCAATGCAGAGGACACCAATAAAGAAGGAACAAAAAAACAAAACACAAAAGAGAGAGAGCAAATAGTTTGTTTCAATCTTCATTCAAACTCTGTAGTTCTTTCTCTGTATGTGGATATCCCTTTCCATCATGAGTCTTTTGGAGTTGTCTTCTAACCTTGAATTGCTGAGAGGAGCCCAGTCTATCAAGGTTAGTTATCACACATATGATGTGTCTGTTATTGTGTACAAAATCTTCCTGGTTCTGCTCCCCTCACTCAGCATCAGTTTATATAAGTCTCTCCAGGTTATTATGAGGTCCATTTGCGAAGATAAGTCTTCTGATTCTAGTCTGTCCTATAATGGTGATGGTGGTGGTGGTGCAGCAGAACCAGCAGCAGCTAGATGGCGCAGTGGATAGAGTGCGGGAGTCTTCCTGCCTCCAGACCCTGCACTCTATCCACTGCGTCACCTAGCTGCCTCTATTGCCAAAGCACTTTACAGTCACAAAGTCCTTTGCATCTGCTATCTCTTTTGATCCTCAGAATAGCATTGTAGAGGCAACATCACTTTCTAATCTCATATTTACAGGAGAACTGAGATATCTAGAGGTTAAATGAGTTGTCTAAAAAAGTAACTCAGCAAAGCACACAACAGAATCAGGACTAGTGCCCAGATCTTTGACTCCAAGTTCAGTGTTCCCTCATCATAGGATATAATCTGGCCAGAGAGGTGACATATAGTCATATGAACTGGGTGAGTAACAAACAACTCAAATGTACAAAAGTATGAAGTGATTAAGTAAACTATGACAGTATAAGATTTAAGGGAGAGAGATAATCATTAAGTTTAGAAATAATTTTCTAAAACATGATTAAATAAAATAAAATAAATAAAATAAAATGATTTTCTAAACAGGAGTTTAGAAAAAGGGGAGAGTACTGGGACACAGTCTGAGAAAGCTTCGTGGGACGAGGGACTGGATTTTGGGTCCGGAAAAATGGGTAAGGTTTGGCTAGATGAAGAAGAGGGGGCAGGGAGAAGACAGGATTGTTCAAGTGGCTCAACAGGTTCAGGAAGAAGGCAGAAAATACCTGAGGATTTTGAAGAGATAGCCTATGTATATCATCTAGAGAGTCTGAGAGGAGAGGTTTGTTCCTGGAACACTAAAAGTTGGGCAGCTCTGTGGCCAGAAAGACTTAGAGAGTGAGGGGTGGAGAATAGAGGGGAAAATATGTTCTGTATGCCTCTTGAAACTCTGAACTTGAAACAAGAATGGTCCTTGAGAACTCTGGAAAATGAAATGTGAAGTATGAGCAGTCAATCGGGATAAACCAGGCACATAGGACATAGCCATGCCCATTTTGAGGTTTTTGCTTTCCAGCATACCAATAGACAATGTGCATGGCCTGACCCCAGAACTGCTGCTCTTTTTGGTGCTGGGGAGGGATTCTTAGATAGGTGGCAACCTAAGGAAGACTGAGAAACATGTCTACTCTCTGTTCTGTGGGAAGTTATGGAATTTGGAGGGTAAGAAGGGCAAGGATAAACCAGAATCTTTCTTGCAAAGGGAGAAGGAATTCCTAATTCCCTGGGGGCCTCCTGTCCATGGATGGGAAGGATATAAAGAATG
The DNA here is from genome assembly GCA_028627135.1 of Pseudochirops cupreus. NCBI lineage: Eukaryota > Metazoa > Chordata > Mammalia > Diprotodontia > Pseudocheiridae > Pseudochirops > Pseudochirops cupreus. The sequence goes on along the minus strand of CM053582.1, from coordinate 524,066,206 downwards.
ATTGAAATTGAAAAGCCTCCTCAGTGACCCAGTACACATAGTCATGGCAGAATTAGGTTTCTACTATACCTGTTTAGACTTGACTGGAACAGTCAGGGTGTCTCTGGATTATACTTCAGTGTTAACTTTAAAAAACTTGGGAATGTGAGATGGTAAGTGGGAAAATGTCATGAAACAAAGCCAGATATTTTAGACAGGGTTATAGAACTGGCCAGTCTGGGAACTGGCCTATCTTTATTGCTATAACAAGGGGGATTGGGGAGGGAGAGAGGACAGAGAAGATAACTAGCCAGAGCCACATATTCCAAGCAGAAAGGACAGAGGGATGTGCTTCCCCTACCCAGTCTGGGACTATGTGGGGATGAGGGAGATCCCATCCTCCAGGGAATAGTGGTTCCACAGCCCATATTTCTCCAGAAGGAGGTGAGGGGTGGGGTGGGGGAGAAACAGGAAGGAAATAACCATTTGAAAAAAACTAGAGTAAATGTGATCTGTGTTTGTAATAGGATCTGGTCTGGGGCAAGGCCATGGCTATTCTTGGCTGGGAAAAAAGAGAAGCATCCCCCTAGCTCACGGCTGGTTCCGGTCAGAGGCGTTGGGTACTCCAAATGCTTTGGCCCAGGAGGCCAAGACTGCTGGTAGAAGATTAAAGATAAGAAATAAAAAACTGTATAATAAAGCAGGAACCAAAGGATTAACTGTTCTGACCTTCTTCAAACAACATATATCACCCTCCAGAATTTACCCCTCCCCATATCAACACTTTTAAATCTCCAATCATTCTTCTATCAAATGATGGGTGGGACCTCACTCAAAGTGAGAACCCAAAAATGCCTTAGCCTAAAAGGGCCTGGGTTTCCCATTGCATCCTGGGCCATCTCTAGTCATCCTGATGAATATCTGGTCAATGGACCCAGATGGCTCTGGAGGAGAAAGTGAGACTGGTGACCTTGCACAACTCTGCCTCACTTAAAGTCAACTGCAAGTCATGGCATCATCTCCCTGATGTCATGGTCCTTTTGGAAAATGAAGGACGAAGACAATAATTTATAAAGCACTTGGCATACAGTAGATGCTTAATAAATGCTTGTTCCCTTCCCCACTCTCCCTTCTCTTATAATTTTGCCTCTTCTCCATCTCCCTCTATAACTGTTCCAGCCCTTTTATACGTCTCCTGAAAATTTTTTCATCACTTCTTATCTCCTCCCATAACTGTCATATTAGACCTAATAATTATACCTTTCCCATTACCTCTTGTATCAGCTCTGCCCCCTAAAAATTTCTTACAACTGCTCCATTATCCTTGATAATTGTACACTCCCCTCATTTCACCTGTATATCCCCTTACAACTGGCCCTACAATCCCAATATGCCCTTTCTCCCCCATAACTCTTTCCTCTCTATATCTCCCCTCAAATCCCCCCATAACTCCTTTATGACCCTCTCCATCCCCCTACAACTGCTCCCTATTCACATCAGCTGGAGCTGGAGCTGGAGCTGGAGCTGGAGCCTTCAGCTCTGGGGCACTTTAGAGACAGCCTGAAATATTTGAGCTATTTGCTCAAATTTGGACATGGTAGCCCCGGGCCATTTCTTCTTAAATGAGAGTCTAGAATCCTGAGGAGGTCCTCTTCTATTAGCAGGACTCTGCCCTTCCCTCTTCCCCAGCCTTGGTCTCCCTGCTCATACTCACTTTTCTTGTCCCTTTATGATTTCCAGTGGTTATTTACAAAAGCAGGTTGGAGGAGCATTAAGGGTCCTGGGGCACCAGACTATGAGTCCAGATGATCTGGTTCTCATGATGACTCTGCTGTTAAACTGCAGTCACTGGGGCTGAGGGCTGGCCCTAAAAGGGCAAGCAAGTTGCCAGGGGTCATCCTTGACCTCATGGGATAGGGAAATAGAATACAGGAATCCATCAAGGTGGCATCATTCTTCAATTCCCACAAGATCAATCAATCAACCAGTTAATAAGCATTTATTAGGTCTAATAAATGACAGGCACTGAGTTAAGTGCTAGGGATACAAAGAAAGACAAAAACAGGTCCTGCCTTCAAGGAGTTTACATTCTGATGGGGGAAACTACAAGTAAATGAGTATGTTACAAAATACATGTAGAGCAGATGGAAGGGCTTTGGATCCTCCATGTTCCCCAGGGCAGGAGAAGTTCAAGAACTGGCTAGAATTGGAGAAATATTGTGGGGAGCAAGGATGCTGGTGGAAGTGATGGAGGAGGGAGGGGGAGGAAAACATAGGGAGAGGGTCCTAGGATTCTAGGACTGCAAGTTGGAAGGAACCTTAGAGGACATTTAGTCCAACCTCTTCATTTTCTAGATGAGGTCAAATGATTTGCCCAAAGTCACAAAAGTTATAGAGCTGGGATTTCAATCCAATTCCTTCTTCTGACTCCAAATCCAGTGTTCTTTTCCCTGTGTGTCAGTGCTCACTATAAAGGAACTTATGGCTCAGAAGTTTGGTAGGTGGTATGTATATACTCATACGTACACAGGCACCGACACCTTCGGCCACAAGCCACGAACAAGTATACCCTCACACCGTCTCAATGTATGGAAGCATGCACATAGATAACATTCACTCTGATGCAAATGCATGCTCACATACATACAATTCCCTTCTGCAGTATATAACACATAGGCTACTTACTTCTCTGGGTGTGTCACAATAATGTCACTATCATGTTTGCATGGTTGTTTCAGATGTCACAAAAGAATGAATCTGGGATCAAAGATCCAGATATTCATAGGCATATGAATATTCTGTATTTTGCACGCTTTTCTGGCATGCCAGTCCTGGAATAAGAGAATCACAGGTTTATGGGAATACCAAGAGATTTTTCAGGTTCAGCTCCTTGCCTGCAGATGGGACTTATCATGCGTTTATTATGAGCCTATGTGGAGATCATTATGCCAGGCATGGGGCAGGGGCAGAGGAAGTACTGGAGATTCAGAGATAAATAAAACATTATAGAACCTAGAGGCATCCTGAGGCACTAAACTTGGGAGTCAGGAAGACCTGTTTTCAAATCCTGCCTCACATACTTGCTTACTGGCTATGACCCTGGGTAACACATTTAACCTATCTGTAAACCGGTGATCATAGCACCTACCTCTCAGAGTTGATGTGAGGATCAAATAAGAGGATGTATGGGATACTCTGAAAATCCTGAAGTGCCATGCAAACTAAGCTATTATTATTGCACTCTTATCGAGGGGATAGGGAGCACACAGACCAATAAGAATACAAAATAGAACATGATTAAAACACCCCAAAAATGCAAAATATGATATGATCTGAGGAAAGAAAGATGATATTCATTGTCTCCAGGATAAAACACATGTTCCTTAGCCTGGCATTCAAGATCTATTCTAATCTACTTTTCCTGTCTTATTTCACTTTAATACTTTTCATGCATTTTATATTCATCCTAGTCAAATTGGACCACTAGTTGGTTTTTGAACTTGACTGTCTGCTCCCACCTCCCACCATTCATAAAAACTTTGCCCAGCCCTGTAATGCACTTTCTCCTTATTTCCACCTACACCCTAGAAACTTTCCCTGAATCTGCCTCATTGCTAGGGTCCTTCCCAAATTACCTGGTAATATACCTGTAAATCCAATTGTATGTTCTCTCCTTCCACTAGAGTGCAAGCATCTTGAGGGCAAGGAATGCTTTGTCTTTTGGGCATCCGCTGTGCCATATACATTGTTACTGAGTAGTTTCAATCCTATCTGACTCTTCCTGGCTCCATTCGGGTTTCCTAGTCAAAGATACTGAAGTGGTTTGCCATTTCCTTCTCCAGCTCATTTTACAGATGAGGAACTGAGGCAAACAGGGTTAAGTGACTTGGCCAGGGTCACACAGCAAGTTTCTGTGTAAATGTCTGCTATATACTTAATAGGCACTTAATACATGTTGAATTTTGAATCTACTTCTACAGTATATCAATGTATTACCTCCATCCATGGGGAGAACACAGCTACTCTGCAAGTAGATATTTTAGAAAGAAAGAAAGAGATAGATAGAGGAAGGGAGAAAGAAGGAAGGAAGGAAGGAAGGGAGGGAGGGAGGAAGGAAGGAAGGAAAGAAAGAAAGAAGCAAGGAAGGAAGGAAGGAAGGAAGGAAGGAAGGAAGGAAGGAAGAAAGGAAGGAAGGAAGATAGGAAGATTCTGCATTTTAATTCCTGAGGCTACAGTCTGAGTTGCAGTGTCTAGCGACTCATAAGATTCACAATACAGGCTTCAGGAACGTAGCAAGCACATCCCAGAACCATAGCTCTTAGCAACTAGCGCTATTCCAAAGTAGGGTGGGTTGCTTGGGGAGTGTGTGGGTTCATCCTCTTTGGAAGATTTCAAGTAGGAGTTTGATGACCACTTGCTGGGTAATTGTAGAGAAGATGGTCTTCCAGATTATGAGTATAGCTGCTGAGTTCTCCTGCAACTCTGTCTGAAATTCTGTCGTTAGGAGTCTCTGATCCGCAGACCTTTAAGCTCTTTGCTCCGATACCCACAGTGTAAAATGGCCCTGATCAGCTTCAGTAACTAACACCATGGAAGCAGGGAGTGGGGGCCTGAGCAGGTGAGCTAGGAGTGGGGGCAGCATGCGTGGGTGCCCGCAGCGGGCCCTTTAAGGGGCGGTCCTCAGGTGGTTGGTGAGTTTCGACTCTAAGGCTTCCCTCTCTACTGGCTTTCCCGGTCTCCCTCCTCCTTTTTCTCCCTTTCCCTCCCTCCCTCTCTCCCTCCTCCTCCTCCTCCTCCTCCTCCCCTTTCTTCTGCTTTCCCCTCCCCCTGGGGGAGGCTCTCACCTGGGCGGACCGGCAGAAGCAGCCAATAGGCTGACGGGGCGGGCCGCAGGGTCTGGGTAGCGGCTACCGCCACGCCTTTCGGGTCCAGCAGTGCCGGGGGTTTTATAATGGGGGAGAGTTACCGGTGATGACGGCCCTTAGCCGGACAGAGGCCGCTGCCGACCCGCCCAGGTAAAGCAGGTGCAGTTGACCCCGCCGGACTAACGGACGAAAGGAGAGATGGACTGAGGAACAGATGGTAGGAGTGCCAGAGCCTCCTCCAGCGGGGACCAAGAAATTAACAGACAGACGGCCAGAAAGACCACCAGCTAGCCCTCCAGGGAGGCGCGTGAGTGGAGGGGGTGGGAGGTGTTGGCAGGCAGGCAGACAGACAGCCAGACAGCCACATAGTCTGACAACCAGACAGCCCGACTGCTCGCGCTCGAGGTGCACAGACAGGCACAGTCTAGTCCTCGCTCAGTCTGGGGGCGCGGGACGCCTGGACGCTCCGCCCGCCTTGGGAACGGGAGGGGAGCGCAGGAGAGGAAGGGGAGGTGAGGTCGGAGGGCAGCCTGGGAGCCCCCTCCTCCCGCTGGCCCCGAGGTTGCATCAGCCTCCAAAGAAAGTGGGTTTGCCGGAGTCGGAGCCGGAGCTGGAGCCGAAACCGGCTGTTTCCCGTAACTTACTCAATCCCTGCCTCACTCTGGGCCCGCGGAGCTCTCTCAAGCCGACTTGACTTCGATCCTCTCCTTTCGTTCTCTCTTTGTCCATTCTGCTGCCTGCAGGGCTCCAAACGCCTTGGCAGCTTAGCCTCGAGCTGGGATCGGAGCCTGGGACCCGAGGGATTGGGAGGGGGGGGGAGCCCGTAGCCCCGGCGGGTCGCCCCCTCCTTGCCCCGAGTTCCAGATTGTGGACTGCGGACACCCGGCTCTGTGGTTGGCTCTCTCCACTCTGCAGCCTCTGTGCTGCCGACCTGTGCTCTCTGCCCTTCTGGCTTCCCAGAGCTGGGTCAGTCTTGGCCGGGGACCTCGGAGGCCACTTAGCGTTCCGATTGCATATTTACCAAATTGCTTTCTCAGACTTACCACGCCTCTTTAGGAGGGTGGGGGAGGTGGGGTGTCGAGGAGAGGGTCTGCCGAGATTGTTTTTCCACTGTATATAAACACAGTCTTTGGACCAAGAGGTTACCACCTGCTGCTTGGAATGCCTGCGATGTTTGGCTGCTGAAGCCAGGGTGGCGGGACTGGGTCCCCGTGGCTCCTCCAAAACCTCTTGAGGTAGGTTTGAGGTGCTGGCCTCTTCCTCTTAAACCTCCTAAGCCTAGCCCCGAAGTTTCTCCATGATTTCACTTCTGAGGGCAGTGGGCTTGATGGCTTTGGCACAGGAATAAGGCCCATTTTATCCTGGAAGTGGCCTAAGGCCGTGGAGTGGGTACTAACCACTAAGGAGGTATGGAAGTAAAGATACTGATTTATTTGGGGATATAGAGAAGCAGGTTCTATTGAACTAGTGTAGGAAATGAAGCTGGGGGTGTTTGGCCCAAGAGACTCAGACTATTGGAGTTTTGTGGACACACTTGTCCCTTACTAGTCTAATCCTAGCCCTCTAAAAGAATGAAATTGGGAGGGCAGCCTGACACATCTATGCATGGAACCCTCCTCCATTTTAAGGTCCCAGTATTAGGAAAGGAGTAACTCTATATGAAGGTAAGTAATAACTTGAAGAGAGGACTTCTCTGGGAAGTCAACATGAACTACTCAGTCAATAAGAATTTATTAAACACCTACTTTGTGCCAGGTAAATTGATAAGTGATGGGGATACAAGGAAATGCAAAACACAGTCCCTACCTTCTAGGAGCTAACAATCTAATGGGTGATTAACCTTGTGAAGCTGCAGATCAGACAGCCAATGTAATCTTAGGCTGTATAAAGAAGGGTGAGGTTTCCACTATAAGGGAGGTAATAATCGGCCTGTGTTCTGCTCTCTGGGTCAGACAACATTTATAGTGCTGATCACTTCTGAGCACAAGCTGGAAGGCATCCGAAAGAGAGTGACTGAGTATGATGAGGGAACTGGAGACCCTGCCATACAAAGACTGGCTGAAGGAATTGGGGCTGGTTAGTTTGGGCAAGAGCAGACTTAAAGGCAACATTTTAGTTATGTTCAAGTTTAAAAAGCTGGCATATAGAAGGTTGGCACTTGTTCTGCTTGGCTCTAGGGGAAAGAAATAGGCACATTGCAGAGAAGTAGATTTAGGCAGAAAAGCCCCCTTACAATTACAGTTATCCGAGAGTGAAGTGGACAGCTTCAGCAGGTTTTATCCCATATCAGAGTCTATTGAAGAGATTCTTGTTCAGATATGAGTTAGTTTATATGGCCTGTGAGGCCCCTCTAACCAGCTCTTTTTGTGCTTCATTCCTATCTATCATCCATGCCCTACTAAGTTCTGGTCAGGAGGTCTCCTTTCTCTTGGCATCTCTTGATTTACTAAGTGGCCTTAGGACACTCTCTCCTTGAGCCTCCCTGTCACTGTAGACAGACTAAGTCAGCTTGGAGAGAATCTGAGTTGTTTCAGCATGATTCTGGCAGTTATAACATGGTATTTCTCCCTGCCTTCGGGGGGAACAGCCGCACCTATTTTAAGCAGCTGAAACTCTGTGCATTAACTCATTGTTGGGTTTTGGCTATTCAGTCTGGCTGGACAAAGAATCTTGGCATGTTGAGTCTTTCCTGTTGCACTGTTTAACATTGCTAATAAGGGGAGGAAGGTTTGCAAGCTTGTTCTTATATCTCCATGTCCAAGTGATGCCATTGTTAGAGGATAGTCACCAATAATTATTCATGGGTACCCTGACTTTGCCTGCCCTACTCCTATCTTTGCCTGTAACTTGTTGGTGTTCTACCAAGGAAACATGAAACTTACATTGGCAGTCTCAAGAAAGCCTGAATAGATACACTTGAGTTCTGCAGTATGAACAAGTAGCAGACTGCTTCACCCTCAAAAACGACAATCATAAGAAAATATAGCAGGGATTATGGAACCTTGAATCTACAATTCCTCCATTTTATCCCTCTCTACCCTTTCTTTACCCCATTCCACCCGATAGTCAGCCAAACTCACCTCCCTGACCTAGAGAAAATAACTTCCAGTCCAAGATCCTAAATACCAAGTTAAACCATCAATATAGGCAGTGCTTGGAGAGGTAGAAAGACAGAAATCTCATTCTTTAAGTGGCTCTCTCTAAGTGAGCAACTTTAACAGTTTCTGTGTTTGGGACTATTGTACTGGATGACCAGTTCAATGCAAAAAGTCTTTATTAAATGAGAAGTAAGGCCAACAAGGAAGGACTGTATTGAAAGTGACTTGTAAGGAGTATCCTCAGATTCCATTCCACATTTGTCAATGTCTACTGTTTTTTTTTCCATTATATAATTATCAGCTCTTTTTTAAAGTTTTTTTTTACATTTTTTTACTTAAAGTTTTGAGTTCAAAATTCTATCTCTCCCCCACTATCCTTCCCTTTCCCTGAGATGGTATGCAATCAGATATTGGTTATCTATGTGCAATTATGTAAAACAGTTCCATATTAATAATTTTCTACAAGAAGACTTGAATAAGAGAAAAAGAAAGAAAGAAGGAAAGAGAAAAAGAAAGAAAGTGAAAAATATCATGCTTCAGTCTGTATTCAGAACAATATCAGTTCTTTCCCTGGAGAAGGATAGTATCCTTCATCATGAGTTCTTTAGGATTGTCTTAGATCATTGTATTACTGAGAATAGTTAAGTCATTCATAGTTCTTCATCGAACAATATTACTGTTACTGTGTACAAAATTCTCCTGGTTCTGTTCACTTCTCATTATGCATCAGTTCATGTAAGGTCTTTCCAGGTTTTTCTGAAATCATCCTGCTTGTCATTTCTTATAGCATAGTAATATTCCATCACAATCATATACCACAGCTTCTCCAGCCATTTCCCCAGTTGATGGGCATTCTTTCAATTTCCAATTCTTAGACACCACAAAAAAAAGCCACTATAAATATTTTTTTACAAATGGGTCATTTTCCCTTTTTTAAAAAGATGTTTTTGGGATATAATGTCTACTGTTTTGAGCACAAGGAGTATCCCTTTGCTTTTCCCTCAAGGAATTTATAATCTAATTTTGGGAGAAGGGTAGGGAAAGCTTATGTTCAAATTACTGTGATTCAAAGGAGAATTGTTAAACAAAAAGGAGAGAATGTGATTTAGTGGAGAAAGTGATGAGTTTTAAATGTTCCTATCCCATTCTTGAGTAACTTTGGAAAATAATTTCACATCACTGGGACTTAGTTGCCCATGAGGGGGCAACTGAGGGGTTTGGACTAGAATGATCTGTAAGGTCTGTTTTAGCTCTAAATACTAATGATATTATGGGAAGGTCAGGAAAAATGCTAAGAAAATTTTGAGAAGAAACCTCAAAGGCCATATGAAGCAGTCTGTCTTAGGTTTGCCTTGAAGCTATAGTTCTCAAGGTCCACGGGCAAAGGAAGGGGCAGAGCAAGGCCTTAAAGAGCAGGTGTTTCTTAAAGGGAAAATTTGTGGAGAGTAAGGAGTAGGACAATAGTAGGTAGCTCTAGTTGAGATGTTAGACACTGACCTCTGTACCAATTGGCTCTCCCAGTTTGCAAAAGATATGGGGATCACAGTGTCAGCATGGAGTGAGTGTGATGTTGGTTCAGCAACTGAGATTAGTTAGAAAAGGAAGTGATGAAGTCATTTTATCTTGGGATTATGTTACTTGTGATTTGGGCCTTATTCACCAAGTACTTTAACCATCAGGCAGCTGGCTATAGCCCTTTCTTGGAGAAGGAACAGGTAGGAATTTGCCCATTACTTTAAGGTTCCCTCAGCATATCCTCCTATGACCTTGACTGGGAGCATCCCCTGGATATTGTCATTCCAAAAAGCTTTGCCTCATTCTCAGAATTGGACTGATGTTCCTATGGATGCTGAAAAGTAAGAATGGTGCTGGGAGGTAAGGGTCAAGTTATTGGATTGGTTTGTTTGGGAAGAAGAACAAATTCAACTTACTGTGTCAGAAATAACCCAGAGCCAAATGCTTCCTTCAGGGGAGTACAACTTCATGGAACTAGGCCAAGGCCACGGTGGGGAATGTCATTCTTTATCTTGGACACATACAGGCAGGGGCACAGACAAGTATGTCTTGAGATGGGAAGGGAGAACATACTCCTTCTCCCTCTCCCCCAGGCACTTAGCTACATATTTGAGGTAACTTGTTGCATATATTCTTTCTCTGGAGCAGTGGTTGGCCTGGGTAGCTTGGTGGGAAGCCTGGCAGTTAGGCATTGGGAAGGGGTCTGACTCTGAGTCCTTATGGCTTTGCTGTTACCAACTGTAAAGTTCCCAGGGAAGAGAAAAGCAATGGAGCTCAAAAATGATTGTGGAGGGCCTACTCCCTATTTCCTGAGCTGAACCTTCAAAGCAAGACAGAGCAACCTTGGATGCTTCTCTTCTAGGGGGAGAGAGGAAGAGCTAGGAACCCCCTAACTGGAGAGAATGACCATAGAACATCCAGGCGCTGCTGGCCAGCTAGCTTTCTCCTGGCCATGAGAATTCAGATGTTTCTACCAAGGGAAGTCTGATCCTTCTCTGCTCTCTTCTGTTTCATATGCTTTCTTTGGACTAGGAGCTGAGTACAAAGAGTAATCAAGTATAGAGAGTAATCAGCTGCTTCCTGGCTCTGTTAGAATCCTTTCCCCATTCCCCACACTAATGGATTCTATATGCTTGCTTCTTTATCTGTGACCTTGTCCTGGTCCATGGCCACACAGCTTCTCATCCCTTTCTGCCTCTCCATCCTTCTTTTCTTGAACGTGTCCAATTTCTCTTGAATTTCTTCATAGCCTTAGAAAGAATTCCTGTGTTTTCTGGAAGGAACAATTCAATGAAATCTCTCATATGGGCATTTCTTTCCACTTAAGCCTATTCTCAAAGGATGGGCAAAAATAAATTTATATGGTAATTGCCTCAAAACAACTCTGTGAGAGAGGTGTTAAAAATATTATGTCCATTTTAAAAGTGGGAAAACAAAGATGTGACTTGTCTACACAAATGTTGCTGCTAATACCAACAACAACAATAGCTTGTGTTTATATATCACTCTGAGGTTTGCTTCTGCAGCCATACTGAGGGGCTCACAATCCAGTTGCAGAAGCCCCTACTTGTTCCAAAACACAGATTCCACTGATTCAGGCAGGATGTGTGTGCCTGGCACCAGGGCTAGTCGCTGCCTCTCTGGCCAAGGACTGTTCAGGGAAGATATGCTTCCTGCTGCATTCTTTAGATTGTGGGAAGTTCTGGGCTCATAAGCCACAGCTCGGTTGGAATGCAGACTCCTGGCTTCCATTCTGCTCAAGGAAACCTGCCATTGCCCCATAGGATGGCTAGTATCCTCAGGTGTGAACCAAGCACAAATAATAAGATTTGTATGACTGAATAGGTGTGAGAAAAATGTTCTGGAAACGTGAAAACACTACATAAATGTAAGCTATTATTATTATTATTTTTTGGCTTCATATGCCACTACAAACATTATGGGAATAAAGGCTGTGCCAATGCCATATCTGCCGAGTTAGGAGGAAGTGTTCCTACTTAGAATCATGTGGTCTTCCAAGCAGAAGTACCCAGGCTCCTGGTGACACTAAGCAACTTCCAAGCATGCCAGTAAGGATTCCCAAGAAAGCCTTCTGGAGCACCGCCAACCAGAGCTCAGGCAGGTGTCCTATATATGGAACTTGACAGATAACACCATTCCTTATAGTTCGAGTGTTTAGTACATTGTTTATCCAAAGTGAAATTCAAGGGACTTTGGCTTGAAGGCTTAAGTTCATCTGCTTTAGAATAACACCAGTCCTAGGGTCAGGAGATGCTATTTTCAGTCCAAGGTTTATGAGCTGTGTGACTGAGGGATAGGAATTTAATATCTCCCAAGTCTCAGTTTTCTCATCTGAAAAAAGAGGTATTTTAATATATCTCACAGGTTGTTTGAAGGAAAAGTGTGTTTTACATTTTGATATCTCTTTGGATTCATGATCTCATCTATGCGATGAGGCTCTTTTCCCAGGGTTATTTTTTTTAGTTGTTTTTTTTTTTATGTAACCTTGTATAGCATGCTGAGAGCATTTCAGAGTGGACATTTCCTGCAGTATAACCAATGAAAGTCCACAGGGATTACTTGAGAGTGGTCCTGGTCATTAGGGTGGAGCTATCAAGAGGATTGAATATAAACAGTGGCTGCTGGAAGGTACTAGAAAGAAAACCAGTGAAAGAGGTGAAGTAAGTATGCTAATTCCAGACCCACCAGTGGGCTGGCGACCTGCAGACTTGAAAAATCTAAAATTTGCTTTCTGGGAGGATTAAGATCCTTATGTGTCCCTTTTAGAGTAGTGTGGATCAACAGTGCACCAAACCTAATCCATCCCCCCTGAAAAAGAGGATTGGATTCTGCTTGTCACTGTCGTCTTATCTGTTCCTCTATAACATATATTTTCAACTGGTGATGTTATCATACCTATCCATGGAACATGTTTGTCAGGTAGAAAACTTTGTTCTCTTTTGGCTGATTAAAGGCCCTGAGAATAAAGACGCTGAGAATAAAAAATTGGCTGTGATCTTTCCTGCCCCAGTCTGGGCAGTGGATGGATAACAAAGGAAAAGGTACCCTTCCCATGCTTTTCTTTCCTTTACCTTTTGAGGTGTGCATTCGTTCATTCTTGGGTCCCACAGATGCACTGTGCCCAAGACTGTGGCTGAAGCCAGGATCTTTTCAGAGTGAAGACTGCCTATTCTTCCAGTGACATCTTACCACCCCTACCAGATATGGAATTAGGGATGCTTCCCCATAGTTTAACATTCTAATTCTACAAGTGGAAAATGTGACGCTCACATTCATATCCCCTTTAAAAGGAAGGATCCTCCATAGAGGATTTATGGGACAATGTGGACAAGAATCAAGAAAGATGAATCATGGGTGGGTAGGTTGAAGTACCCCTCTTGATGAGATCATGAGTCCAAAGAGATATTAAAATGTAAAACACACTTTCCTTCAAACAACCTGTGAGATAGGCAATATATATATTAAAATACCTCTTTTTTCAGATGAGAAAACTGAGACTTGGGAGATATTAAATTTCTGTCCCTCAATCACACAGCTCCTAAACTTTGGACTGAAAATAGCATCTTCTGACCCTAGGACTGGTGCTATTTCAATTAGCACCATATTACTATATGCCCTCTCTGTCTGAAGCCAGAATATATTGTAGACTAGGGCTTCGTTCACAAGCAAAGGTTAGAAAAGTCCACTGGTTATAATTAATGGTATCAGTTAAACAGTGACCCTGAAGTGCCAATGCTGGGAAAGAAGATCAACTGAGATCAGAATGGGCAAAGTTTACTTGGGAGCCTGACTCAGCTATCATGGGACTTTGGAGGCTTGAAAACGGGAAAGGTGAAACACTGTGTTGTAAGTTCTCACAGATGCAGTCCTTCCTCAAACTTCACAAGTGTCTACAAATCCCTTAATTCTGTTTTCCCAATCCAGTTTCCTTCCCACACTCTTGACCCTCCTGCCCAGGGTCGAATGATAACAATAGCTTGTATTTATATAGTTCTTCACAGCTACAAGGCTCTTTCCCAGTGTATTGCCTCATTTGGAAGACCTCCAAGTGACATCTGACATTTAACTCTGTGGTCTGGGCAAACTTGCCCTTTTCCTTAGGAGTGGACCAAAAGATGAAATGCAAAATCTAGGGATCATCTGTCCTTAGAAACACTTTCTAGTAGTCTGGGAATATGCCTGGCCTGCTTGGGGGTGAGTGACAGGAGGGGAGAGGGAATGAACCTTTATATAGAGCCTGCTACTATCCCAGGTACTGTGTTAATAGGAACTTTACAAATATCTCATTTGATCCTCACAACAACCCTGTGAGGTAAGTGCTATTTTCCCCACTTCATAGTAGAGGAAATTGAGAAAAACAGAGGTTATGTAACTTGCCAAGCATCATGCTGGTAGTAAGCTTCTGAGGTGGAATTTGAACTCAGGTCTGGGGAGAATGTTCCCCCATCCCACTCAATTCAATTCAGCAAGCATTTATTAAACACTTGCTATGTGCCAAGCAGTGTGCCAGGTGCTGGGGAGACAAACACAGACAAACAAAACCAGTTCCTTCTTTCAAAGAGCCATCACTCTGCTGGGGAGATTCAGCATACACACAGGTAAAAAAAAAAAAGTAAATAGGAGATGTTTACAAAGTAATTTGGGGGAGGGCCGAACAACTGTGGGAATACAGAACATTCTCCTGTAGGAGGTGGCCCTGAGCCAAGCCTTGAAGGGAGCTGGAAGTTCTGAGAAGTGGAGATGAGACAGTAGAGCTTTCCTGGTGTGGGGGAAAACCTGTGCAAGGAGATGGAATGTTCTCTAATGAGAGCAGCTTTTTGTCTATGAAGATGAAATCAGTGTAACCAGCCTGAAAAGACAGGCTGGAGCCAGATTAGGATGATCTGTAATGATCCAAGAGTTTGTACTTTGTCCTAGAGGCAGTAGGGAACCATCGAGGCTTCTTGAGCAGAAGGACGTGGTTAGAACCAGGTTTTAGGAATGCCAATGCTTACTCATACTTCACTGTCTATGTCTTGCCTCAGTAACACTGGATCAGATATGTGGCCTGTGCCAAGCTTCTCAATCTTGTTCAGATAAGGAGAGCAAGAGGGAAGGGGCTTGAGGGGTTCCCTGATGGAAGCCTATGAGACAAGAAAACCAGGAAAGTAAAGCAACTTCTTGAGTAAGTTTTCTCCTTCCTAAACTGAAGAGAGAGAAACTTATGATGAAAATCCAGGACAGTGCTTAGACATTAAGTGACCTGATGTCCCATTATCCCCAAGCATCTCTAAGTTAGGAGGAAAATATCACCCAAGTTAAACAGACGGTAGTAGCTGACCTGATCCACACGTTATGACAGCACCCCTGTTGCCTTCTTATTTTCTAAAGGTAGCAATGTTCCTCTCACAGGTGGGCTGGGCACATGGTGCCCATCTGCTCACAGTTTCTGTTCCTAGCCCATTCTCCAGCTTAGCCAAATTTTTGAATGCAGTCCTTCAAATGCTGAAAGGCCCATTGGCTAATGTTGGAGGAAAAGCTTTGAGGTTGGGAACTCAAAAGACTGGGTTTGCAGTCCTAGCTCTCTTTTTAAATGGCTCTGTGACCTTGAGATGGCTAACCTCTTAGGGCCTTAGTTTCCTTGTCTATTTGATGAGGATTTTCATTAGATGACTAGCTTCATTTCCCTTTTGGACAAGATTTCTGGATTTTTAGAGAAATTCAATGGACAACATTGACTTGTTTTTGTTTTTGTTTTTTTTGGAGGGGGGAAGGCAAGGCAATTGAGGTTAAGTGACTTACCCAAGGTCACACAGCTAGTAAGTGTGTCACGTGTCCTAGGTCGGATTTGAACTCAGGTTCTTATGACTCCAGGGCTGGTACTCTATTCACTGTGCCACCTAGCTGCCCTTGACTTAGATTTCAGTAAAGTATTTGACAATGTCTTTAACCTCTCAAGACAGGTTAGAAAATAATTTGGAGAATTTAGAACTGGTTAAATATCCATAGCTAGACAACAGTCATTAACAGCTTGATGCCAGTTTGGAAGGTCTTTCACAGAGTGAAGTACTGCAGGACTCTCTCCTCGATCCTGTGTGATCATAATCTCTTTATGTCAAATAAAGGCAGAGATAACATGCTAATCATATTTGTGGTTAACCTGAAACCAGATTCCATAGCTCATGAGTTACATGGCAAAGTCAGGATCCAAAAATTTCTTGACAAGCTGTGACAATAAACGGAATCTAATAAGATTTTATTTAATGGTAACACATGCAAATGCTTACATTTGACTTCAGGTGTATTAGGTTCCCATTCACTGGATGGCCACTCTCCAGACGCACTGCAGTGGGCATTCTTGTTTTCTGTGACCTACTCATCAATTTTTTTTAAACCCCTCTCTGCTTTGGAATAACCAAGTTGCTGGCACATTGCAGCATATGCTCCACCTCAGAGTTCATGTTGTCAAGTTTAGTCATGTAAATACATGTGTGCTGTAGGAGAGAAGTGACTGCAGGATTAGGAAGGAAAAAAACTGAATAAATATGGTAATTTTCTTTACTTTTTCTCTCTCTAATACCTTCTGTCTTGAGACAATCAGAAAAGAACTAAGAGACAAGGTTACCTTTGTTTTCTCTCTGGCAAGTGGCTTTTCATATTCCCTTGGTTACTCGGCAAGAGAAAAAGTTAATAGAATGGAAAGTTGATTGGACTTAGAGTTCAGCAGTCCTGGGTTCGACCACTTAATGTCTCTGAGCCTCAGTTTCCATTTCTGTAAAGTGGAGATAGAGCAAACAGTATTATTTATCTCATAGGGCTGTTTGGAGTATCCAGTCAATGAATTCTTATAAAAATCCTTGATGAACCTCAAAAAATTATGGGGTTTTTTTTAAAAGCTTTTTTTAGACTTTTTTTTTTTGCTCTTTGGAGGGCAGGGGAACTGGGGTTAAGTGACTTGCCCAAGGTCACACGGCTAGTAAGTGTTAAGTGTCTCAGGACACATTTGAACTCAGGTCCTCCTCACTTCAGGGCTGGTGCTCTATTCACAGCGCCACCTAGCTGTAGGGATTATCTTCTGCCTCTCTTTGTATCCTTGGCATTTAGCACGGTGCCTGGAGGATGGTAAGGATTTAATAGATGCCTATTGATGATGGATCTAGTCCAGTCCCATCTAGAAGATGAAACCAAGGTCCCCAAAGTAAAAATGACTTTCTCAAGCCATGTAGCTTGTGAGTGGGATTAATAAGACTCATTCTGCCCCTAAATGTGTTCTGGCCAAAGTGCTCATTCCACTGCCCCGGGCGGCCTCCCATCAGCTCTGTTAACTTTCCTGGTTATCTCCTGACTACTAATTGAGACCCTTAGAAAAATCAAGATGCAGTTTTCAGATGAGTTCCCAGTCTCTGTTCCCCAAACTCTGAGCACATTCACAGTGAACTCTCCCTTCTTTTTGTGTTGGAAGACTTGCTCTATTTTAGATACCAGAAAAGGGAAAGAGAAACAACGAGAGTTAATTATGGTGTTTGCAGCCTTTAAGTGTATGTAATTCTGGGTGTGACTTCCAAAAAACTTCTCCCTTCAGGCTGAACATTTCCCTTTCTCCTTCCAGCTTCCAAGTCAAGAGGGTTGAAAACTAGCAGAAAAAATGGAATGTTAGCCCAAGCATGTGAATGCAGAGAGAACTCCAGGAGAGAGCATGTACCTGCTTCAGTGAAAGGAACCAGTCACAGGTCTGAGTGCCCACTCTAGGCAGCCTTCCTTCACATCCTAGCCCAGAGACCTGCCTGCCCTTGGGATGAAGTCCTCTCCCTGCCTCCCCCTCCTCCAGGGGCTTTGAGCTTCATGGCTGTGCTCCTCTTGCCGTAGCTAAGCCAGGATTGTGTAGGTGGAGTGTGGATGTGAGCTTTATAATGGGTCTGAAATGGACTAATAATGAGTGAGACAGATTGGGGCCAATACGGTGGGTAGGTGGGGTAGGAGGGGGAGGGGGAGAGAGGCCCAGATTTCTGAACAAGAACAAAAATCTGAGGACAGTAGTGAGTTAATCAGAGGAGGAGTTGACAAGAACAGCTTGGAGAAGGTGACTGATGATAGATATCCTTGAAGAGCAATATTTCTGGAAGAAGATTCCAAGGCTAGCATGTATCATATCAAATAGCTGAGAGTATCATATACCAAAGTGAAAGCAATGATAAAGGAAGGTCAAGGTTCAAGGAAGTGGTGAGTTCTCTGAGATCACAGGTAATAATTGGTAAGAGGCAGATCCAGGACTCAAATCAGGCCACTTGTCTCAAAGTCCAGTGTTCTTTCTACTATATCCTCCTGGGGATGGACGTTACGAGGTCATTCTGCCCCTCCTTCCAAGGTTCCTCTATCTGGGTCAATACAGCATACATATGGTTCCAGGCAGCTCTCCAAGAGGATGAGAGCAGAAAAGATGCTGGTTTGTTTGACAGAGTGAGTTCCTCACCAGATGATATTCTATATCTAGGAAAACAAAAGAATGTAATAAGCCACTTGTGCTATTGGCCTTCTTGCTCCAGTCATCAGCTGCATTTGGAGTCAAGATTTTTTAAAAAGTGAAAGGAACTGAATTCAGAAATAATTTGAGGCCAAATGTGGAAAAACAGCTACCATTTCACTCAAAACACTCTAAACCCATATTTGACCTGTTAAACTGTTTACTACTTGTTTGCTATGTTAAATAGCCTCTGGGCCAATAAGCTCAGTGAAGAGAGCATGAAGTTAAGAAAGTCCAGGTGGGGCAGCTAGGTGGCACAGTGAATAGAGCACCAGCCCTGAAGTGAGGAGGACCTGAGTTCAAATCCAGCCTTAGACACTTAACCAGCTGTGTGACCTTGGGCAAGTCACTTAACCCTAATTGTCTGGCCTTGTCCCCTCCAGAAAAGAAAAATAGACTTGACATCCAAATAGACAAAGGAACTATATTCAAAGAAGTTCTATTCCCTGATCACAGGGAACTCCCTTGAAGAAATTGAGGTCTAGTCATGAGAAGATAAAAGGTCCTGGTTCTTGAACATTTGGGACCCCAAATCTTTGGCCTGGCAGAGGAGAGAGGTGGCACGTGCTATGAGAATGTGACAATTATGTCCCTTTTCTCCTTGCTCTGGGGTTTAGTTGTTAACACCTGGGCCTACCCCTTTTTGTGCCCATCCTAGCCAACACCTTCCCTCTTACTTGAAGTATTGTGCTGCTCTAGTGTTAGAGGGGGGAAGTGGTTAGGGGGAAAGGTAGCTCTTGCCAGAGTGTGGGTGTGTCTGTCTCCACATGCCTGTAGTAGGGATGTGGGCATGAACATTCTTGTATTAGTTAGACCAGGGGAAAAGATCTTACCGTGTTACTGGAATAATGATATTGTACTCTTATTATGTCTACTCTGATTAGTCATGAGAGACCTCTGTGTGTGTTTGTGGAGGTGTGTCTATCTGTGATCTCTATGTATCCATCCATTTGTATGGGAACCTCATAGGGCTTACTCTTCCACTCAGAACTAGGCTACTCTGTCTCTTCTCTCAGTAGTCCCAGATCAATCACTGAGGAGCATCCTCTTCCTTTTCCTTTCCTATTATGTCCCACTAGGCTTTTCCCAGGGGTAAAACAGGGAGCAGACTCTAGGACAGGGGTGGGAAACTTTTGGCTTCAAGGCCACATGTGGCCCTCTAGGTTCTCAGGTGTGGCCTTTTAACTGAATCCAAACTTCACAGAACAAATCCCCTTAATAAAAGGATTTTCTTCTGTAAAATTTGTACTCAATCAAAAGGCTGCACCTGAGGACCTAGAAGGCCACATGTGGACTTGAGGTCACAGGTTCCGCACCCCTGCTCTAGGACCTCATGTAGACCAGCTCTTAAGACAGTGGTTCTTAACCTGTGGGTTATGTTCAATTTAAATACATCCTGTATATCAGATATTTACATTATGATTCATAACAGTAGCAAAATTACAATTATGAAGTAGCAACAAAAATAATTTTATGGTTGGGGGTCACCACAACATGAGGAACTGTATTAAAGGGTCATGGCATTAGGAAGGTTAAGAACCACTGTCTTAAGAGGATGTTAGCTCTGACTGAACAAATCAATTTCAGTGAAAGCCTCAGATGTGATCAGAGCCAGCTCACAGACTTCCCTGGCCAGATCCATTTGGATCATAAGATCAGATATTTAGACCTGGAAGGGTCATTAGAGTTAAATGAGTCCAATCTTCTAATTTTACAGCTGAGGAAATTTAGGCAGGGAGGTTAAGTGACTTGCTCATTTGGGCTTCTCTTCAGGGCCCCTTTTGGAGATGTTTGAATATTGGTTTCACCTGTCCTGATGACCAGTTGACAATCTGTGCTGATGAGGACATAGCAAGAATTAAAGTCCCCAGTGAGTTAACCTCATTCTATCTCCAAACTATAAACTCATTGCTAAACTCAGTTATAGATTTTTCTTCAAAGGCATACCCTGTAGATGCTGGCATTGCTAAAACTTTCCTCTCTTCTCATTTCTAGCTGTGCCCCCCTCTCCAAAGCTTTCTGCCTATGGTACAATGCACGTTGTCACTTCAGTTGTGCAACTATTTTCCTACAGTGAAAGTGAAACTCAGGTACAAAATATATGCAGGTGAGGTGAATTATAGTACACAGCCTGAGCTACCTATTCACTCAGGTTTAAAGTATCATAACAACATAAGAACATAGACTTTTTTATAATAATCAAATTTGACTCCCCTAAATTTACAAATGAGGAACCTGGCGACTGTAGAAGGTAGGTGACTTGCCAGACTAGTGGCAGAGCCAGAGTTAGGACTAGGATTTCCCTTATCTCTTCTTATCTATGTGATGTTGCACAGCTCACTTGGTCTCTCAGGTTTCTCATCTCCAAAATGAGGATTGAACTAGACCTCCCAAGTCCCTTCTATCTCTAATTACATGTCATTCTGTTCTGATTCCAAATCAGTATCACTTCATAGTATACCTACCACCCTATCACTTCAGTTTCTTCTGTCATTTTTACTTCACCCCCCTTCCAATCTGTTCTTGCTTTCCAGACTTGATCTTTGAGGTCATTACCCTATTTTGCTAGTTCACCTTTATTTCCAGATTTCTACCCAGGCTGAACCCTATTTTTCAACTCCTTAGGTCCCTAGAGAAATGAAGTCCTTTTTCTTTTGGACTTCCCAATCTGCCTTGCAGGTCCATTTGTGTTACACACAAACACACACACACACACACACACACACACAAATATATTCAATTAATTCCAGTGGCCCCATGTTACCTCTGGAATAAAATATAAAATCCTGCTTGGTATCCAAATCCCTTCATAACCTATTCCCTGGCTCCCTTCTTTTAAGACTTCTTCCACTTCACACTACATACTCTTGATACAGTGACACTATTCTTATTGTTCTTCCCTCTAACCAAACACTCCATCTCTTGGCTCTTGGCATTTTCTAAAAATCTATTCACCCTCTTAACTTCTGTCGTCTATTTTGTAGTTAGATTTATCTAGTTCTGAGAGGGGAAGGTTGAGTATATTTTTGCTGCCTATTGGCTCTGGGCATTTTCACCATACCTGGAATGCTCTCCCTCTCTAGCTCAGCCTACTGACTTCACTGGCTTCCTTCAAATCCCAATTAAAATGCCAGGGAACCTATCCTAACCTTTCTTAATCCTAGTGCCTTTCCTCTTTTATTTCTGATTTTTTTCCTGTGTGGAGTTTGTATATATTTGTTTGCTTGTTTTCTCCCCTATTCGATTGTGAGTTCCCTGAGGGCAGGGACTATCTTTTGCCTCTTTTGTATTTGCAGCAAGTAGCACAGTACTTAGCACATGTGTATTGACTGATTTTTTTTTTTTAATTTTAGGTTGAAAAATTCCCCTTAAAATTGTCCAAGCCAATGGTCTCTAGAACCTGCCCAGGAAATTGCCTATCCTCTCAAAACTCACCCCTCCCTCCCTCTCACATGCATACAATGCCCTGGTTGCCTCCCTCTAATTAAATTTTCATTCAGCTTCTTCACCTTATATCCATTTGTTATCTAGGGGTTCCAAGCCTAATTATTGTGGGAGCCCCAATACCTTCTGCAACTTTACCTCTCTTCATCTCATCACTAGAGTACTTTTTTTTTTGCATTTTGGAGGGCAATTGGGGTTAAGTGACTTGCCCAAGGTCACACAGCTAGTTTTTGTGTTAAGTGTATGAGGTCACATTTGAACTCAGGTCCTCCTGACTCCAGGGCCAGTGCTCTGTTCATTGTGCCACCTAGCCGTCCCTAGAGTACATTTTTAAGTGGAAAACAGCACCATTACTATATCCCACCCTTGACTCTAGATGAGCTTTGTATCTTCTTCATGGAGGGAGTGGCCCTTAGGAGGGACCTTGAAGGAAGAGAAAAATTTCAACAGGATATGAGAAGAAGTCAATCCTAGGGAGACTGTGTACCCAGAAGACAAAATTAGGAGCGCTGAGTCGAAGTTTCAGAGAGACTGGGTCTGCCTGGTTGTTGTTATTGTTCAGTCATTTCATTTGTGACTGACTCTTTGTGACCCTGTTTGGGATTTTCTTACCAAAGATGCTGGTGTGTTTTGCCAGTTCCTTCTCTACCTCATTTTACAAGTGAAGAAACTGAGGTAAACAGGGTTAAATGACTTGCCCAGGGTCACATAACATATAAGTGTCTGAGGCCAGATTTGAAAGGTATATTTTTGACTCCAGGCCTAGCACTTTGACTGGATGTAACCTTGATAACGGGAGCTTTCTCAAAGTGGAATGAGAAGGCTCAGGAAGTATTGTGGGTTCCCTGTCACTGTAAGTTTTTAAGTGAAGGCTGGATGATCACTTGTCGGGGCATTATAGGGAGCACTCTTGTTCAAGGATGACATGAAAGTAGATAGTCCCGGAGGTCCTTTCCAGATCTAAGATTTTGTGATTCTGTGATCTTTGCCTCTCTATTTGCCCTCATCTCTCACACTGACACAGTTTCTAAGTCCTGATGCTTTTTCCATCACACTGTCATCTCCCATCTCTTCTCTCTCCTCCCACACTTCTACCACCCTATTCCAGGCCCCTATTACCTCTTACTGGGTTATTAAAAACAGCCTCCTAACTCTTTTTTTCTGAGGTCCCTTCCAACTCTGAAAGTCTCTTTTCCTCTCTAATCCATCCTTCACACAGTTGCCAAAATAATCTTTCTAAGGCTTGGCTGTATCATTTGATGGCTCAGCCTTCACTGGTTGCCTTTTGCCTTGATAGTAAAATACAAACCTCTTAGCCTGGCATTTAAGGCCCTACCTAATTTGCCTCCAGCCTACCTTTCCAATCTCATTTGACCTTATTCCCCTCACATATTTTGTGTCCTTCCCTGTCAGACCACTAGCTGTTACTTCTTCCCCTCTCCTGGATTCTTTCTGTCCCTGACAGCTGAAATTTCTCACTCCCTCCTCAAATTTTCTTCCAGCACTTTGTTTCCATTTCTGTTTTGTCTGTGTTACATTATCTCTGGTATTGTATTTATTTGGGAACATGTTTTATCCTTCCTGTTAGACTATCTATGTCCCTGGGAGCAGGAGCTGTGCCATTTTTAATATGTTTGTATCCATAGCAACAAGCATAGTCACTGACATTTTCTTGTTGTTGAGTTGTTTCAGTGTTGTCTGACTCTTAGTGCCCCCATTTGGGGTTTTCTTGGCAAAGACCCTGGAGTGCTTCGCCATTTCCTTCTCCAGCTCATTTTACAGATGAGGAAACTGAGGCAAACAGGGTTAAGTGGCTTGCCCAGGGTCACACAATTAGTAAAATGTCTGAGGCCAGATTGGAATTCAAGTCTTTCTGACTTTTTGCCCAGTACTCTATTCCCTGTGCCACCTACCTGCCCTCATTGACATTTAGTAGGCACTTAATCAGTGTTTGACTGAACTGAATTAATATATGTTCCTTAAACAGCAGATGCAATCGAAGCAAATGCGTTTGTATTAGTAAGTTTCTGAAGTTTCCCACAGCAAGGGGCATTTTTTTCTGTTTTTTTACATAGACACAGATGTTGTTTGCCCTGCCTTCTATGTGTCAGTGATTCTCAGCCTAGAGAAATAGCATATTTATGGATCCATGCATTCCTCAAGTTTAGGTTGTGATGGCCCCAGGAAACTACTGGCTTCAGGTGTAGAGACTGCTGGGCGCATAGTGGGGATGCAGTGCCTATATTAGGGATGTTTGCTTACCTTTCTTTACACAAATTCTCCCACTCAGTAACGAAAAGGTCTCTGGGGCCTCTGACCCCAGAGAGAGGGCATAGGACAAGGTAGGAGAAGGCAGAGGAAGAGATAGCTGTGGGTTTCTTTGTCTCGAGGCCACCAGATTTTTTTGGTTGTTTGTTAGGGCTTACTTTATCTAAAGTCATCAATTGTTTCTCTAAAAAGATGCTAAAGTAGGTGAAACTACCAGGGCAGTTACTTCCAACAATAGGAATATGGCTATACTTTATTAATGAATTAATTTGTAAACTACTATGCTCCTAGTTCCTCTGGGCAGGTCCTTCTGGTGGAAGGAATCTTAGGCAATATTAACAGGTACACGGGTATTCTGCTGAAACTGAGGTCACAAAGTGATTAGAGACTCCTCTAAAACCATGCTAAGACTATACTTGAAGTAGTATATCAACTCAGGCATAGGAGATACCTTGGGGAGGAAAGAAATCCATTCCCATGCTTCTCCCATACCACCTACTTCCCCAACCTCTGCCCCACTGGATATCTTTTTGCAAGAATTTGTTATACTAGCAGAGAACACTGCTACACAATGAAAAAAGAAGACATCTGGGGTCTAAGACGTCCATAATGCTGTAGCCTTGATGTAACCTCCTTGCCTCCTCCCTCTCACTCCACATATGATTGCTTCATGAATAGTGAACATTGGTTTCAAATTGCTTCTTCTCCTTAAATACATTCATAGAATAAAAATGCTGTGTGGGTAGAAATGTCTGTATACTCTCAAAGCACAATGGTTGATGCCCCTCCCTACTCCCTTCCTACCCCCATAGTTCAGCTGATATAATTTCTAATGGTTCAGAACAAATATTGGGCAGTGCAAAGTGTTACAGGGCCTACCTTTGCAAAAAAAAAATGGTACAACCTTGATGTTGTCTTTAAAGGGAAATTAGAGAAAATATCAGTATTCTTGTTCTAGGAGTTGTGCTTCAGATCATTCTAGTCAATAAAGAAAATTCAATGTTTATAATAATAGCATGCTTCCTAGATACTGAGTTGCATCTATGATTTCATGTTGTAGTATATTTTAAAATAAATGTAGGAGCCTTGGTGATTGATAAATAGCCCCAGGATTTATGTGTACCAGGATTTCTCTAGATTACAGGATGCAAGAGCTGATAAAGGGAAGAGAAATACTCAGTGATTCAGTTTCTTAATGCCGAGGCCATTTCTCGCCCTCTTCTCCATCGTTGCCTCTCTCTCACATTCTGCATTGACTTTAGTGGTGGCATTAGAGGTTTTTCCCTTCACCCCATCACTTGGAGCATCCTTGATGACTTCACCATCCACAGTAATGATCCTATTAATAACGTGCTGTTCTGACACAGCAATCCTCACATGATACAGCTGGTAAGGGGCCTGGCTAGCATGATACCACCATAAAACATGCTGCCATGGGTGAGCAATAATCAGTTTGCCAGCACCTACTATCTCCCTGTATTATTTGTCCTCTCTAATTCCAGACTTACTTTCCAAGTTTTAGATACGTGTTCCAAACTCCATGTCTGCCTCCTGCCTTGCCCTTCTTTTGGTGCCCTGATAAAATCTGGCCTGGACTGGCAAGTTGAGCCTGGGCAATGATCTCATTCTCCAGGAGAACACTCCCCTGAATTTATAAAATTGCCTTTACTTTTTAGCATATCTTAGCCCCCTTCCCTCCCAGTGGTCTGGGATTGGATATTTGCCTCACAGTTTCTTGACTTTTTCAACTACGGTGGCCTTTGTCTTTACTTTACTTTACTTACCACCAAGCATGGTCAGTTTGGATTCCATCATCACTTGGAACTACTTTACCTCCAATAGCTCAAGCTCTGATCATATCTAATCCTTCTCCTTTACTCACACTGACATTGATCCAACCCCTCATCCCTGCCTCCAGTATTTTGACCCTCCCTATTCTAGTCTATCTACCCCCTTCTAGCTTTATTCATGTTACTAACCAACCTAGACTCCAGTGGCCAGTTTTTTCTCTTTTAATCTTGCTAGCAATTAAAAATCTTTTGTCCCCTTATACTTCCTCTGTCTCCACCCTAAAAATTCTCAATCTTGCACATCTCCTCCCTTCCATCCATTTCCTCTGCTTCTGAACTGCCAAGGGTTACTGAAGAAGATCACAAAATCAACAAAGCCAAACTAATCTAGTATAAATTCACATTATGTATTATATTATATATAAATTCATATTTTCTGCCTTTAGCCAGGTTCTCCCTATTCCTTAGATATTATGGACTCATTGGACTCCAAGAAGCCATTGAGTCAAGGGGATGGATATTTAAGAGGCACATGACATGGCAGACAGAGCTCTGCACTGGCAAGTTTGAATTTCACCTCTGAATCTTGTTAGCTTATGGGGCTTTGGACAACAACTTACTTAACTTCCCTGAGCTTTAGGTTCCTTATATATAAAGTAGGAATAATAATAATACGTGTAGCACCTAATTCATAGGAAAGCTCAAGTGACATAATGTATGTATAGCACTTGGTAAACTTTAAAATGCTAATTAATAATAATAATAAATCTAACCTTTTAACACATGCAAGAATCCTCTATGTGGCATCCTTAACAAATAATCATCTGGACTCTGCTTGAACACTTTCAGTGGCAGGGAAATTAGTACTTCACAAGGCAGACCATTAAAATTGTATGGAGTGCCAGTGGCTATTATTCTTTGTAGTAAGCTGAAATTCGCTTCTACCCATTGATCCTAGCCATTCTTCCTGGAATCCCACAGAGACTAATTTGCACTCTCTTCCACATGCCAAATATTTGAAGATAACTAGCATATATTCTGGCAAATTGTCTCTTTTATGGGACAAGCTTCCTTAGCTCCTTCAGCTCTTCCTCCTAAGACATGGTTTCAAAGTTTCTTACAATCCCCATTGCCCTCTTTTGACATGATCCAGTTTGTCAGTGCCCATCTTAAATTGTGTTCAGGATTGAAGACAAACTCTAGATATAGTCTGACCAATGCATAGTACAGGAGGAGAGTTTTGATCTTCTTTTTCTCGAAATAACAATAGTAATAATAATAATAAATATCCAAGTCATTTTTTGAAGTGCAGATCTGACCGAGTCACTCCCTTATTCGGTAAAGTGCAGTGGCTCCCTAATGCCTCCAGGATCAAACAGAAAACCCTCTGTCTTTCCAGGATGCTGTACCTTGTTCCTCCTCCCACATGCTATAGGCCAGCCAAGCTGGCCCTTGTTTACCACACACGGCACACCATTTCCCATCTTTATTTTTTCACCAGCTGTCCTCCATCTCTGGAATTCCACCACTACCACTCTCCCCCAAACCTCCCACCACTTCTGCCTCAGAGAACCCCTCCCTTCCTTCAAACACCTTCTACACAAAGCCCACCCTGATCCAGCCTCCCCTGTCCTGCTGCCAGTAGTCTCCCTCTCAAGCTACTTTGTACTTATTTTTAGCTTATTTTGTATATAACTGGTTTTTGTACACAATTTGGTGCATAATATCTTCCCCAATAGACCAGAAGCTCCTTTAGAGTAATGTTATTTCATTCCTTATCTTCATGTGCTCAGTGCTTAGCACAGTGCCTGGCACCTACCAGTCACTTCATACACGATTGCTGATGAATTAGTAATATGCTATGAATTACTTACCCCCCATTGTGTGTCTCTATTAACTTTTCTCTTACCTGAAATCAATCAACAAGCATTTAGTAAGTGCTTGCTAAGTGCCAGGGATACAACTACAAATAGAAAGACAGTTCCTGCCTTCAGGTGGTTTACATTCGAAATGGAAAAGACCAGAAAGAAGCTGAAAAGCCAGGAGTATAGAAAGGAGCAAGACTTGGCTGACCTGGGTGCCCTCCTTAAATAGAGTTTCTGGGAGGAAAGGTTACAGGGGTTTAGGGCACTTCCAAAGTGTAGATTCCAGGGCTGGAATGAAGCTTCAGGATGAAGAGCTGGAGCATGGTAGAGGAAGACTGGAAATCATCCTGGAGAAGAATGAGACCTGTAATATTAATTCTTTAGAGTCAATATTACTCTATTGATTTTTTTAGAGATTGGTATATTTCATGACTTGTGAACAGGTTAGAAGGATGAACACTGGTGTTAAAAAAAAGACTACCTTTTGTGTTATGGAATTGTGTGAGAATATTGAAAGTGATATGCAGTTTTCCAAATGCCATCCCATTACCAAGTGCCTAAGAAGTGGAATAAAAAATAGGAGCAGGGATGGTGGTAAGGACTATATCTGTGTTTCCACTGGTATAGGGACATCCCAGGGGAGCAAGTTCCCTCTTGGAATTCAGGTCAGCTCCTTCTTCTCAACTTCTAGTCCTAGAAAATTTCCTGGACTACTGAGATTAAATGACTTGCCCAGGGTCCTGCTGCCAATATGTGTCAGATAGAACTTGAAGCCAGATCTTTCTGGCTTCAAGATCAGCTCTCTACCTGCCATGGCGTGCTGACTCTCCCTAGAAAAGATATCATTCAGGAATCATGCAGTCAGGAAAAGAAGTAGTCCAGTCACACAGCAAGAATTTGGGCCTAACTGGTGGCCAGAAGGCCTAGGTAATTGTGCTGGGCCTCTACCTATGCAATATCTAATGGTAGCCATATCTAGGGTGGAGGTGGAGGAAATAGAAAAAAAAGGAAGAAAAAAAGAAAGTTACATGATAATTTTTTTATATATTTAAAAGGAATATATTTTAAAAAGCTGTATATAACAGCTTTGCAGTTTCGTGTGCATTTTTTTTTCAATTCTACTGTGTTATGGAAATGTTTGTTTTATTTCTTAAGTTCAGAATGAAAGAAATAAAATAAAAATTAAGAAATAGATCTAGAAAGTCTCCTCCAGTAGGTTGACTGCATCCTCTTCAGAGGATTTATAAAGGGGCATCAGAAAAGAATTGCCCCGGGATAAGGTGTTGAAAGGTAACGATCTGTGTCAGGTAGTGTTGGGGTGAGGCACATTGATGAGATAATGTATCTATTGAAGGATGTGATTATGTACTTAGATAGCAACCTATTGCAGCCTAAGCTTGTACTTGATTTTTTTTTTAAAGGGGAATAGGGAATGGGACAAGACTTCCAATTTTATAGATATAAAGAGTTGCTCAATGAATGTGAAAAGTCTTTTCACTGAAGCAGTTGAGCATGTGTCTGAAACACTTAGTCTTAAAAAAAGTGCCTGGGGCACTGAGAGAAAAACATAATGGCTTGCTCATGGCCACTGAGGCCAGCTCTCTAGCTACTAGTGCCAAGCTGTCTCTCTTGATAATTTTTCTTTGTTTGTTTGGAGGGAAGCCAAATCATGCAAGTTGTTTGGTATTGCACTTTCAGCCCAGCACCTGGTGGGCAATACAGGCTTATTAAATTATAGTCATCTTCTTCACAGGAACCTCTATGAAGTTTGTTCTCTCCCATCTTATGAGTGGAAGGCTGATTTATTGAACCCAAGTGCTTGACTTTAACTCTATGAACAGTTTTTTGCTCCCTGTTAAATGTCACTGTTTCCATGTTAGCCCATGAGAAGGTTCTCAGTGCACATGCTGGAGCTGTCTCCTTAGCCTAACTGCCCCAGGTCCCCCTATCCATTAAAAGCAGGCACATCAGGGATCAGGCCCCCACTGGGGTGTTGGGGAGACTGGGTAAAGAAAAGAATGGGCCACAGGCAAAGAAATTCTTTTCTTTCATTCCAGCTGACTGACTCCCTATCACATTACTCCCAGCAGCTGTTCTAAACCTTTTGTTTAGGAGTCTCAAGCTCCTAGCCCCACTCCTCTGTCCCACTTACTCCTAGTAAGTGACTAATTGTAGGTTTTTATGGAGAAGAACCATTCTAGACATAGGGAATGACATGAACAGAAACTGAGGCAGAAAGCACGGTGGCATATTCTGGAGACAGTGTTGTCTGGAATACAGAATGCATGAAGAGAAGTAGTGTGAGGTAAGGTTGGAAAGGTGGATTGAAGTCAGATCTGAAGGGCCTTGAATGCCATAATAAGGAGCCTGGATCTTCTGTGGTAGTTAATTGGGGATCTGTTCTGGGGAACAGGGGAATGGCATGAGCAGCGATGGATTAGCTAAGAGTAGCTAGCCTTTATATAGCACTTAAAAGTTAGATCCTTACAATATCCCTGGGATACAGGTTATTATCCCCATTTCACCAGTGGAAAAAAATGGGGTTTGAGAGAGGTTAAGTGACTTGGCCAGGATCATACAGTCCTAAGTGTCTGAAGTAGGATTTGAACTCATCTTCCTGACCCCGAGTCCAGCATTTTATCTACTATGTCACATAGCTGCGATGAGGTCTGGTAGAAGTGTGTAGAATGTACTGAATGAGTGAGAGACTCTTAGCAGCAAGGTTCATTCAATAGTTATTGAAATAATCCAGGAAAGAAGTAATAAGAATCTGAACCATGGTGGTTATAATGCTTGGGTCCTCTTTTATTGCTCATTGTCCCTTTCCTCTCTTAATTATTTTTACCTCCATATCTTACATACTGCTGCCAGGGCTTTAAAAAAAAGAGTCAAACAGAACAATTTGTATTTTATCCTAGGAATACCAGGGAGCTACTGAAGCTTCTTGAGTAGGAGAGTAACCTCTGTTTTAGGAATATCAATTTGGCAATTATGTAATGGATGGAATGAAGAAGGGAGGGTTTGGAGACAAGGAGATCAATTAAATTATTGTAGTAGTCCAGGCAAGATCTGGTAAGAGCCTGAACTAGAGTGGTAGCCCTGTGATTAAAGTGAAGAAAAGAGGACAGATGTAAGGTACTTCACATAGGTAACTGATTAAATAT
Source organism: Pseudochirops cupreus (assembly GCA_028627135.1). Lineage (NCBI taxonomy): Eukaryota > Metazoa > Chordata > Mammalia > Diprotodontia > Pseudocheiridae > Pseudochirops > Pseudochirops cupreus. Next base: position 524,035,697 of record CM053582.1, on the reverse strand, counting down.
GGGAGATGAGGGAGAATTATTCTGAAACTGTAAACCAGGGTGACTGGAGAGATGGAGGTACACTCAATAGGAACAGGGAAGTTAGAGGAAGGGGTGGGTTTTGGGGAAAGATGTAAGTCATTGAAATATTCTGAGCCTGTTTCATCAACTGTAAAAATGAAGATCATGCTTACACAGAGCTATTGTGAGGAAGGTGCTTTGTAAATTAATTGATAATTACTTTATGAAATTATAAAATGGGGGGCAGTCTTGCCTGGGTTTTTTGGAGACTTGCCAGGAAAGTTCATGATGGCAGCGGGAAGCAAAGCTGCAGTCACACTTTAACAAGGCAGAGAGGATGTAGGGACAAACAGCACAAAAAGGATAGAGACAAATAAGTGAAAATCAGACAAATCAAAGGTAGACAGCATGGGGATGGGGAATAGGAAGAAGGCAGAAAGCACTGGGGAGGGAGAGAGGCACGAAGAATCACTCATATGAATTAGAGTTGGGAGCACTTGGCACCATGGACCCTTAGGAGATGGAAGAGGGCTTAGAGGACAGGACTGTAAGGTCTCATTTTATTTTTAAAAATTAATTTATTATTAGTTTTTAACATTCCGTTCCACAAACTTTTGAGTTTTAAAATTTCTCTGTCTTCCTCTGCTCCCCCCTCCCCAAGATGATATGCAATCTGATATAGGCTCTACATATACATTCATATCAAACATATTTTCACAGTAGTCATGTTGTAAAGAAGAATTAGAACCAATGGGATGAACTATGAAAAAGAAGAAACAGAGAGAGAGAGAGCCAATAGTAGGTTTTAATCTGTATTCAGACTCCATAGTTCTTTCTCCGGATATGGATAGGATTTTCCATCATGAGCCTTTTGGAGTTGTCTTAGAACCTTGCATTGTTGAGAAGAGCCAAGTCTATCAAAGTCGGTCATCACACAATGTTACTGTTACTGTGTACAATCTTCTGGTTCTGCTCACTTCACTCAGCATCAGTTGATATAAGTCTTCCCAGGTTTTCTGAAGTCCACCTGCTCATCATTTCTTATAGCACAACAGTATTCCATTACATTCATATACCACAACTTATTTAGCCATCCTCCAGTTGATAGGCATCTCCTCAATTTCCAGTTCTTTGCCACCACAAAAAGAGCTGCTATAAATATTTTTGTACAAGTGGGTCCTTTTCCCTTTTTTTTATGATTTCTTTGGGATACAGACCTAGTAGTGGTATTGCTGGGTGAAAGGGTATGCACATTTTTATAGCCCTTTGGGCGTAGTTCCAAATAGCTCTCCAAAATGGTTGGATCAGTTCCCAACTCTACCAACAATGCGTTAGTATTCCAATTTTCCCACTTCATCTCCAGCATTTTTAATTTTCCTGTTTTGTGAGGTCTCATTTTATAGGGTTTTCAGGGGGAACAGACTAACTCTTACGTGTGTCTCCTTGGAGTTGGTTCATTAACATATTCAGACCATCTCAAAGTTGTCAGTAAAACTTTAAAGTTAACATGTCCATATCATCTCAAAGCTATGAGTAAACTTTGGTATTGGGCAGGTCTTACTATGGATGTCTGGAACTTAAAATGCAATTTATATATCACAGGGCCAAAAAATTATGACAGCAAAGCCTAAATGACTTTCTGGAATTCAGCACATACTACCAGGATGTGCTTTTTGGCGAATGTATGACATAATTGACAAATGCAGCTTCTTTGATCTTTGGGATGGTTTATATGTGACTTGTAGGTTCCCCCATGCTATCTGACTTTCTTCTATTGCTGCTTTATATGGGCTACTTACAAGTTTACTATACTGACTAGAGCGGGGGTGGGATAGGCAGGAGGACCAGAACAAGACAACATTTTAACACAGTAAACTTTCAAACTATATAAATATGACTAATACTTCCAGTTTGGAGCATTCTATTTTGGAAGAATATTAACAAATTGGAGCACATCCAGAGAATGGAGAAGGGGATCAAAGCCATGGCTGAAGAAGAGAAGGCTTGAGGGGGCTCACTTTTAAGGATCTGAAAGACTGTCTTATGAAAGGTCCTGACAAAGAGCTGTGGATGGAAGTTGCAGAGATACAGTTTTCAGCTTGATAAGAGGAAAAAATTATCAACAACCAGAATGGAAGAGGGTGAGGCAGCATCTGTTCTTATCAGTTCTTATCTGATAAGTCCTCAGTCTTGCTGAAGGTGATACAAGTCTTCCCTGTTTGGAATGAGGTGAGTGGGGCCTAGGTTGGTGCTTTGAAGTGAAGGGGAGGAGCTGATCTCTGCTGTAAAGACAGTATTTCTTCCCCATTTAGATACTGGTGCTGAGTAAGTCCATGGGGTCTTTTGCATGGAAATTGGTTTTGCTATTGAAATACAGGTATAATTGGGTAGACAGGCAGAATTCAGAACTAGGCCATATTTTTTATGTGGAGCTACCTTCTACCATCTAGAGGTGTGGAACCTGCAACCCCACATGGTCTTCTAGGTTCTTGGGGGAGGTAATTTGACTGAGTCCAAGTTTTACAGAACAATGCTTTTATTAAGGGAATTTGTTGCATGAAGTTTGGATTCAGTCAAAGGGCTACACTTGAGGACCTAGAGGGCCATATGTGGCCTCAAGGCCAAAGGTTCCCCACCCCTGCTAACTAGATCCAATTCTGGGTCTGCTTTCTGTTGGTTTTCAGTTCTGTGGCCAGGGTAGAGGCAGGAAGGTTTGGTTGGGATGGAACAGAGCGCTAGTGGGTGGATTGTGCTCTATTCAGGCTCTGAAGTTTGTGTAGGTAGATCCATGAGCTCATCTGCTTGGCCTGAGATTCTGCAAACTTCTCAGCTGAGCTCCCTCTGGCTTTAGGCTCCAATCCTCTGCTTCTACTTTTCTTTTCTTCCTTTTGTTATTGTTGTTCAGTTGTTTTAGTCATGTCTGACTCATCGTTGACCCCATTTGGTATTTTCTTGGCACAGATACTATAATGGTTTGCCATTTCCTTCTCCAGCTCATTTTATAGATGACAAAACTGAGACAGAGTTACATGGCTTGCTCAGGGTCACACAGCTAGTAAGTGTCTGAGGCTAGTGGGGGGGGGAGGGGGATTAGTCTTCCTCCCTTCAGGGCTTACACTCTATCCACTGTGCCACCTAGCTCCCCCTTCTCTTTTTTAATCTCTCAATGTCTTGCTTCTTCTGTAAGCTCCTGTGAGGATATCTATCATAAAAGGTCAGGGCAGATAACCCCTCGATAGGGTGTCGTAGATGAGTTAGATCAGGTGACCCCTGAAGTCTCTTCCAGCTCTAAGATGCTAGGATCCACTGACTATCCTGGCTAGATCAAATCATGTCATGAGGTCCTTGGATCATAGATTAAGAATTGGAAGGGCCCTCAGAAGCCATCTAGACAATCCATTCATTTTACAGATAAGGAAACTGAGGTCCAAATTGATTAAGTTACCTGTCCAAGGTCACACAGGTAATACGTGACAGAGGAAAATATGTGCACAGAATGAGGTTGACCTTGACCGAAGGATGGGTCTTGGCCCATTTCCCAGACTTCTATGAGGTTGACCGATAAGCTGGCTTCAGGAATCTCTTTTATGAGTCTGAATTACAATGAAGTGTTGTAAACCTATAGAATCACCTGATTCTGGGATCATTCATTTATTTAATAAATATTTGAGTACTAATGCAGGCGTGGGGAACCTGTGGCCTTGAGGCCACATGTGGCCTTCTAGGTCCTTGGGTGAGGCCTTTTGACTGAGTCCAAGTTTTGCAGAACAAATACTTTAGTAAGGGCATTTGTTCTGTGAAATTTGGATTCAGTCAGAGGGACATGTACAGGGTCATATGTGGCCTTGGAGGCCACAAGTTCCTCACCCCTGATCTAATTTATGCAGTATACTCTGCTAGGTACTGTTGGGGAGACAAGAAAATAAATTAGTATCTGTGTTCAAAGAGTTTGCAATCTAGTGGGGAGTAATAAGGCTGATCTGTGTAAAAAAAATGACTACAGTACAAATTGGAATATAATACAGGAGAGACAAACCAGTAGAACAGGAGGAAGTTCTGAAGAAAAGCAAAGCTTGAAGAGACAGATGACTCCATTCTTCACCATTTCACTGCCTAAGTGAGGGCCCCTGGGAACTTTTCTGGCATGATATCCCAGATCTTTGATCATTTGGGACAAGGTGGTCTTTGAGGGCAAATGCAGGGGCTACACATCATTGAAGTAGCTCTTACCACTGACAATCTCCCTCCTCCCCCCCACACCCACTTCCATCCACTCATCTGGAATGCATGCTAAGGAGGGGCAAATGTAGGGTTATGGGGGCATGGGGTATTTCCTCCCTTGTCTCTCCACGTATTTTGAAATAGAGTCTGTTCTGTTGCCTATGAAACTCAGCAGCTGCTCTCAATGGTTATGTTTCTGATAAAAAAACCATCTCTCCTTTATGTACTGCTTTACAGTTTTCAAAGTTTGTCATGGTCTCATTTGGGGACCCTATAAGATTGACAGCTTGGTGAAGGTAACAATTACAGCTGTCCAAAAGTAGAATGGAATTCCTTAGGTGACAGAGGGTTTCCCATCTCCAGAGGTCTTTAGTAAGAGAGCAGGTGATCATTTATTAAGGACATAAAGGGGTAGTGTAGCAAAGTGGACACATGCCGGGCTTGGAGTCAGAGAATCCTGAGTTCAAATCTCATCTCCGGTATTTCCTAGCTAGATGACTGTGTATAGTTTACTTAATAAGCTCCCAAGTTTTACTAAGTTATCAGTCTGATGAGGAGATTATAGGACTGTATGTGAACTATGGAGAATGTGAATTATCTCCATTTTACAGATGTGGAAACTAAAATCTAGAGAGTTAAATGATTTGCTCCAAGACACAGAGCCACTGAAGTTAGCAGCAGAATGAAAATTAGAAAAAAACCAAGACAACAACAAAAACCCCCTAGGTTTTCTGCCTCCTTCTCATAACTGTGCTCTTTCAAGACCTTTTCACAGATAAGTCAGTTTCCACAAACCTCTCCACATACAGTCAGAGATCAAAGTATGTTCTTAGAAACAAAATGATCATGGGAGGTCAGAAGATGGTTTAGGAAGCCCCGATCACAGCCCAGGCTTCATTCCTTGGTCTTGTGAGACATATGATGTTTTGATGAGTGGCTAAGCCCTGGTAGCTTCAGCTATTCCCTCCTGTCTGTTTTCAGTGTCAGGAAGGCAGGCAGACAGGCTCAGGATGACAGCAACTTTTTATTTCCCCAATGAATGTGGGATTCATATTTGAAGGCTTGAATGACCAGCTTCTCGCCTGGAAACATAGCTGGGGCTCTCAGAGGCCTCTGATCAGAAACCACATCAGTATGTGGTCCAAGAAAAAGACTATTTGTAACTCAGTTCACATGGCACTGGCCACAGACCTTCTCCTCCTCTGCGTCATCAGGATATGGTTGAATTCTAGCTAGGCTGGCTGGTTCTGAGGAGTTGGAAAAGGTGGGGGGGGGAGCGGTGCACGTAGTTTATTCTGTTTGTGGCCATTGCCTTGTTATTCTGTTTGCCGTTGCCTTGTTAATTAAGCTTCCTGAAGAGCCTTAGTGCCAGTTTCCTCCCAATGTCAGTCATTAGGAATGTCCCATTTCCTAAAGCTGGCTTACTCTCAGAAGCAAAGGAGTATGGTATCAGTCTCTGCCCAGCTCCCTTTGTATCCCCAGAGGCATTTCTCTGTGGCCAGTCATGCTGTTTCCTTACATTAGAAAGAAAAGCATCTGTGTACTTAAGGCAGAAAAAAAAATATGAAGCTTTTGTTCATTTCCCATCACGGTCCAGGGCCTACATTCCCCTGGAGTGGTGTTTCCCAGTAGTGTCCTAGTGTGACCTGAGTATCTGTGCCAATGAGAAGGCTTTGGGGGCTGGTGTGACCAGAGGATGGGGCCAACCACGATGAGGTCTGGCATATCCTTTGTGCCAGTGTCTGTGTGGCAGAGGCAGGGAAGTAGTGGAAAATTTGGGGTCAGTAGGCTGGAGGGCTTTCCTTGTCATTCCTGATACTGTGAAGACACACAGATTCTCAGCTATGTGTTCAGAGCAAATAACAAACTGCATTTTTATTGTACTTGAAGGTTTAAGGAAATGCATTTCTCATCACCCTGTAAGGTACTATGAAAATTGTTATCACATGCATTTTACAGATAAGCCAACTGAAACTCTGAAAGGCTAAGTTATCTGCCTGTGGTCACACAGCTAGAAAGTGGATGAGGTAGTATAGGAACTAGTGCTGTGGTACTGATCTAGTATCCTGGGAACTAGTGATGAGAGAGCAATCCAATAATCTTGGGGACTGCTGGTTACAAACACCAAGATCAGAGATTCTCAAACTTTTTGGTCTTTACATTCTTAAAGATTACTGAGGACCCTTCCCCAGAGAGTTTCTTTATGTGAGTTGTAGCTATTGATATTCATCATGTTAGAAATGGAAAATATCTTTGTATTATTATGAAAATGGTTTTAACCTCGTGGAACCCTGAAAGGGTCTCTGGGCCTGGCCCACACTTTGAGAACCACTCACCTAAATTATGCCAGGTCCTAGGGATTCAGGCTTTTGCCAGTTAGTCTTAGATTAAGATCTAGAAGAAAGTTAATTCCTTCATTTTACAGATGAAGAAACCAAGGCCCAAAGAAGTTGTGACTTGTCCAAAGTTGCACAGGTGACTTAGGTCCTATGATTCCAAGTTCAGGGTTGTTTCCATCGCACAGTATTGTCCCTTATTTTAGTTCATTCTTTATTCTGACTTACCCTGCCCTACCCAACTCTCTTTTAGCTCTCGGGGCACTGGTAGCCAATCCAATATGACTATAATCTCTTCACTCAGAATAAAAAATGAGTGCTAGTAGGAATTGTAGACCAATTAGCCTTGCCTAACAGAGCTGAAATGGGATAGGATATATTCAGAACCATCTTCTCATTTTAATTTGGTAAGAAATCTCACTAAACCTGCTTAGAGCTGGTATGGACCTCAGAAATCATCTAGGCCTATTCCTCCCTCATTTTTTTTTGACAGATTAGGAAATAGAGTTTCAAAGAAATAAAATTACTTGGTTGGGTCACACAGCAAGCCAGTGGTGCATTCAGAATTAGAACTTGTGTCATTTTGACCACTAGTCCTGAACTCTGGAAATACTAGAAGAAGCTTTGATTTTAATTCCACAGTAATCATGTTTGCCCATCCTTCCCTTTGGAAGGAACAGACCTGACCACTGACTAAGAGGGGTTATCAATACTAATGGATAAATATGGCTACACTCCTCACTGCTGATGGCACCCCATCCCCAAACCTGCAGAGATGCCCTCTTCTCTGAGGGACATGGAGATACAGACACATGGTGACCTTCCTCTGTGCTCCCTCCTGTTTCTTGGGCTTAAGAGGGAGGGAGGGAGAAAACTATGTTTGTGGAGAACACATCAGGAAATGAGAACAGGTGGCAATATTAGTCCTTTTGTATGCCTTAGTAAGCAGTTGGCCTCAACTATGAAAGAGAAATAGACCATATGAAAGGGTTCACACCAGGTTTAGGGCCTGAACCTCCCCTGACTTCCTGGGATGTTTGGTGGTAATCTTGCTCTGTTCTATCCTGGTTAGACAACATCTGGAGTACTTGTGCTCACAGCCATATTTTTAAAAGGAAATTGACATCTGTAAGAGGGTTACCGGGACAACAAGAAGGCCAAGACAGACGCAGCATTTTTCTCTTTCTTTAATTTATTTTTTCTCTTTAAAAATTTTTTAAATTAAAACTTAAATACACAATAAGAAACATATTATAAACTTAAATATTGAAACAAATACAAAATAAGAAAAGAAAAAATGCATTGTCATATGCACAGAACATAAAGAAGAATTGAAAATATACAACAATAAATTTCATTTCAAGAAAGCCTATATAATAAATAATATGTGTTTGTGTGGAGAGCTGTCCATCTTTTCTTTGCTTCCTTGTAAGTTTTCTTTTGTTTTCTGCTGTGCACAACAGCACTTGTCTCTTAATGGTTTTTTTTAATTTTTGTTTGTTTGTTTTTGTTTTTTTACAAAGTACCTGTGCCCAGAGATATAGTCCCAGGTACTAAATCACAAATTATAGCATCAGCACATCTTGTCACAGGACACAATCTAGATGCTTCAGGACATTTATGAAGTAGTAGGGGAGTTATCTTTATTCAGCAGAAGGTATGTCTTCTGCTTTCCAGAATCAGGGGGATGGATCAGGGCACACATTAATTATTAGGAGACTGGTTTGAACTAGGAACACAAAAGAATCATGAGGTTTCCTGAGGCCTGTACGATCTCAGGTGTGTTTGTGACAGTGGGCACTCCCCAGTGGTCTGTGGGCTAGGCTGCACTGATTGCTCAGTTCCTATGGAAACTGATCATTTTACATATTGAAATATCTTTGTTGCAGCTGTTCTATCTGAGTCTAAGCTAGGAGAAAAAGGCTTTCAATGAGTTGGCAAAGATGATGCAGTCAGGAAGAAGAAAGGGAGAAGAATCCTGAGTCCTTGGTTAGGCATAGCACTGTGGAGGGAGAAGTAGGTATGGGACATAAATCCTGACTGGGCTTTTATCCAGTCCAATGGCTTTTATCCAGTCCAATCTTCTAATAATAGATACTAATAATAATCTATTAATAGCTCTTAAATGTTGGTGAATAGCTCTCTTGGAATGGGAATGTAATCAGGAAGTAGCATGCACATGTATAAGGATGGGAACTCGGATAATGTATAGGACTGAGGAGACAGAAACCTTTTGGGGGATTTTAGGGTGATATCCTAAGTCTGAAAAATTGGCTTAATGATATCCTCAGGGTTTAATTTAATAAGTGAGCACCAATGTGATGTTATTTGACCTGCACCTTAACTAAGTAATACTATATGTCCATTGACTTTATATAGTCCCTGAATTCCCCATTAGAACTTCATTCATTTGGGCTTTGAGGTCACAGGTTCCCCACCCCTGGCAAAGTTTTTCCTATCTCTAGGAGTCCCTTGTGATTATGAAAATGCTTCTCAGGAAGACAGAGTTAATTACAAAAGATAAAATAGATAACTTTGATTGTATGATATGGAAAAGCAAACAAAAAATTAATATAGTTAGGATAAGAAGGGAAGTGTTCAAATGGGAAAATTTGTATTTTGTTTCAAAAATTTTTTATTAAATTTCTCTGAAAAAGGTTTGGTATCCAAGGTATATAAAGAATTAATATAAAACTAAGAGCCAATAAATAAGTGCTCAAAGGATATGAACAAATAGTTATCAAAAGAAGAATTGCAAAGTTATTCACAATCACTTGAAAGAATGCTCATAATCACTAATAATAAGAGAAATGCACATCAAAACAACTCCTAGGTTTTACCTTCTACCCTGAAAATTGGCAAAGATGACAAAAAATGGCAATACTCAATGTTGGAGAGATTGTGGGATGATAAGCATACTAATACATTGTTGCTGGAGCTGTGAAATGCTACAACCAATTTTGAAAGCAGTTTGGAATTATGCAAATAAAGTGAGCAAGTTTCCATACTCTTTGAACTAGAGAATCTATTATTGGGCTCATATACTCCCAAGGAAGCCACTTATAAGAAGAAAGTCTCCAACTATCTCAAAATATTTATAGCAACACTTTTTGTTATAGCAAAGAATTGGAAACTGAATAATTGCCTATCGATTGGGGAATGGCTAAACAAATTGTGGTACATGAATGGGAGGGAATATTACTGTGCTATTATATATGTGAAGAATAGAGAAGCATGGAAAGATTTACATGAAATGATGCAGAGTAAAGCAAGTAAATCCAAGGAAACAATATGCACAATAATTACTACAAGGCAAATGGAAAGAACAACCATATGCCAAAAAAAAATCAAAAGTAAACGTAACAAAATTGTAAAGATCAAACAGTACTCGAATGAAGAGAAATGAGAGGACATCCCCAAACCACTCCTTCATGGAGGTGGGAGGTCCACTGGCATTACACATTGCACATATTGCACATACTTTTGGACTTTTTTAGTGTGTCAATCAGTTGTGCTGATTTCTTTTTCTCTTAAAAAAAACCACTTTGTTATATAGGATGGCTTTCTGGGAGGGGGATGGGGAAGGATACTGGGGATTAACTATGATAATGTTAGGTGGCAGAGTTGATAGAGTATTTATCTTCCTGGAGCCAGGAAGATAAGATGTGAGTTCAAATGTGGCCTCAGATACTTACTAGCTGTGTGACCCTGGGTAAATTATTTAACCTCTGCCTCAATTTTGTCATCTGACAAATGGGGATAATAGCACCTGCCTCCCAAGGTTATTGTGAGAATCAGATGAGATAATTGTAAAGTGCTTAGCACAGCACCTGGTACATAGCAAGCATCATACAAACAACAGCTGTTATGATGATGATGATGATGATGATGATGTCAGAAGATGTCAATTACAACTTTACTCTGCCATGTTGCTTTTACTCTGCCATCTTGGCTCCTCCCCCCCTAAAACTTTAAAAGAAAGGAAAAAATGCCCCTTGGAGGGCTTACACCTTAAATGATCAGCTTTTCTAGTAGTTAAAGCATGACTTTTCTGGGATGGTCATAGGACTGTTAGGAATAGGGGAAGGGGAAGGGAAGGGATATCAGGAGAGTGGAAATCCCTAGAGCAGTAGTTCTCAACCTTCCTAATGCCTCGACCCTTTAATACAGTTTCTCATGTTGTGGTGACCCCCAACCATAAAATTATTTTTGTTGCTACTTCATAATTATAATTTTGCTACTGTTATGAATCGTAATGTAAATATCTGATATGCAGGATGTATTTTCATTGTTACAAACTGAACATAACCCACAGGTTGAGAACCGCTACCCTAGAGTATACTCATTATTTAAAAACTATCAGATCAGTATCCTTACCCTCTGTGTGAGTTTCTCAACTCAAAGATGTCACCAGACAGGGTTTTCTCTCTCTCTCTCTCCAGATCTCTTTCCTACATAAACGTTCCTAGAAGCCAGAGAAAAATGGGAGCCTTTCTGTGGTTTCCCATTAAATGAGGGCTCCCCCTTTTTCCCCATTCCAAAGACTACTGTGTTAGGGACCTAGGATTTAGAGGTAAGTTTTCATCTAATGTACTGGTGATACAGAGAATAGCTTTTCTCCTCTGTCCCCTGCTCTGGAGCAAGCAGGATTAGGTAGAGGATTTGTGGCCTAAACTGCCTCTAATCTGTAGCTAAATTTAGAAACAGGACTGATACCCCCCATGGGTTTCTTTTCTTCTCTGATAGGGAGGTTCCTAGATACAAGCCTCACAGTGGCAAGTGGGAGAGAGAGAGGGAGAGGAAGGGGAGGTGGGAGGGGGAGCGCATCTGTGGGCAGCTCTAACTCCAGGGAAGGAGGCCTATCCAGACATGGTGATATAATTTATGATCCACATGAAGCAATCTTAGCCCCTGCCCTATGAATAATTAAAATGCACCCCACCCCATCTCATCTATTCCCAACCTGGTTACTCAGAGACAGGACAAGTTGATGGGGAGTGTTAAATTGCTTTATAGGGCTAAATGAATTTATTCCAACTCTAAAGTTTAATGAACCCAAGTCATTATAACATTAATGACTCCCTGCCCTGCCTCAATCCTTGACTTCCCCCCACCCCCAAATACCAACAGAGCCATGGCCACCTTCCAGGCTCTCTTTCAGCTCTAGATCAGGTAGCTGGGTGGCAGAGCAGAAGGAGCATTTAGTCTGGAGTCAGGAAGACCTACGTTCAAATCAGCCTCACATGTTTACTAGCTGTGTGACCCTAGGCACAGAGTGACCACTTAACCTCTGTTTGCTCATCTGTAAAATGGGGATAATTAATAATACCTACCTCAAAGGGTTGTTCTGAAGGTCAAATGGGATAATACTTATAAAAGCAGAGACATATGGTAAATGCTGTATAAATGTTAGCTGTTATTATCAGGGGTTTTATACTTGGGCTCTATGAGCTTTTTAAAAAAATTATAACTCATTATAATTGGTTTCTTTTGTAATCCTATATATTTTATATCTTATGCATTTAAAAACATAATTCTGAGAGGAGGTCGACAAGCTTCACCAGCCACTACCACAAGAATCAAAGGCTCAAAAAGGATTACCCTGGTCTCAATCTAAGATTCCATGACCCTTCCAGGTCAATGATTAATTGCCATTTTTACCATCATTGCAGTGGTCCTCACTCCCAGGACTGCCTGAATTTGATACAATTTCCTATTCACACTTGCATTACGACTCACAGGAAATTCACTGCCCAGTCTCCCCTTAATTAAATGGGTATTCTGTTTCAGATCAGATGTACTGTATTTTTGTCTTTTTTATTTTGAGATCACTTCCTGAAATTCAGTCTTTTGGCTTCTTGAGCAGTCAGCAGGCAGGGCATTACTTGGGCCCTCCTTTGGGGGGGCCCACTCCCAGGAGAATACTACAGTGGGGGAAGGGAAAAGACTTCTTCATCCTACCCTACCCTCAACCAGGTGACATCAGGTTATAACAAGAGTCCAGAAAAATCTTGAAAGAGCACATAAACCAGAAAAGGTCAACCTGCTGTAGTGAAGGGTGAGGGAAGGACAGAAGGTAAAAAGGGGTGGGTCAACCCCAATAACATTTCTTTCCTGGTTACTCAAAGCAAATAGCATAACTATTTGTGTTGACTGATTGCTCCCTTGCTGAGTTCAACAAAGTCTTCTCCTAGAATTACAGCATGGGAAGGTACCCTAGGGATCATTTCATTTAATTTCCTTTTACTACCAGGGCTGCTACTTCTACCACCTCCATGACCTGGCATTCATATGGTACTTTAAGGTTTATAAAATAATTTCCACTGTCATTTTGATACTCCTAATAATGCGAGATAAATAGTGTTGGGTTATCCCCATTTTGTAGATGAGGAAACTGAAGTTCAGAGGGGAGAACAGTGACTTGCTCAAGGTCACATACTTTTGTGGAGGCAGAACCAAATCTAATCTAGTCAGGTTTCCTGACGCCTAGTCAAGTGCTCTTTCTCATATCTGTTATATAAACAAATGTTGCTACAGGCCAATGAAGGGAAAGTGGAAATGGGCTGAATGGGAAAGGGGAGGTAACAGGATGATTTGACCTGGCAAAGGTTTTTTCCCTTTCTCTTCCACCCTGAATTTAGATTAAAACCTGTGTGGGTTCACAGTTAGGAAAAAGACCACTGGTGACCATAAACCTGAAATTCTTCCTTTCAATATCACCGTCATCTCACTTCCACCCCAGGAACTTTCTCTTCATTCATTTCAGTTGTGTTTGACTCTTGATGACATTTAGGGTTTTCTTGGCAAATATGCTGAAGTGGCTTGTCATTTCCTTCTCCAGCTCATTTTACAGATAAGGAAACTGAGGCAAAAGGGTTAAGTGACTTGCCCAGGATCACACAGCTTGGAAGTGTCTGAGGCCAGATTTGAACCCAGTAAGGTAAGTCTTCCTGACTCCAGGCCCAGTGTTCCATGCACTTCAGTGCCACCTAGCTGCCCCAATATTCCTTTGGTATTTTAAATCTACAGGAGTGCCTAGCTGGGACTTGCCTAAGTCAGGGTGGTAGGAGCAGGAGACATGTTCTTGTCCTTAGGGAGCTTATTATTCGGTTGAGGAAACTGAGCTTGGGGTAAACGTTGACTAAACCCAGGTGGCAAGACAGAGGCAGTCAAGTTCAAGGTCTGCCTCACAATCTCATAAAATGTCTGGATGTCTTCACACTGAGAGAAGAGACTTGTTGCTTCAGGATGCCGGCCGTAAGAGGGGCTGTAAAATGATCCCACAGTGTCTGGTTCTGGGGCCACCTATTAGAAGAAACTGATCATCTAGAACAGTGGTTCTCAACCTGTGGGTCGCCACCCCTTTGGGGTGTTGAACAATCCTTTCACAGGGAAAACACATATTACCGATGGTCTTAGGAACCAAGACACCACTCCTCTATCCATCTCCAGGCAGGTCTGCCCACATGCAGATACACCCAAGAGTATTAAAGGGTCATAGCATTAGGAATGTTGAGAACCACTGATCTAGAATCTGGGGTCAGTGAGTAGATTTCAGTAGATCTATAAACTTAAATACGAAAAAAAAAATACATCTTCATTTTCACTAATCTCTACCTGAAATCTAGTTTTTCTTTCAATTACTTAGAAACCTTAATCTGAGAAAAGCTCCATAGGCTTCACCAGACTGCTAAAGAGGTTCATGACATACAAAAGGCTGACCTCTAATCTAGAACGAATTCAGAACAGAGTGAAACCATGACCTTTGAGAATTAGTTGAAGGAATTAAAGATGCTTTCAGCATAGAGAAGAAAAGACTTAGGGGGACATGTTAACTGCCTTCAAAGTTTTTAAGTATAGCCACAGGGAATCAGACTTCATGTGGCTCTACGGGATGAAAACTGGGACCAATAACTGGAATTTACAGGAGGGGGATTTTAGCTTAGTAAACAGTAGGGAGTTGTTTTCTGCAAAGTAAGGTGGATCACTTTGTGAGAAGATGAGTTCCTCATTACTGGAGGTGTTCAGACAGACCTGTATGATCATTTGTTGGATCTACTGTGGTGGAGATTCATGCCTTTGTGGGGGGGTGAGTGTTGGAGTAGATGTTCACTAAGGTTTCTTTCAACACTATGATTCATTCTTGGAGTGGAGGGAAAGGAGTGATAGCCAACAAGAAGACTGCCAAAAGCCACAGTAAAGGAAAGAGTCCCCAATGCTTTCAGGGGTCTCTGCATATGAAGGGATGCTAATGTAATTCCAACAACTCATTTAAAAAAAAAACAACCTCCAATTCTATTGGTTAGAGAGACAAAGATCCCATGCAGCTTATATGGCATCCAGGAATATGAGTCTTGATTTTTAAGAAGGTGAGTTTTCTATCTTTGAGACTTGGAAATGTCCCCATTGACTGCCACTATCCATACAGGAGGAGGCTGTGTGAATTTAGAGAAGCTTAACTCACCCCTTGGCTGGGGCTGGGCTCCCTCACAGGGGACTGAGGACAGACTGAGCCTAATGTGGTTTCTCCCACTGTGGTTATTCAGTCTTTTCATTGCCAGCAGTTGACAATGGCCTGTTTCAGAGCAGCAGGGGCCAGCCTCTCACTTTCTTGGCTCCGGGTTCTCTGGCAGCTCAGCTCTCTAGGTGGCTGCTTAGGGGAGGAATTCCAGCCTCAGGCCTGTGGCCTCTTGGGGCCCTCTGCCTCTAAGTAGGACACCTCCCCCACCCCTTTCTGACCAAGGTAAATCTCAGTGGGACTGACCAGCTAGGAAGAGAAAGCTGATATGGGAGCATAGTCTTTAATATTTAGGAAAATTTTAGTGACCTCTAGGCCTGGGATCTTTGTAGCCATAAAGACAGGACAAGAGGAAATAGGCATGAGCAAGAGGGATGAGGGGTGGCCTTCCACCCCCAAAATGGGGCCTTCTTATGAAGGATGAAGGGCAGGAACAGGTTTAGGAGACTGAGGGAAGACTGGTCTAGTTCAGCTGGATTGGTCTACTTCATTTTGGAAAACTCTTTGTTAAGAATGTTTTCCTTTTATTGAGGTGAAATTTACCTCCCTAACTTTCCCTCTTCCCCCTCCCCAAAGTAATTCCCATCTCTTGGGCCTCGTTTCCCCCCATGGAGCCACAATGAAGAAGTCTGATCCCTTCAAATACTTTAAGACAGTCATGTCTTCCTAGGTTTTTTCTCCTCTATGCTTAGTTACTAAGGGACCCTCAAACTGTCCTTTCCTCCTTCTCCAGTTCCTCCTTTATTTTTCTTATGTGTTTTTGTCTCTCCCTTCCCTCTCCCATCTCTCAACATCTCTCTGTTGGTCATTTTCCATTATCTGCCTGCCCATGATGCTACTCAATCTCTGCCTCTCTCTTGCACAGTTGACTCCTATTGAGAATCAAGTCAGTTTCTTCTTGCCCTTTGTTCAATAGAGATGAGGGTCAACTGATGGCCATGTCGTAGCCCTACAGGCCCTTGAATATAGTAATTGTTTTGTTATTATTGTCTAATACTATATATTAAGTTTTTTTAACATTGCAAATGACAGTATGCAAAAGTTAATGAATATCCGGGGAAGTGCTTATTGGATATTGGAATAAAAAGAGGAAAATTCTTCCATAATCATCTTTTCACCTCCCCTTTCAGCTGTAAGCACATGTTTAGGCCCATATTGTCATTGCTCACCTTCTAAGGAATCCATATTTTACTAGTTCTTTTTTGGGTGGGGGGGGCAAGGTGTAGAGGAAGTATTGTTCAGTGTGGTTTTGGTTAATGTGAAGTAACTGGGGTAATGCCTTTGAGGAAACAGCCTGCTGTAGTAGATTGAAGGCAGGCCTTGGAATCAGGCAGGTTCAAATTCTGCCTTTGTCACGTATGAGCTGGGTGATCCTGAGCTCAATCTCTCAGTGTCTCAGTTGACCAAGAGTCTAAATTATAAGTTAAGGGCTGATTTGTGTTGGCGGAGGGGGTTTCCACATTGGTATTTCCCACAACTGTTGAAATCACACCTTCTCTCTTTCCCCTCATTATCTTGCCATCCCTATATAGCACACTCAATCGGTTATCAGGATCTGTTGACTCATCAAAGTCATAATGATCCTGGGAACTTTTTTTTTTAATACATTTACTGCTATTCCTTCTTTTCCTATCTGAATGGGTATTACGCAAACTGTGAAACCACATTAACCAGAGAAATAATATAGACAATGTGTTTGATAAAAAATTTTATAAAATCATTCTGGGCAAGATGGAGAGATGTGGGCCGGATGACAGTATGTAGAAGTGGATTCAGAGCTGGTTTAACAACCAACTGGGAATTAGTGAATGGATGTCAAATTGTATGAAAGTCTCTAGAAGGATGCCATAGAACTTTGTCCGTTGTCCTGTACTGTTCAACATTTCATTTCATTTTTTTTGCTTTTTGGAGAGGGAAAGGCTGGGCAATTGGGGTTAAGTGACTTGCCCAAGATCACATAGCTAGTGTTAAGTGTATGAGGCCAGATTTGAACTTAGGTCCTCCCGACTCCAGGGCCGGTGCTCTATTCACTGTGCCACCTGACCTCCCCTCAACACTTCAAATAAGTGACTTCGATGAAGGCATATATCAATCATGCTTGTTAAATATGCAGATTCCATAAAGCTAGAGGGGTAGCTGATGGATTTGTCTGGATTGGGATCAAAGAAAACTTTCATCAGCTAGAACAATGGTCCTCAAATGTTTTTGGTTCATGGCACAGTATTCTTTGCTCAAAGATATGAGTTGCAGTGAACATATAAACTGAAAAGAAGAGTTCTCAGGAAGTCAGACCTCCAGACATATTACTCAGACTTTGATATTCCTCTATCTCTCTTTTTCCTATCCCACCCCTCACCTTCTTCTTTCTTTACTTCAGAAGAGGCAGCTTTGTGCCTCTCTCATAGAGCTACCCTTGTGACTCTCCTGACACCAAACCAGGAATAGCAACTGGGAACTCATCTTCCTGAGTTCAAATCTGTCCTCAGTCACTTACTAGTTGTATGACCCTTAACCCTATTTGCCTCAGTTTCCTCATCTGTAAAATGATCTAGAGAAGTAATGGCAAACCACTCCAGTATCTCTGGCCAGAAAACCCCAAATGGAGTTAGACATGACCAAAAACAACTGAACGACAACACCACCAATACCAAACTGGGTAGTAACTGGGAAATGTGCAAATGTCGAGGTATGGGGAAAAGGGGTTCATGTCACCAAAGTGAAATGGAAATGCAAAGTCTTACAATTCAGTTTTTAAAAATCAACTTTGGAAATACAGGTTTGAGGAAACAAGGCTAGATGACATGTCATCCATTTGAAAAAGACCTGGAGGGATGGGGGCGGAGCCAAGATGGCGGCGTGGAAGCAGCAACATATCGCAGCTCTCACATAGCCACCCCAAAATACCCATAAAATAGGACTCTAAACCAATCCTGGAACTCCAAAACGCACACAAAGATACTTCCCACTAAAGTCAGCTCAGC
>CM053582.1:523967808-524017141 GCA_028627135.1 Pseudochirops cupreus | reverse complement strand
AAAGACGGGGAGAAAAGATGTAACTCAAAAAAATTTAATAAAGAATCTCATATTAAAAAAAAAAAAGATAAAGACCTGGAGGTTTAGAAGTAGACTTCAAGCTCAGTATGAAACAAAAGGATGACATGGCAGCCAAAAAATTTAAGTTGGATTTAGGCAATATTCATTAGTGATCTCATGTCCAGGAAAAGGAAGGTCATGGTCCTACTGTACTCTGCCCTAGGCAAGTCACATCTAAGATATTGTACACAGTTCTGATGACCGCGTTTTAGAAAGGACATTGACAAGATACAATGTGCCCAGAAGGGATTTGAGACAGTGCCATAACTGTTGGGAGTGAGAAGGACATGATAGCTGTTTTAAAGTATTTGAAGGGCTGTCATGTAGAAGGATTACATTTGTTTTGCTTGGTCTCAGAGTATAGACTTAGGAAAAATACAAGGAAATGGCAGAGAGGTAAAGGATAGTTATATCTCTTTTAACTGACAGCTGTGAACCATTTCCCCAAGCCAGACCATTTACAAACCATTTACAGTAGACAGGAAATGCCCATGCTAAGTCCATGTCTACTTCTGGAATCTAGGTTCTCTGCTAGTATCTTTTCAAACTTCCTCAGTTCAGATCTCATCTGACCTATGGCCAGAAACCCATTTTAGTTCTTAGTTCTATTGATACTCTCCCCCCTTGGCACCCCCTTCCTTGCTTAAGTAAATATTTCCAGGGTTCTATTTAAACAGAAAAGGAGCAAAGTGAAACTGTGGTAACAGAACTGATTTCAATCTTTTCCCATGCAAATCACAGGGGCTAGGCAAGTAGGAAAAGATAATGACCTATACCCCATCCCAGCAACAAACTGCAGCCCAATCTCTCTTTGGTCTTCCCATATATAATTTCTTCACTGCATGCCAGTAAGTACTTCTAAAATATTTGAAAAGAGCTAGTTCCCAAGTTGTCAGTTCTCTTTCCAGGTTCTTCCACAGCAATCCCAGTAGAATGTAAGCCTCTTGAGGGCAGGGACTATTTTGATCATTGTGCTATCAGTGTCCATCACAGTGGAAGCAATTCACAATTACTAGTTGAATTGAATTGAATCTTGTTAATTCTATTAATTTACTAAACAAAATATTTATGGAAAGAGCAAAGGAAAACTTGCACTAAGCCATTGTACTGATTTGATTCAAAGGGCTTCAATTAATGCCATTTGACTGTCATCCTTATGTCTATTAGTGATCAGCAAGTTAGTAGAGTATTACTAATAATAGTGGTTTATACTGATATTGCACTTTATACTTTGCAAAATGCTTTCCTAATCAACACCTGTATGAGTATTACCCTCGTGAGGTTCAAAAGGTTAAGTGACTTATAGAGGACTAAAGAGTAAGTGGCAGAATGGTACAACGGAAAGAACCTTGGCTCTGAAGTCAGAGGGCCTGAGTTCAAATCCCATGTCTGAGACTGTGGACAATTCAGCCTTCTGGACCTCAGTTTTCTCACATGTGAAATGAGAAGGGTTGGACTAGAATTCCTTCCAGCTCTAAAGCTATAATTCTATGAATGTGGATTTGAACCCAATTCTTCTGACTTCAATATTAATTACACCATTGTTTGTCCAGTGGTCTGGTATTTTTCCATTACTTTAGCCTCCATTCTTTACCTTCACTGGAGTTGAGGTATTACGCAGAAGGTAAAAAGTCCTTGGACAAGTCATTTTTCTGGCCCCTATTTCCTTATCTGTAAAATGAAAGGATTTGTAAGATTAGATCTCTAGTATTTCTTACACATCTAACATTGTTTGACACCATGACTATCATTCTTCAGGCTCCATATCAACTCCTACCTTCTCCATGAAGCCTTCTCTGACTTCCCAACTCACACTGATGGAGTCCTCCAACATTAGATCTTCTGTCTGTACCCTGCCATCAATACTTAATCATTATCACCCCCTTTATCTATATAGCACTTTTAACTTTGCCTGAAATGTTTGATCTATTATTTTATCTTTATGAGGAAGGTAGATCCTTTCTTGTCTCTGTGTCTCCTTGAAGTGTCATCAAGGTATATAAATGCTGTGTTCTCTATGATCCAACATCCTAATTATCCTCATGAGGGGCTCAGTATATTAAAAAGGAGCAAAAACATAAGGTACTGATGGACTGGAGTATCTCCAAGGTCATTCCTCAGCTCTGACATTCTATGATTTTACAACATTATTTGAGTAAAGGGAAGTTTGTGGCTTGTCCAAGTTACACTACTAAGCATGGCCTAGCATTTACAACTTCTAAGTCCCAAATTTCTTCCTTATCTACTGAGATGCATTAATGTCCCTATTTACTGTCACTGGCAAATGTTCCTTTTCCTAGCTTTTCCAGCCTTATGAAAAAATTTGGCAACTTTCTGGGTCTGAGTATTAAGAGTAGTTGGCTGCCAATAGTTTTAATCTTAGGTGATGAGTGACAGGTCCCCCAATCCTCCTGCCCCTCCCAAACCAATCCTCTGCCACAGTGCCTGGCTTGGCAGCCACACAATAACCCTGCCTGTTTATACTGGGGCCTGGACAGACCACACTATCTCAAGGGCATACTAAAAAACAAAACAAAACAAAACAAAAAAACCCTAACCACAGGAGCTAATCAGGATGCACTTTCCCTGAGGTAGAGAATATAGTAGGCATCCAGGATACTGAAAGGCAATGATTCCTGGTCTACTTTATTCTTTTTTAAAACAAAAAAATCAATTCTTAAAGAATTTTGAGTTCTAAATTTCCTCCCTCCTACCTCTTCTCCCACTCATTGAGAAGGGAAGAAAAGCAAAACCCATTACAAATATGTATAGGCAAGCAAAACAAATCCCTGTATTAGGCATGCTGAGGAAAGAAGGAAGAAAGAAAGGAAGGAAGGAAGGAAGGAAAGAAGGAAGGAAAGAAAGAATGAAGGAAAGAAAGAAGGAAGAAAGGAAGGAAGGAAAGAAAGAAGGAAGGAAGGAAGGAAGGAAAGAAGGAAGGAAGGAAGGAAGGAAGGAAGGAAGGAAGGAAGGAAGGAAAGAAAGGAAAAAATGCTTCAATCTTCACTCTTGATTCTCTTAGCTCTCTACCTGGAAGTAAATAACATGTTTTATCTTAAGTCCTTTGGAATTGTGTTAGGTCATTGTGTTGATTAGGGTTTCAAAGTCTGTCAAAGTGGTTTATCTTTATAATATTGTTGTTACTGTATAAATTGTTCTCCTGGTTCTGCTTACTTCACTTAGGATCAACTCATACAAGTCTTCCCAGATTTTTCTGAAACTATTCCCTTCATCATGTCTTATAGCACAATAGTATTTCATCACATTTATATACCATAACTTGTTCAACCATTCCTGATTTGATGGGCACCCCTCAGTTTCCAATTCTTTGCCACCACAAAAAGAACTACTATAATTTTTTTGTACAGATGGGTCCTTTTCCTCTTTCTTTGATCCTTTTGGGATACAGACCTAGTAGTGGAATTATGGAGTCAAAGGGATGCACAGTTTAAAAGCTTTTGGGGCATAATTCCAAATTACTTTCCAGTTGGACCAGTTCACAGCTCCATCAACAGTGCATTAGTGTACCTGTTTTCCCACAGTCCCTCCAGCATTTGTCTAAGACCCTTTCTGGGGCCTGGCTTTCAAGTCAAACGGTAATTCTTTCATAAGAATCTGTCCCAAAGAAGCTTCTCAGTCTCAATGTGAGCATACTACATGATTCCATTTTCTCAGTTATGACTTCCCTCTGGTGACAGCTCATGAGCTGGAAAAGAATTACCATTACAACAATAAGGTTGGAATCTTGCTCCCCACTTTCCTGGGGTATGGTAGGAAATTCTATTCTGCTTTGGAATTCTCTGAGACTCAGTGGGTCCCATTGGCATAGGCTTTCTTGTGCCATTCCTTTCTTTTCTCCAATTTGGGGTCCATGTGATCATTGACACAAGGAGGACAGGTAAGAACTGAGCCCTAGGAACTCTCTATGAAAACCCCAAGAATGATTTGTATATCCCAGGCCAAGAATCCAGTGCTGGGATTCACAAAGGAGGAATCATCTTATATGCACCCTGGTCCAGAGTAGCTTACATTATAACATATACATTATGTTTTACAGAACATTTCTTGGTTTCATTGGGTTTTAGATGTCTTATTGCCTTTTCTGAGGAAAGCCTTGATGTTTGGAAGAATTTTTCCTCCTTTTCTTCCTGAAGAGTGGGCCTCTTCTGAAAGATATTGCTTTCAAATTCTATTTCCCATCATTGCTCAGGTCCCTCCCCACCAAAAGGAGCACCTTGCTGATGTTTTTATATGGTGAGGATTTATGGCTCTGTGGCCTTACAGATAGGAATTTACATGCTGAGCTCCTTGGCAGTTGGGAGTTGGTCTTTTACAGAACTATGATACGATCACGTGACTTGATAAGTCAGGTGTACCAACAAGCACTGTCTCTGTGGCCTACAATGAGACATTTATGGGAACACATCCTTGGCTTCTTTGAAACACTTAGCTTTTATTTTCAATATGAAGAAGTACAAATACAGTGAGTCTAGCCTGTCCCTGAAGGCCACCTGGATGACCTATTCAACCCCAGGGAGGCTGAGCCTGAACTGGAGATAGCAGCAGCTTAGGTGCGATGGGGAGCAGTAAATCCAAAGGAGGCGATGACCTTCAGGTTAAACCACATAAAGGGCACTGATAATCCATCACTATTTATTTATATAGTGCTCTTGATGTTGGACTTGAAGGTGAGGCCAATGGGAAAATGACCATTATCATCATTTTACATTTGAGGAAATCAGACATCAGAGAAGTTATGATCAGCCCTTAATTATAAAGTAAGCGCTTAAATTGGGATTCAGCCTGATCCCAAGTCTAGTGTATTTTCTATATAATGGAGTTGAGGAAAATACCATATTCCTTCAAAGAAAGGGCTAAGTGTGCCACATATTTCAGAGTGAGGCAAAAAGGGGCTGAAGTATTCACTCTCTGGGGTTCCAAATAATATTTGTTGAACTGAACTGAATTGCCCACACAACGACCTCTTTTTTTTTCTGCCAACAGAAGAGTACTGGAATGCCCTCAGTGAACTTCCATTTCCGAGTTTATGGTTTGGGAAGACTAATCCTAAGCTCTAAGTGCCTGCCAGCACCTCCCAGCGTGAAGAAGGTTCATCCTTAGAAGGTTGGTCACCAGGTAATTATCGTTATTATCACCATTATTATTTACCACAATAAGCCGCGAAAGAGATGAAAACCACAAAATGACCTACATGTAGCCCCCTTTGCTTCTATAATGGTGGAAAAACTGGGATAGATTCTTAACAATTCTTAAATCATCAACATTCATCTATTTAATTGTTGGTTTTCTCAGTATCAGATTTTTGTCCAAAGACCAAATGAAGTGACCTACTCTTGCTTGAAGTTCCAGCTAGACAGAAAGGTAACTCTCCTTGGAGAGGTTAATAAAGGAGCTGTTAGCCTTTGTTTCATCATGTACACAGAAGCAAAAAGGAGTTATCGGTCCAAGAGCTAACTGAGCTGGATAAGTGGTTAAATGGTATGAACCAACAGTTCTCAAAAGAACTGCAAACTATTAACAACCATACACTCCAAAGCATTAATAATAAGACAGATGCAAATCAAAACAACTCTGGGTTTTGCCTCATACCCATGAAGTTGGTGAAGATGACAAAAGATGGAAATTAGTTGATATTGGAGGGGCAAACAGATCTGCTATTATTGGCAGAGCTCCCAAATCTCCCAACATTTCTGGAGAGTAATTTGGACTTGTGCTAAAAGAATAAATTAAGTGTTCAGGTCCTTGCACACACACACACACACACACACACACACACACACACACACACACACACACACACACATTCCACAGTAGTTGAAGACAGAAAGAAAGATCCCATATACACCAAACTATTTATAGCAGCGCTTTTGGGGGATAGAAAAGAACTGGAAAAAGCACAGCTGCCCATTAAGTGGGTAACAGCTCAATGAACATAATACAATTTTACTACACTATATAAAACAACAAATATGAAGGATTCAAAGACGCATAAAGACTTATATGAGCTGATACCAAAAGAAATAAGCAGAGGCAGTAAAATAACAAATACAGTAAGCACAACAATGATGACAACAACGACAAAAACCCCTGAACACTGTGTAACTATCATGACCAAGTTTGGCCCTGAAAAAGAATTCAGAAACTTCCCTCTCTCTTTGTAGAAGTAGGGGACCATGGGTGTGGAATATGGCATATTCTATCAGACATAAGTGATGTATTGATTAGTTCTCCTTAATTGCTTTTCTTCTCTTTCTTTTTAAAAGCCTTTTCTATAAGGGATGGTTGGCTGTGTAGGGAAGGAGTGAGAGATACAATTGGAACTGAAGGTGATATTAAAAAACAAAAGACATCAACAAAAATAATAAGATTTTAAAAAATAAGTTAAGGGTAATATGAAAGGAACCAAGATGTATATAGGTATTTCACTGGAAATGGAAACTAATTTTTTAAAATTACTTACTATTTACTGAAATAGCTGAATTTAAAAAAAAAAGAGATAGTAGGTCATTGTGACTCTAAGTATTCATGGTGAGCATCATCATTATCATCATAGCTAGAATATAAACTAATGTCCATTGGTGAAGATGAAGAAATAGAGAAGTTTTATGAAGAACTTGTTAAGGTCCTCCCAATCATGTCAATACTTATTTTGATACTTGGTTACCTCCAGATACTTAGCATAAAGCAAGCAACATAAAAGCCTCTTGGTTTGACCTGAATATAAAAATTGATCATGCTTTATTAAAAAAATGGGATCTGGGAAGATATTAGCAACTATCACCTCATATGCCTGCTCTTAAATCTCTCTATAAAATGAGAAATGGAAATGGTCTAGGAATATATCAAGTATGTTTTCAGTGAAGACATAAGAAATAGAAGCAGTCTTTTGTTGTTAGTTTTCTATAACAGACTACATCTTTATAGTCACCTTGTGTGAGAAATAGAAAGGATGTAAGAGCCCACTGAGAAATAGCATGGTGTAACAGGTAGAGCCAGCCTGGGAGGCAGGAAGACCCAGGTTCAAATCATGCTTCTGATGCATACTGGCTGTATGATCCTAGGCAAGACACCTAACTTCTCAGTGTCCCCAGGCAACACTCTGAAAGCTACATGTTGCAGAAGAGTTGTAGATTTGTACTACCTCACTGAGTTTCTTCACTGAGATTTATCTATATCAATAAAATCACAGTTCTAGGCCAAATTAAAGAAAAAGATCTTATGCTATATTTTATGACTTTAAGAAAGTGGTTGCTTTGGTATTTGTAAGAATTCTTTAGTGGTGGTGACTTTATACTAAGCATACACAGCCCTGAAATACTATGAAGCCTTTATAACAGACATTTACATTTACAACAATGAGAAAGAGATCAACACAGCCTTCTATGGTGAAAACACAAAGTGGACCCAAAAAAGCTCCTTGCTCAAGCTATAACATGCTGCTTTCGAATTAGCCCACCGATGTGTGTATTTTGAAGAGGCACTGAAGAGATGAACAATGAATCTGGGCTCAGAACTGAGTAGTCAATCTGGATTACATTTGGAAACTTAAACAGTATTTAAAATATTAAACTGTTTGCTGCCAAAAAGGATACCCCTTTAGTCCCGTCATTCTTCCAATAAAATGTCATTCAACAGCATACCACAGAGCACCCCAATTTCAAAAGAATTAAGACTTAAAATAACCATAAGGACAATAGAAAGATATACATGAGCACAAGCCAGCTACAGCATATTACCAGGGACAACTTATGCACAGGAAGAGGCATTAAAGACATTACTGAGGATAAATAGGACTGGAAACAAAGTATGCCAGTTATGGAGTCATAATGAAAGACAACAGATATATATGGCTCAGAGGGTACACTGGTATCCCTAAGACTTTGAAAGAAAAGAAAAAGGCCTCTTGAGGTTTAGGTAGATTATCTATAAGGATTTAGAGGGAAACGTGGGCAAAAATTGCACAAAAGAAGATCCATATTAACGAAGGAATTTTATATATGTATATACACACACACACACATATATATGTATATACATATATACACACACATACACATATACACTCATATACACACATATATATCATAGAAATCACAGACTAAGTACTGATTTCAGTCTCAGAGGGATTCATATAAGGAGTTTTTAGGCCTTACAAAGGCAGAGTCATAAACCAAAGGCTGTATCCTCTTAAAAAAAAAGAGTAGCTGGAAGGGAAGCATGAGGAAGAAAGACAAACCAGGAGCTAAATTCTGCAGGGGGGGCTAAATCCAAAGGTGCCATTAATGCTGGACTGGTTAGTCTTTGAGACTGTGGGGAATTGGTCAATTGGATTGAGATTCAGGACTCATATGTGTGACTCAGTTTCTCAGCATGGGTTACACTAGATGATCTGTAAGTTTCTTTTACCTATGGTATTCTATGATTTGATCTGCAGGTAGATTATCTATTTTGGGGTTAAATTTCAGTCTGTTTTCTCCTAGATCTTGGCATGTTCCCCAGGCCCTGCAATCAGTCAGTGTAGGAGAGACAGGGGGGGCTAGGTGGTGCAGTGAATAGAGCACTGGCCCTGGAGTCAGGAGGACCTGAGTTCAAATACGGCCTCAGACACTTAACACTTACTAGCCATGTGACCTTGGGCAAGTAACTTAATCCCAATTGCCCTGCCTTCCTCCCTCCAAAAGGCAAAAAAAAAAAAAAAAGTATAGGAGAGAGATTAATTGTACTACAGAATAGTTTGAGTTCAGTAAAATTATGAGGATATAACTGTTGCAAAAATATATCTCTTTTACCATTCCTTCTTCTCTCTTCTTCATCTGTACATCTTCTATCTTTTGTTCTACTTTCTTTTGCATGTGCTATCAGTTATTGGTGGATTTCAGGGCAGCTAATGGGAACCAGTAGTGATTTGGAGGAGCAGAGATCAGGGAGAAGCTGCTTTCTTTTTTTTGGGTGGGGGGCAAGATGACTGATTACTTCTTAGAATGCTGTAGGAAGGATTAATTCATCAAGCAGGTTGTCATACCAGGTGACCTATCAAGGTCATGTCTGAGACTCCAAGCCTGATATGGCTAGGGCAGTACTGGTTCTGTAAGTATGGAAAAGGACAAATACATAATTATTGTTCCAACTTTCAAAGGAGGGAGAAGAATGGAACAATCAATATTTTTCCTAATTGCATGTAAAAACAATTTTTAACATTTGTTTTTTAAAATTTTGAGTTCCAAGTTCTCTCCCTCCTGCCCTTCCTTCCCTCATCCCTGAGACAGTAAAACATATTTCCATATTAGTCATGTTGTGCGTTTACTTAGTTTTAGCAAGGCATTTGATAAAATAGAGAGCTCTGGGCTAGATGATAGAACAGTTAGGCAAATTCAGAACCAGTTGAATGGTTGCACTTAAAATGTAGTCATTAATGGGTCAATGTCATTATGGAAGGAAATTTCTAGTAGAGTGCCTCAGGGATCTGTGATTGGCCTATGCTGTTCCACATTACTTTCAATGACTTAGATAGACATAAATGTCATGTTTCTCAGATTTGCAGATTACAATACTAGGAGGGACAGCTAATATACTGAATGACAAAGTCAGGAACCCAAAAAATGTTGATAGGCTAGAATATTGGGCCAATTCTAACAAGTGGAAAATAAAAGGAATAAATATAAAAAAGTCTTATACTTGGGTTCAAAAATTCAACTACCAAAGTATAAGTTAGAGGTCTAAAAATGACCTTGGGATTTTAATGTACTAACAATGTGATAGGCATAGTGACAGGGAATGGATCTGTGATTTATTTATATCAGGAATTCTGGGAGAGGAAGCTCCCTCTACCAGAGCAAGTTGGCATTGGCACCTTCTCTGCAACTTATTGTCATAGAGGATTTCTAGAACACACTGCCAGGATGTGTCAGAAATAAGGTTTCATCCCAAATCTTCCTGGTTTTGAGTCTAGTTGTCTCTCCATTATACCAGATTGCCTCCCTTGACTGTATTATATGACAACTAGAGCTAAATTGAATTAGTGGAGTCCTAGTGTCTACAATTATAGAGGTGACAGTTCTAGCATACTTTGCTGTGGTGACACTACACTTGGAGTATTGTGTATTTTGCTGGGTATCCAAGAAGAATGTTCAGAGATGGACAACTAGGATGGTGAAGGAAGGTCCTTGAGATTTTGCTACATGAGGACTGGTTGAAGGAACTGGTGATATTTAGTTTGGAGAAGAGAAGACTTAGAAGTAACATCATAGCTATATTGAATAGAATTTGAAAGATAATCCTGTGGAAGAGGAATTTGGCTTGTTCTCCATAGGTCCAGAAAACAAAACAAAACAAAGAAGCAAAATTAGGTTTCATTCAAAGAAAAATTTCCCAACTATAGAGCTACCAAGAAGTGGGATGGACTGCCTTAGGAGCCCATTCAAACAAGAACTGAGTGAATATTTCTTAGGTATGAGTTAAAGGAGATTCTCAATGGTCTGGACTAAATAGCATCTCTGATGCCTTCCATCTCAAGTTCTTTGATTTCCTAACAAAAACTTAGATTATTGGGCTGTTGTTGCTGTTGTTCAGTCGTTTTCAGTCATGTCCAACTTTTCATAACCCTATTTGGGGTTTCCTGGCAAAGATACTGGAGTAGGGAGTCAAAATGGCAGAGAAAAGTCAGGAAGTTGCCTGAATTCTCCCCAGTTTCCCTTCGAAACAACGTTAAATCAAGCCACTAAAAAAAATTCTGGAGCAACAGAATCCACAAAAAGATGGAGCAAAATAATTTTCCAACCCAAGATAACTTAGAAGGGCTTCAGGAAAGGTCTGTCCCATTTGGGTAAAAGGGGAGTGCAACCTAGCACAGTCAGCAGGAGGGTTAGCCACAACACAGATCAGCAACCAAGGACCCATATTTCCGGCTCAGCAGGGCAGAGGCACAGCAGGCCAGCTGTGAGGCCTCCACCCCAGCAGAGCAGGCAAACTACCAGCCCTGGAACCCAGGGCACAACAGGCTTGACTAGGCTGGACTCCCTAGTACACTGGGCAAGCCATCAGCCCCCAAGGCCCCAGTGGAGAAAGCCAGTGACCAGACTCCTGGCCCCAGGTGCAAGAAGCTTGGATAATGCCCCTGGTACCCCAGGAACAGAGCTCACCTTTTAAAAGTGAACAAAAACAAGAGTGTTGACCACAGAAAGGTAATATGGTGACAGGGAAGATCCAAACAAAAACTCAGACGAGGACAACAATGTCAAAATGCCTACATGCAAGGCCTCAAAGGGGAATGTGAATTATTCTCAAGCCCAAAAAGTCCTTTTAGAAGAGATCAAACAGGATTTTAAAAGCCAAGAAAGAGAGGCAGAAGAAAAAAAATGGGAAAAGAAATGAGTTATGTAAGAGAATTATGAAAAAAAGAGTTAACAGCTTGGAAAAAGAAGCATCAAAATTGACTAAAGAAAACAACTCCTTAAAAAAAAGAATTGGTCAAATGGAAAAAAATATGCTTAAAAAACAACTCCTTTAAAAGAAAAATTGGCCAAATGGAAAAGGAAATATAAAAGCTAACTGAAGAAAATAATTCCTTAAAAATTAGAATTAGGCAAGTAGAAGATAATGAAATGACTCTATGAGACATCAAGAATCAGTCAAAATAAAAAGAATGAAAAAAATAGAAGAAAATGTAAAAATACCTCATTATGAAAACAAGTGACCTGGAAAATAGATCCAGGAGAGATAACTGAAGAATTATTGGACTACCTGAAAACAATGACTAAAAAAAAGGGCATGGACAGAATTTTTCAAGAAATTATCAAGGAAAATTGCCCTGATATCCTAGAACCAAAGGGTACAATGGTCACTGAAAGAATCTACTGATCATCTCCTGAAAGGTATCTCAACATAAGAATCAGAGGGCTTGGAATATAATATTCCAGAAGGCAAAAAGCGCTTGTTTTACAACCAAAAATCAACAACCCAGCAAAACTGAGCATATTCTTTCAGAGGAAAAAATGGATATTCAATGAAATAGGAGATTTCAAACTTTGCTGATGAAAAGACCAGAGCCGAACAGAAAATTTGATCTTCACATATAAGACTCTAGAGAAGCAAAAAGAAAAGAAACAGGAAAGAAAAAAAACAACATAGTATTCAATAAGGTTAAACTGTTTATGTCCCTGCATGGGAAGATGATACTTGTAACTCTTAAGAACTGTATCTCTATTAGGGTAGTTAGAGGAAGTATACTTAGACAGAGGGTGTGAATATATGTAGACTTTTATGTGATGATAAGAAAAATTAAGAGGACAAAAAAATGGATTATACTGGGAAAAGAGGAAAGGGAGAGGCAGAATGGAGTAAATTATATCACATGAAGAGGCACGAAAGACCTATTAGAACAGAGGAAAGAAGGGAGGGGGTGAACATTGTTTGAATCTTACTCTCATGAGATTTGGCTCAAAGAGGGAATAACATACACACTCATTTGGGTAGAAAAATGTATCTTACACCATAGGGAAGTAGGAGGGGAAAGGGGGGAAAAAAAGGAAGGGGGGGGGATTTAAAAAACAATTAATTCTAATACTATATAAACTATTTGGAAAAATAGGCAAAGAAAGAGTTCTACCAAAGTCCTTTTATAACACAGATATGGTGCTGATAACTAAACCAGGAAGAGCCAAAACAAAGAAAATTATAGACCACTTTCCCTAAAGAATATTGATGCAAAAAAAAAATTAAATAAAATATTAGCAAAGAGATTACAGCAATTTGTCATGAGGATAATACATTATATCCAGGTGGAATTTATACCAGGAATGCACGCCTGTTTCAATATTAGGAAAACTATTAGCATAAGTGACCATATCAATAACAAAACCAATAGAAATCATATGATTATCTCAAAAGATGCAGAAAAATCTTTTGACAAAATATAGCACCCATTCCTATTAAAAACATTAGAGTATAGGAATAAATGGAGCTTTTCTTAAAATTATAAGTAATATTTATCTAAAACCATCAGCTGTCATGGGGATAAGCTAGAAGCCTTCCCAATAAGATCAGGGGTGAAACAAGGATGCCAATTATCACCACTATTATTCAGTATTTTACTAGAAAAATTAACTCTAGCAATAAGAGAAGAAAAAGAAATTGAAGGAATTAAACTAGGCAGTGAGAACAAATCTTTGCAGATGTTATGAGAATCTTAGAGAATTAATTACCTGAAATAATTAACAACTTTAGCAAAGTTGCAGGATATAAAATAAACCTACATAAATCATCAGCATTTCTACGTATTGCCAACAAAGCTCAGCAAGAAGAGACTTGTAGACAACATAAAATATTTGGGCATCTACCTGCCAAGACAAAACCAGGAACTATAAGAACACAGTTACAAAACACTTTTCACACAAATAAAGTCAGATCTAAACAATTGGAAAAATACCAATTGCTCATGAGTAGGTTGAGCTAATATAGTAAAATGACAATTCTACCTATATTAATTTACTTATTCAGTGGCATACCAAACTACCAAAAATTATTTTATAGAGTTAGAAAAAATAGTAACAAAATTCATCTGGAAGAACAAAAGGTCAAGAATATTAAGGAAATTAATGGGGAAAAAATGCAGAGGAAGGCGTCCTACTCAGACCGGACCTGAAACCACACTGTGAGGCGGCAACCGCCACAACTCTGTGGTGCCGGCTACGGGGAGAGCGACAGGGACGCCGCGCGGCGCAGCGAAGAGAGCGAAGAGAGCGCTGGCCCTGCGCCCAGGAGGGCCGAGGTCCAGCCCAGCCTCAGATGCCCGACAGTCAGTAGCCGAGTGATTTCAGGCACGCTACTCACTCCCAACTGTCTCGCCTTCCTGCAAAAGGAAGAAGGAGGAGGCGGAGGAGGAATAATGGAACAGGCTAGGCGAACAAGACACAGGAATTAATGACTACAGTACTCTACAGTTTGAGAAACCCCAAGACTCTAGCTTCTAGGATAAGAACTCACTATTTGATTTAAAAAAACTGCTGGGAAAACTGGAAAATAGTATGGCAGGAACTAAACACAGACCAACACCTCACACCATACACCAAGATAAGGTTAAAATAGGTACATGACAGGGACAAAAAAACGGATACCATAAGCAAATTAGGAGAGCAAGGAATAATTTATCTGTCAGGTCTATGAAGAAGGGAAAAATTTATGACCAAACGAGATAAGAGAACATTATGAAATCCAAAATGGATAATTTTGATTGCGTTTAATTAAAAAGTTTTTTTTTTAATTTTTGCTTTTTGGAGGGGGGAAGGTAGGGCAATTGGGGTTAAGTGACTTGCCCAAGGTCACATGGCTAGTTTTGTGTTAAGTGTCTTGAGGCCACATTTGAACTTGGGGCCGGTGCTCTGTTCACTGCACCACCTAGGCGCCCCCTATTAAAAAGTTTTTGCACAAACAAAAACCAATGCAGCCAAGATTAGAAAGAAAGCAGAAAGATGGGAAACAATTTTAATAGCAAGTAGCACTGATAAAGGTCTCATTTCTTAAATATGTAGAGAACTGAGTCAAATTCATAAAAATACAAGTCATTCCCCAAATTGATAAGTTGTCAAAGGATATGAATAGGCAGTTTCAGATGAAGAAATTAAAGCTAATTATAATCATATAAAGTGCTCTGAATCATTATTAATTAGAGAAATGCAAATTAAAACAACTCTGAGGTACCACCTGACACCTATCTGATTAGCTAATATGACAGAAAAGGAAAATGATAGATGTTGGAGAAGATGTGGAAAAATTGGGATACTAATGCACTATTGGTGGAGCTATGAACTGATTCATCCATTCTGGAGAGCAATTTGGAACTATGCCCAAAGGGCAATCAAATTTTGATCCAGCAATACCTCTGCTAGGTCTGTGTCCCAAAGAGATCATAAAAAAGGGAAAAGACCTCATATGTACAAAAATATCTATAGCAGCTCTTTTTGTGGTGGCAAAGAATTGGAAATTGAGGGAATGCCCATGAATCGGGGAAAGGATGAACAAATTGTGGTATATGAATGTAATAGAATACTATCGTGGTATAAGAAATTATGAGCTGGTTTCAGAAAAACCTGGGAAAACTTACATGAACTGATGCTGAATGAAGTGAACAGAACCAGGAGAACATTGTACATGGTAACAGCAACATTATGCTATGATCAATTATGATAGACTTAGCTCTTCTTAGCAATACAGTGATCTAAGACAATTCCAAAAGACCTGTAATGGAAAATTGTATCTACATCCAGAGAAAGAACTATAGAGCCTAAATGCAGATCGAAGCATACTATTTTCACTTTTTTGGTGGCTTTTCCCTTTTGTTCTGTTTCTTCTTTCACAACGTTACTAATGTGGAAATATGTTTACATGATTACACATGTATTACCTATATCAGATTGCTTGCTGTCTTGAGGAGGTGGATGGGAAGGATAAAGGAAGAAAAATTGAGAAACTCAAAATCTTATTTAAAAAATGAACATTGAGGAGCGGCTAGGTAGCACAGTGAATAGAGCACCAGCCCTGGAGTCAGGGGGACATGAGTTCAAATCCAGCCTCAGACACTTAACACAAAAACTAGCCATGTGACCCTGGGCAAGTCACCTCAAATATCCTTCCCCCCTCCAAAAAAAAAAAGCAAAAAAAATGAACATTGAAAACAATCTTTACATGTGATTGGGGAGAAATGCTATTTACAAAAAAAAAAGATACTGGAGTAGTTTGACATTTTCTTCTCCAGCTCATTTTACAGATGAGGAAACTGAGGCAAACAGGATTAAGTGACTGGCCCAGAGTCACATAGGTAGTAAGTTTCTAAGGCTGGATTTGAACTCAGGAAGATGAAGTCTTCATGACTCCAAGCCTAGCACTCTATCCACTCACTGCAGCACCTAGTTGCCTAACTAATTATTGGGGCTGGACTCTAAATCCTTAGATTCAACACACTGAAATCAGTCTCTAATAGGCAAAACTCAGGGACTGTAGGATCATATATAAAGCTAGAAGAGACTTTAGAAGCTATTTAGTACAGCTGACCTGAAATTGGAGAAGTTGTGCCCAAGATTACATAGAGCTTGGTTTTGAACCTAGATCTTTTGACTCCAAACTAGGTGCTCTTTCTAATGTATTGTAGTAGATGTTAGTAAACTTCCACTGTAGTAAAAAGAAATAGTAGTCATAGTTGTCCCCTAGCTCTATCCACTATGAAGTTTGCTTCTTCTCTATGTCCCTGTTCTACTTGCTTTGCCCAAAGAATGAGGGACAACTGACACCTCTACCAGAACTCACTTTGGATACCATGTGCTCTTCCATAGATTATCTTGGCCTGGAGCAGGTAGGGGCAGATTCTTTCGCTTCTTGGTTTTATGGGTACAAAGGGAAACTTTAAAAAAAAAATTTAAAAGGAATCTCTTGGGAAAACAAAAGGAAATTAAGAAAGCAGAGAGTTTCCAGAGTATAGGTTTCTTAATCTAAGTAACTAAAGTCTAGACAGGTTTTGCCAGTACCATTTGACTTAATCACTTAACCACAATTCCTATTCTTCATCTCAACTATATCTGGGCGTGCTCTGCTTTTCAGTGGAGGTTCATCTCTTCCACTTTTTGTTTTAGGCTAGTGCTTGGCTTTGGTTTTCCTAATGGTCTTCATGGTGGCCACCATCTTCCCTAGAACCTGTGTGCATTACACATTGCACATCCAGCAACAGACTTGTGTTTCTTTTTGTCTCAAAGTTCAAGATTCCTATGGAGCAGGAAGTTTCTGTTTCCCCTACACCTCCATCCTCCCTAGTTACACCTCATAATGTCAAGCAAGTAATCACCACATTCCAAGCCCAATGGCAACTCAGGTTACCAGCTCTATTCATTTATCCCAGGTCTTTTTAGGAAGGAAGGAAGGAAGAAGAGAGGGAGGGAGAGAAGGAGGGAGGGAAGAAGGAAGAAAACAGGCATTTATTAAGCACCTACCATGTGCCACGCACTATGTTAAGTGCTTTCCAAATATTATCTCATCTGATTCTCACAACAATTCTGGGAGTTTAAGTACTGTTATTATTCCTATTTTACAATTAAGGAACCTGAGGCAGAGTGACTTGCCCAGAGTCACCAGATTATAAGTGTCTAAGGCCAGCTTTGAACTCAAGTCTTTTTGACTACAGGACCAGTGCTCTGTTCACTGGGCTACCTAGTTCCTCTGAGCCTTTGATGACTCAACCCTTAGGTATGTCTCCCAGAAGAATGATTTTTCACTCAGAATCCTGTTATAACTGGTTGACAATATTGAAATTACACATCATAAAAATAACAATTTCCTTTGGAAGTAGAGAGGATTGTTCTCTTATGCCCACCTATGCCACAGGGCCAAGCTTAAGAAAAGACAAACTCTGAACTCCTTCTCTTCTCTTTTTTCTGAACCTATTCAGTATTGTGGATTCCTTTTCCTTGTGGAGTTGGATCTGAAAGATTTCCTTTTCCCAATAAAGGACTTACTAAATTGCCTAAGGGTAGTCCATGTTTGTCTGTGGAGAGGGTTGTCAAACAGCCATTATTTGGCATGCTTGGGTGGAATTTTATCACATAAGCTGATTGCTGTTTCTTACAGATGTATCGTATTTTGGTTAGGATTTTTAATTTTTGTTTTTATTTTTTTAATTATCTATCATAATGAGCCAGCAGGCAGGACTCTGTGTGTGTGTGTGTGTGTTTTGAATAGCTTGGCTTGGAACATATAACACATAAAACAGTAGGTCAGGTATTCTTTATGTTCTGTTTAAAAAATGAGAAAATGAAACCCTCAGCATACATACAAATATATGTGTATATATATATGTGTGTGTGTATATGTATGTATATACACATAAATATATGCACATACCCATACTCCAGCAAAACAAATTCCCATGTTAATCATATTAAAAATATACTTCTCATTTTGCATTTTAAGTCCATCTCTCTGGCATAAGGTGGGTGGTATATTTCATTCTGGGTCCTTTGGACTTGTGATTTATCAACTGGTTGATCTGAGTTTTAAAGTCTTTTGAAGCGGTTTTTCTCTAGAATGTCATTACATCCGTTCAGAAGTTTTTCCAGTTTCCTCTTTCCTCTAAAACTATTCATTTTGCCTTTTCTTAGAGCACAAATTCCGTTATATTAATATATCATAATTTGTTTAGCCATTTCTCAGTAGATGGGCGTCCCCCGAGTTTCCAGTTTGGGCCTACTACCAAAAAAACTGCTATAAATATTTTTAAGTACGTAGGTCATTTTCCTTTGCTCTCTTTGGGTTATAGGCTTAGTAGTGGCCTTTGTTGTTTTTTGTCATTGTTCAGTCATGTCTGACTTTGTGACCCATTTGGGGTTTTCTTGGCAAAGATATTGGAACAGTTCGCCATTATTTTCTCCGGTGGCTTAAGGTAAACATAAGTTAATTGATTTGCTCAGGGTCATACAGCTAGTAAGTACCTGAGATCATATTTGAACTCATGTCTTCCTGACTCCAGGCCCAGTGCTCTATCCACTGTGCCACCTAGCTGCCCCACTAGTGGCATATGGTCAAATATATGGTCACAGAGTATACACAATTTAATGACTTTTCCAAAGAACATATGTCATGCTTTCAAGATTTCTAAGCTCTGCAGCAGCTGCTGGTACATTAATTGCCCCCAGGCTACTTTCTTAGCCCTTCCTATAGAGTAAGAACCTACATTCAGGTTGGGTTGATGAAGACTAAGCCTTAGCCTCTATGAGGAGTGCAGACCTACCCCCTTCTTCTAATGGCCCGGGTTTGTGTCTGTACCTTTTTGTATTTCTACATGGCTTTCTGGGGCTTCTATAGCTCTAAACAGATGCATGAAAAAACAGTTCCCTTGAAGATCCCAGTGGAACAACTGGAGAAGTTGGAGGAATCTCCAAAGGAAAGAAGCCCCTGCCCGGAGACCTTGGAGGAGAGGTGAGAAGTTCCGAGCAAACACAAATTCCCTGAGGACATACCTGGAAAAGTATTTCCCAACAGCACTTTGGGAGTCACTTCCTCCTTCCTCCAAGCCTATCCTTGAAATCTGGAGAGCTTGTGTAAAGGTCGTCTGAAGTGCCCTTCCCTTCCCTCCTTTACCTGAGAGCCTTCTTAGCACTTTCCTCTCTCCCACATACTTCTTGGGCAGTACAAAGGTCTGGTTTTCAACACCCTGGTCTACTTCCTTTCCCAGCCTAGCCTCAGGTTGTCTCTAGCCTACCACTTTCACTTTAGCTGAGCAGCTTCTGGGAGCACAGCATTTCTGACCTGTCTGGGTCATGGTTGAGCTGCTGGAGTCCTCACAGTCCTAGCCATCTGAACTGTTCATTTCTTGCCTTCCCTCCCCTTCCCCATGATTGCAGTTCCAATGCCATAAGCTTATCCCACAGGTTGCCTGTTGAACAGAGAAGTGGAAAAATATTTGAGGTTGGCAGGGACTTCAATGAGGATAAAGTAGAGCTTGAGGATTTTAGCTTTCCTAAGAACCATGTACTTAGCAGGGCTGGAAGGAACCTGCTGATTATGGCCTAAGAACCCTTGAATATTTGAATTAGTCATGCTCCCCTGTGCTCATCTCCACACCCACAGAATAATTTTATCTTCAGAACAACTGTCCTAGATCTCCAGAGAATAGCCAAAGCACAATGGGGAAGCAGACTTGGGCCTGAGGACGCATGAATCTGGGAGGGAACTCAGTAGAGTGTGGAATGTTTTTCTTGCAGCGTGCATCTACCTGAAGGCCTAAAGGATGAAGAGATAAAGAAAAGCAGCCTAGAAGTGGTGAGTCTGGGACCCTTGTCCCTGCCTTCCAGGAACAAAGTTCCAAAGGATAGGAGAAGCAAGAGCTGGGACCCTCCCCTTGACCCAATCTGAGATGCTAGAGAGCTGCTGAGGGAGTGGAGGCTGGGTTCTAATGGTTTTGCGAGTCTTAACTCCACTATCAATGATTTTTGCATAGTAGCTGGCTCAGTCACCATGGAACCAGGTGAGCATCAGACTCCTGTGCTATCTGGAGACTTAAGATAGTGTTACTCTTATGTCAACATAAAAGCATTAGGCCTTCCTCACTTGATGAAAGACTGCAAGTCCAAGTGATAGCTTTAACTTGTAGAGGCCTGCTGAATACAAAAAACTACCATTCAAATTTACCTTTGTCTTCCTGGTAAGTTACTGAGCTCCTTTTAAGGTCTGCTACCTGGGGCTCTTGGGTCTGAGGCATTCTGCCTCCCTGGGTCTACAGTGTCTCACACCTGCTGTGTTTATTTGCAGACACCAAATAAATACAACCACCAGTATCATAAGCTGTTCAAGGACATCCCCCCAGAGGAGACTGTTTTGAAAGGTGAGCTAATGATATGGTTTCAGCTGAGACTATGTAGTGGTCTAGATCACAGAGAACCTCCTGGGGATCAGAGGTGGTCAAATAAGAGGCCTTTTTCTTGGTAGTCTTTGAGAGGCAATGCACAGAGGAAAGATCTGGAGTCAGGATGAACCTTCAAGTCCTCGTTCTGACACCTGCTTTTGACCAAGGGCTAGTCACTTTTCTTCTCTGGGCCTTCCCTTTCTCACATGTAAGAAGAGGGTCTTAGACTCCTCCAAGGGTCACGCTAGCTCAGATGTGCGAGGATTCTTGGTGCTTGTAGATGAGTATTGGTGGCCCTTAGAATATTTGTTGGTCCCTCTTTTCTAAAAATATAGAAAGGTTTTACTGAGCTAGGACACAGAGCTAAAGTCTGAAATGTTTCTTGTAAATTGCAAGTGGCTTTATAAATGTGAGTTTTTGTTATTGTTCTTGTTATGGAAACTGCTGAGTTTCTTCCTCACTACCAATGTTTTTCAAAGGACTTTTCCTGCACAGTACCACTGTATGAGGGAAGAGAGCCAAGGGCCAGGGCTTAGTGGGACCTCTTTGAGGTAGTGGAGAAAGGTAGAGAGCAAGGAATAGTAACACCAAGAAAAGAGATTGGAGGTAGAGGAAAAGAGGATGATTGAAAATTGTGAGTAGTGAGTGAGATGACTATGACAAACAGAACAGTGTAGCAGGAAGGAAGACATGATGAGATTTTTCTGAAGTTGGCTTTGAAAGGTATCTTGGGACAAAGGTGCAGGATTTTGAATGACAATAGGCTACTTAGGGGGAATGGAAAAGTTTTGGGGGTTCTGGGGAATAAGGAGGGCATTGTTGGAGACAGAGAAGGGCAAGAGGTAGGGTTATGTAGGAAATCTTATTAAAATTTTTAAAATTCTGAACTTAAGCACCAAATAAAACAAGCATTTCCATATTTTAAGTGGAACAGAGAAAGAGGACTTTACATGAAGACATAAATCTCACTTAAATACAGGTTACTTTTCCCTTTTCCTTAATATAGGTTATTTTTTCCCTTAATAATACAGGTTGCTTCTCCTATTTCCTTAATTACTTCAACATGTAGCTATCCTGTTTGTATTTCTTTCTGGCTTGTCTTCTGTGCATTTTCAAAGGCTTCAATAACCCCATTTTCTTTCTTTTCTTCCTTTTCTGGGATAATCTCAGTGTGTCTCTGATTCTTCCCACCTCCCACTAGAAAAGAAAAAGAAAAAACAAAACCCTTATAACATATTGGCCGTATCCAAAAATGTACGTGTGAAGAAATTTTTAGAGACTGAAAAGAAAGGAACAAAGTAGGAGAGACTGAAGGGGAAGGGGAAGACAGATTAGAGAGCAGGGTCTCATGGGCCCTGTTTCTGACTTTGTGGTATCAGGTGGGTGTGACAGGATCACAATTCAATCAACCAACCAACCAACCAACAAGCATTTATTAAGTACTTTCTCTGTGCCAGGCATTGTGCTAAGGGAAAGGGATACAGAGAAAGGTAAAACAGTCCCTGCCCTCATGGAGCTTACATTCTAGTGGGGGAGACAACATGTAAATAATTAGGAACATACAAAATATATACAGAAAAGATAGAAAGAAACCCTTGAGAGGAAGGCTGTAGCAGCTGGATGATAGAGAGGATTAAAAAAAAAATTCCTATGGAAAGCAGCCTTAGAGCTAAGTCATGAAGCAAAGCAAGGTTACTAAGAGGTAAATACAGGTAAGAGAGAGTATCCCAGTCACGGGGGAATAGAGCATCATAGAAGAGGGGAATCTGTAGCTTTGCCTTTGCTTCCTGGGAGGTCCACTGGGGAAGTCCAAAAAGAACTGAGGGTAGAAAAAGCTATAGGATGAGTTTTGTCAGACAGCTGGCCTCCCTGGTTCAGGGGACTGCGTGTGTGCATGTGTGTGTGTGTGTGTGTGTGTGTGTGTGTGTGTGTGTGTGTGAGAGAGAGAGAGAGACAGAGAGACAGAGAGACAGAGAGAGAGAGAGAGATGGATCTCCAGCCTTGGCCTAATATATTTCATGCAGTGGCTGGGGCCCAGGGCTTCTCTCTTTTCATACCGTGACATCTGACTTAAATCTTTTGTTTGTTTTTGGTGACTATGGGTCTATCTATGGGGATATATATCTTTGTATTTCTATATTCCAGTGTGTTCCTGTGCACTCCAAAGGGATATCCTCATACAAGGTCGTCTATATATCTCCCACAACTGGCTCTGCTTTCATGCCAGCCTCTTTGGGAAGGACATCAAGGTATGGTGGTGCTGCCCCCTTTTGGGGACTCTGTCTACAATCTCTGGCATGTATTGCAACTGACTGCTTGGTCCAGATAGTTTTCTCTTTGAAACCAGATGAGCTATTTTATGATTTTTTTTAGCCACCTCCACAGCTGAAGGTATCAGTAAGTATTTGTGAACTGAATGAATGAATAGCTGTACAAAACATAGTTTCTTTGGGCATCTCAGCTCCTATCAAGGGCTAGAGAAGTATGTTAAGGAATTGAGTCCTCCTGTGCATTCTGCTTACCCCAGAACTTTGGTATGAGAGATCCCCTAGTCAGGCCCTTCTCATAGTGAGCAGA
This sequence comes from Pseudochirops cupreus, assembly GCA_028627135.1. Taxonomy (NCBI): domain Eukaryota; kingdom Metazoa; phylum Chordata; class Mammalia; order Diprotodontia; family Pseudocheiridae; genus Pseudochirops; species Pseudochirops cupreus. Next base: position 523,994,103 of record CM053582.1, on the reverse strand, counting down.
CATCCCAGAGACCAGGCAAGGTCTGAATTGGTCTATCTGACTCCACTAATAAACCTTGTCCAAAAAGTCCTATAAGATCCAAAAATAGATTTTGAATCATTAAAATTGGGCCTAGTTCTTGTATTCTCTGACACAACATGGCTAACCATGTTTTGGATTAAGCAAAACAACTAGTTCCTGGCCACTGGACTAGTTAAGATCATCCTGTGTTTGTACATGGCTTTTTTCCAGCAAAAATGGAGGAGTGGGAAACAGGAAGTAGACCTTTGGAAGTGCTGGAGTACGTGTCTAGTTGTAAAGGGGGAAGGGATGGGAGATAGTTATTTTAAAGGTGAAACAGAAGAATGTTTCAGCTTCTCTGTAGGTTACATTGTTCTCACAAATGATCCTTGTGGGTGGACACATGAGTAGACAGCTGAAAGGAGATTATGGAATGAATGAAAACTGCTTCTTGAATCTATCAGCAGTAGGAGGTAGAAGGAGAGGACTGCAGGAAGAGAAAGGGGAGCTAAAGCATAGATACCATAAAAGGTAGAATCAGCCCCAATACAGCTTATTTTCCTTTGCCCAGTTCCCAGCCATGAGGGGCTGAATATGTGTGGGGCAGTGTTGATGATGTAGGGGATGGTGCCTTCTGACAAGGTGGGGAAGGAGGAATCTCAAAAGAAACTTGCTTCTCTCCCTTCAGGTAGTCATCCCTGTGCTGTCTGTCCAGATGATAAAAAAGCACAAGATGGCCAGACTCTTGCCCAATGGGCTGGCTATTACAACGAACACAAGCAGAAAGGTCAGTGAGTCTCCACACCCCCCATTAGACATCTCTTCCCTCTTCCCTGTGTTAGTAGGTATTACCCTTTCAAGACTGGACATTGTTGAATGGAGGAAGCTAGGTGGCACAGTGGATAGAGTGTAGGGCCGGACTCTGATAGACTCATCTTCCTGATTTCAAATCTGGCCTGACACTTTCTGTCTGTGTGACCCTGGACAAGTCACTTAACCCGGTTTGCCTCATTTTCCTCTTATGTAAAATGATTTGGAGAAGGAAACAGCAAACTACTCTGGTATCTTTGCCAAGAAAACCCTAAATGGGGTCAAAAAGAGTCAGACACGACTGAAAACAACAACTGTGTGTGGGTTAAAACACCTATCCAAAATTAATAAAAAACTCAGAGGCTTCTCAAGGTAGGAACAAAAAGGATTCATTCAATTCTTGCAAGAAAAGGGCATCGCCTCCACCAGGGCAGACCAATGGAGGAAGGCAGGTTACAGAAAGCAAACCGAGGTTATATACCCTAACGCAGACAACCCCTCTCACTGACCTTGCCCTCATTGGTTGAGGGCTAGGCCTTACAATCTAGCGCAGAAATCTACCCGGATACAAGGAACAAGGAAATAATCTTCAGCCAATGAAAACCGCTGAAAGCACTGAATACCTGATTTGGCCATGGGTGATAGCAGGGGAGGGAGGAGTTTCACTTTGGGTTTCCCAGGAAGCAAAGCCCAGGCCTGCAGCAGCGGAAGCCCGGCTCAGTAAAGAGCATTGTCTCCATTTTATGGGAGCACTTTCACTTACTTCCCTCATGGTCCTGTGAGCACAAGCAGATGTGATGATCCCACAGATTCAGTACACTTCCTGCAGATGTGCTTACAGCCTGTGTTCCCATGCTTTCTCCTAGAAGACTTCTGGGTCAACAGCTTGTTTTCACAGAAAAACTGAATTGAAAGCCCAGCCTTAAATTCTAGGAAGGGGTCTTCACCATACCCCACACAGTTGTTACACAGCTCACCACCACCATGCCAAGGCCAGTCAAAGTTCCCCACAAAGGCCAGCATGGCTCTACATGCCATCCTTCCTCTCACAGTGAATTATGTAAGCTCTAAAAATGTTTCTTAAAGTATACTTTACTGTTGGCACAGAGGCCAATTACTCTGTGCCCCTGCTGTCCTAGGCTGTACCCAGGGATTCTGAACTATGGAGAATGTACTTCTTTATCCTAAGAAAAAAGAAGTTGCTGGAAATGGTCATTATCCTAAGAATAATTGTGCTTTATTACTTTCTATGATAAATAGGTTGCTTTTTAACTTGAAGTTCATTTCCCCTCCTCCCCCAAACCATGCTGAAAATGGGGGTTAAATTTCTAGGCCAGTCCATAAAAATGATTTAATTCAGCCTGTCATTCAACTATAGAACTAATCATATTTAATGTATTATTAATAGTAATATTCCAGATTGATTCATGTGATGGGAAGAGAGCATGGCAGCTTGGGAATACTTTTGCCCCTTGACCCAATAAGACAGGCTGCTCACCACAAGACTCTTGGTCAGAAGGGAACCTGGGGCACTTGAAATGGAGTTAATTCCTTTACTATCCCTCTTGTCACTTTCCCACCTTCATTCCTTCTCACTTACTCTTCTTCCCCTCCCAGAGTTTGCCGGTTTGTGAACACAGACGCCTTTAATGCCACTGAAGTGCAGGCAAGGACTATACTCAAAACTTGAGCCACTGTTTTCCGGGGCTAGGTTTCTATCCCCTCCAAGCTGCCGACCTTAGCTCTCCCTTACTACTCAGGTCAATGGCATAGAACCTCCAGCTCAGTGTGTGGCTGACCTGTAGATCAGGATGTTTGGACCTCTTGGCATTGGAGGTGACCTCTTCAGACCAAACATTCTCACTGAGGCAGCTTTTGCTGTGGGTTCAGTAAGAGGTGATCCACCCAGCGGCAGGAGGCTGTGGGCCAAAAATCTGTATGCCCCTGGCAGGGGTGTGTCATGTACAGGTGAGCACAGTGATAGAGAAATCAGAACACAAATTAACACCTGACTTTCAGCCCTAAGGCCGGATAAACCTAGATCCTGCAATCCTTTGGGCAAAAGCAATAAAGTTCTGATCTGATCCAATTAATAAAAAAAATAATTATTAAGTGCTTACTACATATTAGGCACTGTGCTAAGTTTGGGGATACAAAGAAAAAGTCATCTAGCAGTCCCTGCCCTTAAAGAGCTCACATTCTAATGGGAGACAACATGTATAAATCAAAGCCCAAATCTCCTGAGAGAATTAGATCCTACCCAGGGCTCACCCATGGGTAACAAGCTTATGAATATTTTTTGGCCACTTCACCTCCCCTGTAAGCACCTATCTCCCATCCTTTGCATTCTCTAACTTTGACCCTCTCTTCCTGATGTTCCATTACTAAAGGGTCTTAATGTCATCAGTTTATTGTCTGTTTCAGGTTTGGACAGCCAGTAAGGCTTATAGTGCCCCCAGCAAGGTTTGCATTCTCATGGGAGACCCTGGAAGTTCAAAAGGTCTTCCAAATTCAAAGGGATTCAAATGTTTCTAGGGGTTAAATTGCAGCCATTATGATAGGCCTATAGAAGATATATTTTTAATATAAATATTATTGTAGGGGGGGGGGATTCACTACATTCTTGACTGTATCCTATGGCAGATTACCAACATTAGAGCTGGGATATCTTTCTGAGGCCATGTCTGAGGGACAGCATGACCAGAAAAGATATTGTCGGCCCCCTTTGCTCATTGCTCTTTCTCTTCTGGATCCTAGTATATTTTCGTGTCACTGATCTCAAGGGACAGCGTGTACGATGTACTGAGGAGAGTCTGCACCCACCTGCAGGTAATGTTGGGTACCGGCTTCCTCTGGGAGCAGGTCCTGCCTTAGCATCAGTCCTATGGAGGGAGCCCTTCTCACATGTTCTTTCTCTGAGCTAAGCCTTTTCTAAGGGAATGAAATTCCCACTCTTTCTCTGCCCCAATATGTGGGGTAGTAATACTGGCAAGCAGAAGACAGGAAAAGGCGGGGAGGGCAAAGGAGAAGACAGAGTACCCCTGTGCCGGATCTTAAGGGACTAGCACTTCCCATGAAGGCCATTCCTCCACTTTGGCAAAGTGGGCTATTTGGTCACAACAGCTGTTTGAATGTTTCTGTGCTCATGGGTGTACATTATGTGTGTGTGTTGCCATCCCTGTGTCTGTGTGTATGTTCATCTACTTTGAAGCTCAGTCTTATCTAGCAAGCTTGGGTTTCTTCTCAGACAACCAGGATGGTTTATTTTCCCTACCTTCACCTTAATTTACAACAAGCGTCCTTAACCTTTTGCGTTTTATGGACCTTTTGGCAGTTTGGTGAAGCCCATGGACCCCTTCTCAGAATAATGTTTTTAAACAGGTAAAATAAAACAGATGGGTTAACAAAAGGATACCAATTATATTTTCCTATCCAAATTCACAGACCCCCTGTAATCTGGGATGATCTAAGGTGCTATTCACTCCAGGTGAAGAGCTCTCGATCCAGGTCTTCTTCCAAGCTCTATTGTAGGCTTTTGGAAGCAGTAAAAAATAGGAGGAAAAACAAGGATAAAGAGGGAAGGAAGGAAGGGAGCCCTAGAACATTTCCCCCTCAGAAGCAGGGATGCAGAATGAAGGTTCTGATAAAGAAGCATAGTTAGTTGTGTCTTTGCCTGTGAGCCTTGCTCCCCCACATTAGACTGGGATCCCTAAGATCTAGACCCTCAGGATTTCTCTGGAAATGAAGTTCCATGGAGCTTTAGCTCTGGAGAGACAGTAATGATTATGTCCTTTATTCCACAGCCTTCCAGTAAGAAGAGTCTGAGTCTAAGAGAATATCCAGATGAACCTGACTCTGAGTCTCTGGTGAGATTTGCCTGTGGGAGCAAAGGGCTGTTGACCCACAGGGACCCTGTAGGAATGTGAGCATTTAGGGAACAACAATATTACCAGTTCAGGGGACCAACTACAACGGAGTTAAGGTTCAAGATGGCTTTGGTCAATGCCATCAAAGTATGGACATCTGTTATATCAAGTCGTTAATTAGGGTCCTTGTTTACACTCCACTGTCACCTGTTGGAAGTGAACTGATGTGTATCCCACTGATTAGTGGGAGGAAAGCTTGCTTGGATTTCCTAAGTATGTATGAATTGTTCTTTTCCAAACTTCACAGAACAAATGAATCCAAATTTCACAGAACAAATCTCCTTAATAAAAGGATTTGTTCAGTAAAACTTGGACTCAGTCAAAAGGCTGCACTCAAGGACCCAGAAGGCCACATATGGCCTCCAGGCCGCAGGTTCCCCATCCCTAGACTTTTCCTTAAGGAATAAAAGTTAAAGGATAATTCATATATACTTAGGAAATCCAAGCAAGCTTTCCTCCCACTAATTCACAGTAATCAGTGAGATACACTATCAGTTTTGCCTGGTCCTAGAAGGGCAGGACTAGAACTAGTTGGAAGAAGTTTTACATAGGTAGATTTTGGCCCAATATAAGGAAGAACTTTTTTTTTAAAGAAAGCAACCAACTTTCTAACCCTGAAATTCTATTTCCTTATGTGGAAAATAAGGGAAGATGAATTGGATGAGCTCTAAGGTATCTTCCATCTCTACCTATGATCTTATATTATTTCATGACTGATTCAGAAGACCAGGGTTCTAGTCTTTGCTTTGTGATTGACTCACTTTTTGGCAAGTCACTGCCCCTTCTGGCCCTTATCTGTAAATTGAGAGTGCTGGACTAGATCTCCTGTGGTTCCTATTTCACTGGATAGTTCTCTAAGTTGTTAAATTATGGGGTGTCCTTCATAAGACAATCACAGTAAGAAATTTAATCAGCAAGTTTGCACAGAGATTAGGGATAGGACCCTAGATACTGTCCCTGTGAGTTAAAGATGGAAGGGTCTCGGAATGTTATCCCTAAGAATCAATCAATAGACATTTATTAAGCATCTATTATGCACCCCCTATGCTAAGTTCTAAAAGTGAAATGATACCTCTATCAAGGAGCTTATAATCAAGCCTCAAGAACCAAAATTTAGATCTATAGGTGTATATAGAATAGGTATAAGGTAATTTTGGGGAACATCTGGGAGGATCAGAAAAGGCTTCATATAGAAGGTAGAATTTGAGTTAAGCCTTGAAGAAAAAGGTGCAGATTTAAAGGGATTTAAAGAGGTGCAGACAAGGAGGGAGCAAATTCTAGGCACTGGGGATGGCCAGCACAAAGGCAAGGAGACATAGTGCTGTGTATTAGGAAGGAGACTGGAGTCTCCTAGTAAGAAGGCCAGTTTGGCTGGACTGCAGTATGCCTGAAGACAGGAAGTGTAGATGAGGCTGTTTCTAGCCTTGGTTGGGGTTGGGTAGGTTCAAGCCAGGTTGTAAATGGATTTAAATACCAAAATGAGGGTTTTATTTTGATGACAGAGGTAATAGGGAGACACTGGAGTATATTGAGTAAGGGAGTGACATACTCAGACCTGCACTTTAAGAACATTACTTTTGCTGTTGAGTGGAGTGGGAAGAGCCTTGAACCAGGGAGACCAATTAGGAGACTACTGTAATAATCCAGGACAGAGGCGATGAGAGTCTGAACTAGAATGAGGGCTATGTGAGAGGAGAGAAGGAGAAAGTAATATTGTGGATATAGAAACATCTAGAATTAATGACTAATAAGATATGTGGGAAAAGTGAGAGTCAGGAGTCAAGCGTGACTTGAAGTTGCAAACCAGGGTGATTGCAATGATGGTGACACCCTGAATAAAAATAGGGAAGTTTGGAAGAGGTTTGTAGGGAAATATAAAGAGTTTTATTTTGGACATGTTGAATTTGAGATGTCTTTGGGACCTTTAGTGAAATTTTCAGTAGGTCATTGGTGATGAGGGACTGAAGTTCAGGAGAGTGACTGGAGTTGAATATATAGATCTGTAAGGCATCTAAAACAAAGATGATGCTTAAACCATGAGAACTACTGAGGGAAGCATTTTTCTATTTCATTTTGCTCTGCTGACAGATGAGGCTTCCTCATGCTTAAGGGATGAATGAAATCCCATGCTTTCTCTTTTTGGTAAGATCCTATGTCCAAATCTAGTAGGGCTAGCAGGGCTTAAGCAAAGTTCAGTGACCAACCTGTGTCTAGGTCAGGTCCCCATGTGTGTTCATCAGAAAGACTCTGGTGTTTTTCTCCTTTTTGTTTTTGTTTTGCTTTACCAGACCTGTGATTTCTTCTGGGTGAGGAACTCCCTCCTCTGACACAGACTGGCACCTGCTCTGCAATTTAGAATATTGGAAAGCTGCCTAGGGCACTGAGGGGTCACTGGCCAGTGTATGTTAGGGATAGGGTCTCCAGTAACCCTACTTCCCCTATCCTCCAACTTTTTTTTAGCCCATTAAGAAAGGCAGTGGCTTCTTCAGTGAAAGGTTGCTCTCTTTGGAAGCTCATATGCCAGCATACAAACTGCCTTTAGATGTCTGAAAGAGGGACCCGGCTATCCTGTATCATAGAGCAACACAAGAACAGAAGGTATGGGGCGGGGGGCGCTTTGGACTCGAGAACTAACCTGAGCAGCGGCTTAGGGATGATATTGAGAGACAGGAAAAGTTTCTAGGTACCAAGGATTTAGCCAAGAACATTGTTTTTAATTCTTATGGAATATTTGAGGAGGTGGTCTCATGTTGAATATACTGATTCTCCCTAGAGAGTCATCTAAATCTGCTCAGGAGTCTAACGAGCATTAGGGCAAACTCTACCTGGCTGATCCAAGGCAGAGCATGACTTGTTTTTTTGGATTCAGCTGAAGGAAAAATGCACTGGGCCTGGTTAACTTCTAAGACAGCATCACATTCTGCATCAGCAGCTTTCAGTGAAATTGTTTTCCATTGATATAGGGAAAATCAGGAAGGTCTGAAGAAGGGGAGGGCTTATGAGTGGGTTGTTTATAATGTCTTGGCATTGCTCTGACTAAATTGATAATGGAACTGGTACTCTGGGGCATTTGCGGGGCATTGCCTGGGTCTGTTTCCAGCTTACACTGAACCCTGGCATTAGACATATTCCAATGGAACTTTCCTTTCCTTATCCACAGCAAGAATGGCATTTATTCACTTTTACTTTAAAGATTCAAAGAGAGCTGGTTTGAGTCAGAAACAGTGACAGACAGTGAGCCTGGAAGATGGTAGGAGGGCATCTCCTTGTTGCCATGGTGATGGCTTCCCACAGCTCTGAACATACCCAGGGTAATGGTTTTCTGAGAGAACTTGGAAGCCTTGGCCCAATTCCCTATCTTAGAGGAGCCTCCTGGGCATGGGGTGGTGGTAACTGTTTTGACAGCACTGGTGAGACTGAGATTTCTCTCCTTCTCCATAGGAGGGTCTCGTTCCAGAAAGGAAATGGAGAAAGATGTCCCCAACTTCATTGTCTCTGTCCCTCCCTGATGATGTCTTCCCCTGCATTCATCGGGGATCTATGAACAGCCTGGGCACCAAGGAGAGCTCTTTCCCCTCTGAGAAACCTCTGGCATCTGGTGAGCTGGGCAGGGGCTGGGATAGGGTTAGGGCTGACTTTGACCCATTCTCCCCTCTCCTCCCAGCTCATTTGTGTAAACTTCTGAATTCTGATGAGTCTAGAAAATTGAGGAGGAGCAAAGGGGAGCAGGGAGCTAAAGCAAAACTAAAAAAAAGATATTTTGACTTTGTGTCAGGGAGGGACGGCAGTCTTTTATGAAGAGTAGGATAAATCTGTGTGACAGGCCTCTCTGGGTAATCTGTATCAGCACTTACAGAGAACCAGCAATTGTCCCCCCACCCACGTCTAGTTTTATAGGGTTAACCATGGTTGGGAGAAGGCTTTCTAAGAGCTGTCTGGGTGCTGCCGAAAGCCTTGCAACAAAACCCATATTTAAAAATCTTTATTCTAGTTAAGAACCCAGAGAAACAAACTTGGTTCCCAGGGAAAGGACTGGAGCTGGGATTCCTTGGGCTGTATCCTAGTGACAGAACTTTATGCCAGGAAGGCTTGTCTTTTCTACAACAGCTTCTGAGGAGATTCTGTGCTTTAATGGGAGTGGGAGCTGGGCACACCACGGATTATGGGTTCTGCTGCACTTTCATTTTAGATAATGCCATCCACACAGAGGAAGAGCTGGAGGGGGAACCAAAGGGCAGCCCAGAGCTGAGGCCCTGGGATTATCAACTGCTCAAGGTCTTCTTTGTACTGTAAGTGGTATATGTGTATATACTGTGAGGAATCCCACATTGGGGGTGAGGGCCTTTGGATATGGTGGGCTGGTCTCAAGAGCCTTCCCTGGCAGGCCTCAAAGTTCAGCTGCCTCCTAATACAGTCGGAATGTTGAAACAGGAAGGTTGTACAAAACCATTTAATCCAATTCCCTCCTTTTACAGAGGAGGAAAAACAGCCCTATAGAGGTGAAGCTGTTTGACTAAGGTCACAAGGCTAGTTTGCTTTCTTATTTCTTTTAACTATTTTTCCTGGTACCATGAGGAACCAAGCTCTTCCTTAGGATTCCTCCTGTGCTCATCTACACATTGTAGATATTTGTAAAGGTCACCTCCCAACTCTTAGTGTACATACTTATTAATTTTCAAGCTAAGTCTTGGATATTGTAACAATAATATGCACTGTGGGTAACATGCCCTACATCTCTTGTGAGCCTTGATAAGGATGAGTCCTCTGTCTAAGTAGGAAGGGAGCACGGGCACAGAGCCAGGGGATGGCTAGAGTAGTAACATGGGAGTTCTCACTGGAATCTGCTCATTACCAGCCTGCCCCCACTCATGCCACAAACTTTGGACTTGATAATTCCTGGCTTTCACCTGCATCTACTCCAGAGGTATCTAATTATCTTTTTTTTTTTTAATAAATCAGATCTACAGATATAGGGAGAGGAACTCCCTTTAATCAAATGCAATCCTCACTTTTGCATCCTGGCAACTCTTGTCCATATCCACAAGTTTTTCCTAATGAGTCCACTTAATGGGCTGGGGGTTCCTCTAGGTTTTTAACATTATACAGGTACTAGTGAAGTAGTTAGGCTGTCCATATTTTATCCCTTATTCTCATGACATGGTGGGCTCACTACCTTTTTATGCTACTTCTTGCCATGGCCTACTTATCACCACATTCTTTGAGTTACTCACAATTTGACTCCTCTTTTTGAGAGATATATGCCTCTCTTAAAGGCAGCTAGTTGGTTAGATGGTGCATAGAATAGCAGGCCTGGAGTCAGGAAGATGTGAATTCAAATCTGGCCTTAGATACTTCCTAGCTGTGTGACCCTGGGCAAATCACTTATGTCTGCCTCCGTTTCCTCAACTATAAAGTGGGGATAATAATAGCACTTACCTCCTAGGATTATTGTGAGGATCAAATGAGTTATTATTTGTAAAGCATTTAACATAGACCCTGGCATATAGGAAGTTTTTAATAAATGCCTGCTTCCTTTCTATCCTCATATGACCTATAGTTTTGGGGAGTGAAAGAGTACAATGGATGGAGCACCAGACTAGAATTAGTTCAAATCTAATTTCTGACACTTCCTAGCAGAAAGTCATTGAACCTTTTGCCTCAGTTTCCTCATCTGTAAAATTGGGATAATAACAGCACTTCCTTCCCAGGGTTGTTGGGAGGATCAAATGAGACACCTGTAAAGCACAGTGTCTGGCACATAGTAGGTGCTACATAAATGTCAACTATTATCATTATCACTGCTATTATCCTGCCTTATATTAACAACAAAGATACAAAAGACTGTAGAGTTAAACTCTCTCAGTTTTACCTATCAAAGACTCCTCTATGACCTCATTCTATGTGCAGGAAGTGCCTTGCTGGGGGAAAGCCTTTCAGACTGCACTTTGCTCTGTAGAATCAAACGGTTTTCAAAATAATCAACAAACAAAGACAGCAGGATCATATGTGCTTTGTACCTTCCAGTCACTTATGTGGCTGTAAAGATGTGGTCTTCTATAATGCTTTTGTCTTCTCATTTCTTGGATTTTAAATCCCTTAATCTCTTTTTAAAAAGACATGACCTGGGATAGCATTTCTTTTGTGGAAGCCCGACTGTTCCTTCCTCATTTTTTCACCAAGGATATCTTAGACACATATATAGATCAAAAGTAGGCATAAGGATTGGTAGTTATCAATAGCCTTTTGACCTTTTAGCTGTAGTAATACCCTCTATGATTTTTTTCCAATTGATTATCAGATATCTTGAGAATCAGTTTCTCAATATCATCAGAATTACGTTGCCTTTAGCAGCAACTTCTCTCATATTAGAATGTAAGATTCTTCACCTTAGGGACTATCTTGCATACTTGTATTCATTTCTCCAGTGCTTAGCACAGTGTCTGGTAGTAAGTACTTAGTAAATGCTTTATCTAATCTACTTATCTATATATCTGGTCTAATCCAATTGCTCTTTTTTTTTTCCATTTTCTTTAAGGCCATTTCCACTTCTTCATATTGTACATCAAAGACTGAGATGTTTTGCTGTCATGGATGAAGAAAATAGTTATAGAAATGCTATAACCATTTCATATCTGGAATTTCTGCCTGAGGGTCCCACTGGTCTCATTAGTGACTGCCTTATCTGGTTTATTATTTCAGGGAGGCCTCAGAACTGCTTCAATTCACTCCTTATTCCCTGGCCATATTCTCAACAACAATTTAACCACTGGATTTTTACCTTCCCCTACACATTCTAGTTCTTGAACCATAAAAGGCATATGTCTATCTACTACTCTATGGTACCACTCTTCATCCCTGTGACTTTCCAGACCAAAATGACCCTCCCTAACCACAATTCCTTTATGTGTATTATCTTACCCTATTATAAATGTAAACTTCTCAAGAGCAGGAACTGTCATTGTCTTGTACTCACATCCCCTGCTCTTAGCACATAATAAGAGTTTAATGCTTTTAAATTCACTTATGCCTACATATGTGGGAAGTTTCTAGTTTCATCTTTAAATGCTCTTAAGATGATTTGACTTAACTGAATCTTACGTGAATTTGGTTTTTTCCTTCACTCATTTTCCTATTTCATGAGGTAATAATCTCCCACTTTCTTCCCCTGTAAGATTCTACAAAACTGGTATTGTCCTCTCACTGTTAGCTCTCTCAATTTGGCAAGGACATACAATGTTTGTTGGTTAAGACATTTTCTGGGCTTTTTTGGCCATATGTAGGAATTGATGTTAATGTCTTTTCCTTTATCCATTTTCCATTTTTTGGTTTTAGTAGTTTGCTTGAATAGGTCAGACAGGAACTATTTTTATATATACATATGTATGTATAGGTCTATATATGTGTGTGCATATATATATATATTACTATATGTGTACATATATGTATATTTCTATATATTATCATTTCTTCTGATTTGGTGCTGATTTTGATATTTGTTTTGGCAAGTCAGTGGTCTGACTGAAGAAAGATAGCTGATTTAGGAATGACTCCTACATCAATAATCTGTCCATAAAGGTAAAATTTCATCTTTTGTGATGTTATTCAAAGTTGTGATGTTACTCAAGGTTTCTTGAAGAAAATATTCAGGACTTATAGGAATGAGACTTTCTGCTCCCAAAAAGCCTTTACCCTCTTTTATTTCTTAATCCTGAACTATATTTTCAACATTTCCCTTAGGATCTGCCGCCTGGTTCTATCATCATCTTACATGGCTTTCTGAATCTTCCCATCTTCTCAATGTCCACTTTTGCACTGATGTTACCAAATATTAAGGGATGTGTTGACTTAGGGTGGAGGATCTTGGGAATTCTTTGTGAACTTTCTCTACCTCTTCATCCTCTGCAATAAATGTTGGTGCATAAATCCTTTTCATTTACTCATTCATGGTGATCTTTTTGCTCGTGTCCATCATGAGCACTGCCAGGTAAGATGAACATGTATCTGATGAAATGACATTTCTTGTTGTCCTGGGGTGAATGTTAAAAGCAACTCTACCAAATTCTGTCTTTGAGGACTGGCCTACCTAAGTTTGGAGGGCATAAGCACCAGAAAGTTGGCAAGTTGGTGATGTATATTTTTGGCTATAGCAACTCATACAATCTTTTACTAAGGGATGAAAAAATTATCTTTTCTCCAAAGAGAAACTCATAGTCATCCTTTCACAGCTGCAACTTTCTTTTATATTCTGGTTTCATTTAGAATGGGAATGTACCAATGTTTAAATAAATAGTTATTATCCTAAAGATGGGGTGAGTCTTAGCACCCTCCCTCCAGGGTAGAGGAGTTATTAGAACTCATGAAATCTCAGGCCTTGGGAAATATTTAAACATTAGTTCAGTACTAGAATCAAGTCAGAGGACCTGAGTTCAAGTCTCAGCTTTCCCTCTTACTATCTGTGTGACCTTAGGCAAATTTCTTAACCTTTCTGGACCTCAGCATGACTTCCAAAGACCCTTCCAACTATAAATTTATGATCCTATGATCAAAAAGACTTATTATATGTGGGGAATTTTTTAGTATAAAAATAGGTTAACTGTCTTCTCATTTCTCCCCCTTCCTCAACTATTTCTCCTTTCTCCCTTGATCCTAGGAGTGTTCAACACCCTTAGGCCCTCTATGACAGCATTTATGGGTTACATCAATATACTTAAAGCTCAGGCTCAAGGAAATTAGAGCATTGCTCACATTTAAGAGCAGGGAAGAGTATCAGAGGTCATCTGTTCTAACCAAAGTCTATTAGAGCTCTTTAACCCCCTTACTGTCTCAGCCACAGACATGTCAGGAGCAGCTTCTGAAAGAACAAAATTATTTGAAGGGAGTTAGCATGACGTTGTAGGAAGAGTTTCCTATTATTAACATCTGGGTTATAGGCCTGGATCTGCTACTGGATGGCTTTATGACCTCAGTCAAACCACTTGAACTCTGGGAACTCTATTTCCTCATCTCTAAAATGGGGATAATAATACACAAGGATCATATAAGATTATGTGTAAAGTATTTTTAAAGTGCTATGTAGCACTTTATGGTGTTCCTATTATTATCAGCAGCAGTACTATAGAAAAGTCCTGAGAACTGTGAATTCCAGTTCTGAGGGGCCTGGCAGCCCCTCAGTAGGGAGTGAAGGTGTTGAGAAATCAAGATAAATATACAATGAGGGTATGAGGTATCTAGATTACATGGTTCTCTTTCTTTAGTATGCAAACTTCCTTGGCTTTGTGGATCTTTTTACTCCAATATTTACCATGTAAGACTTTCTGGACATCACTATAAGTAGTGTCACTCAATTGGCCTTCAGGGATATGGGACTTGAGGCTCAGAAAGTCACTCAATACCCACTAGACCTTGAGACCAAAGGAGTCAATCCTAATGGATGTGGTAATAGAAGACAACAACCCTTATAGATGCTTGCCTTTCCAAGGCAGCCAAAAAAAAGTTTAGGTGGTTCCCTGGTATGTGGTAGGTGACTGTAGTTTATTGTGTTAGGGGTCTTGTTCTCCTCTTCCTACCAGAAGGAAATGAGACCTCATTTGAGAAGTGCACCTGAGTTCCTCCTGAAAGGCTTTGGTCTTTTATTCACAAGGTCCTTAATAGTCTGATAAAATCAAAGACATGGGATTCTTTTCTTTGGAGGGATGGATCCCGATTTTGTTTGCTGTCTTGTTACCCTAGGATCTGCCTCCTTGTTGTATCATCATCCTACATGGCATTTCGAATCTTCCGGCTGGAGCAGCAACTGTGCTCTCTGAACTGGGACTCTGTCTCCCATAGACACAGGTGAGATTATTCTCTTCCCAAGACCCCAGGGAGACTCATGAAAAAGTGATCCAGACCAAGTCATTACTGTCGTCCTTTTGGGCTCTAGGTGGGCTATGATCTGTGGTTCCTTGACAGGGTCAAGCAGGCCAAAGTGTGTGTGTGTGTGTGTGTGTGTGTGTGTGTGTGTGTGTGTGTGTGTGTGTGTGTGTGTGCAGAGGATATGGGCAGAAGAAGGCTGCAAATCCCCCTTGGGACTTGAATCCTAAGGGACTTGTCTATAAATTCCTATGTAGAAAGTGGAAGTGAAGATTGGAAATCTCTTCCTGCTATTTTCCTGTTACTCAATCTTCTACCCATCCCCGCCCCCATCCCTGAACTCACCCACAGCCTGTTTGCTGATTATGACCTTGAGTCTTGGGTTCTTTCCTTGTGGTAGGTGACAGCAGTGGGAGTTATACGTGTCCCCTTTCCAAGAAGGGAGCCCTTGGTGTTGAGATTCCAACATAGTTCCCCCTCAGTTTGTGTTGCTGAAATGCCAAGAAGAGAGTCTTAATGAAAAGAGTTCTAATTTTCCTGCTACCTTGAATGCCTGCTCTGAAGTACTTATTTATGAAGGAATCTTCTCCTAATCTCATTGGAATCAACTCAGCAGATGGAGAAACCAGCTGTGGGATCCTGTGCCTCAGTTTCCACTACTAGGAGCAAGTGGGGGAAACAGGCTAAGCTGCTTCTCAGAAATGGGTGCTCTGGGAAGGCAGAGTGTTTACTAGAAAAGCTCACTGTATCTGGGTATCAGGAATAGGGTCTCATCAAGGTAACTCCCACTGTTATGTCTCTCACTCCAGTTGTCTGTGGGATCCAAGGACTGAATGTCAATACTGCTCATTCCTTTTGCTTCCCTTCACCTGGAGGCCTCAGTTGTACCCAAAAGATTTACTTCCAGGGCCCCCTGGAAGTCTTACCCAGACCAAGTTGAACACCTGAAGCCAAAGGGTATTTTGCTGCTGTGGAAAATAGACATGAGCTCAGGACAAAGCTGACTTGGAAAAAGGGGAGAGAGACTATGCTTATTAAGTGGAGGGGGAAAAGTGGCAGCAACAGAAGGTGGGCTATGCTTGTACTTGTAGACAAGCCTAGTTGTGCCTGGAAGCCTGGGGCAAGCTGGAAGGGCAACAAGGAGAAGATGAGAGGGCATGCAGCAGCTTCTGGGGGCCATTTGGGGAGCAGTAGGCTGTGAGAGGAAAAGGAGACATCCCAAAGGATTTCTTTGCTGTGTCTGTGTCTATGTTAATACCATTTTCTATGCTTCACAAGGAGGCCAGAGGCAACTGGCAAATCAGCTGAGTCATTGTCAGAGCTAAACTTTTAGGTATGATGAGCAAAATGAATAACTGTGCCTTTAACCTACACCATTCTTGAATAGACATTTTCAGCTCTCTTTCAAAAACAGGACCCTGGAAACTTGAGCTGGCACTGATGATTGGGGCAGTTTAGCCTTTACCTAAGAGTCTCCTCTGGGAAGAGTAGACATCCCATGGAGAGAGAGAAGCCTGTTTCACTTTCACTTCCCCTTCCCCACCGCCAAACTCCATTTAAATAATTTATAGCATCATGTCACAGGCTCAGGTGCTTCTTGGCTTTGCGCACCTTGTTTTAAAGACTCCATATGGTTGATATTTGAATTAAAACAGCTCTCAGATTTTTCTTTTTGGATCTTCCAGCTTTCTCCCTAAGTCCCTCTGATCAAGATTTTTAAAGGAAACAACTTAAATAATCCTGATCTTCCCCTCTTTGGAGAAGGGAAAACAATTTCTGATCTCCCAACAAAAAATAAGCCCACAACCTCTTCCTGAGTGCCTGAGAGTTGGGAGAAGCAGAAGGCAATGAAGTTGGCTGAAAAGGTGGCAACTGGCATCATGAACCACAGTGCAACAGACCTGCTCTAACAATTTCCCCCATTTAGCACCCTGCCCCATTCCCTATTCCAGTAGTTTCCATTTACCCTCTTCCCTAACCTTTGATTTAGCTTAGCCCCAGGGACAGGCAGAGAGCCTACCCTCTCTTCCTACCATTTAAGTTCAGGCCAAGAAGGAAACTGAGGAGAAGGGAACATGTCAAGTGCACAGATGATAATGCGGAAATTATCACCCTATAAATGTTGTTAGCCAACCTCCCCTTCCTCAAGATTTCTGAGATAGGCTCCTTGACTACCTGGGATGTCCCTTTTTGGACCCTGAGGAAAGAAAGTGGGAGTATCAAACTTGGAAGTGGGTACATAACTGAAAAGGAGCCCCAGCTTCCTAGGACACCTGACAGGCATTCTAGAGAAAGGGTGGGGGGGAGATGCTTGTGAAACTTCCCTGACTGAACTTGGTAACCTTAATCAATGCTGCTGCAAACACTAACATCCTGCCCCTTCTGAGGAGCTCCTGGATCTGTCACACTACCTCCAACTCTCCTCTTGTCCTAGTCCGTGGAGAGTCAGACAGCTTTGGGAAGCTGAAGCCATCTCAATCACTGAATCCAAGAGTGGGAAGGAACCTCAGATGTTGCCTAGTTCAACCAGTACCTGGAGCATGAATTCCCCACTACAGAGCCTTCAGCAAGTGGCCCTCCAGACCTCTCAGGATAGGGAGCACATGACCTCATGCAATAGCCCACTTTCTAAGTGTTAAAGTTTTTCCTTATATTGGGCCAAAATTTGCTTCTCTGCAATCTCCACTTGTTGGTCTTACCTCTACCTTCTGGGGCCAAGAAGAATGAGTCTAATCTCTCTTTGAAGTGAAAATCTGTCAAAGAGTGGAAGACAATGTCCATACTCTAAGTCTTTTCTTCAAACCAAACATGCCCAGGACTTCCAAGTTTCCTTACCACCCTGACTGCCCTCCTCAAGATCTGCTTTAGCTTGTCCATGCCCTTCCTCAAATATGGCACTCCTGACTGAACAGATTTTAGATTCTGTTTTCTGGCCAAGGCAGATTCTAGCAAAATTCTCATCTCCTCGATTCTGGACACTATTATTTATGTTAATGTAGTTGAAAATCACCTTATCTCTTTTGTTTGCCACATCACACACTGACTCATGCAGCCCACTAAAAACTCTACATTATTTTCATATGAACTACTTTCTAGTAATGCCTCTCTCCTTCCTTCCTCCCCACCCTGACCTGGGCAGCGGATTTTTAAAATTCAAGTATAGCACTTCACATTTACACTTCTTAATTTCATCTTGTTAGTTGGTGGACAGAGGATTGGTAGCTGAACACTAGGGGCAATATGGAGTTTTCTATTGTAATAACTTTGTAAACTATAAGTATTTATTACACAGACATGCTTTGAATTGGATGTTCTTTTGATTTCCTGGGAAGATGATACAACCAGATTCTTTGTTGTCTGGGGGTAGGTGGGTGGGTAATGCTGAGGATATTTCAATACAGCGTGATGTAAACATATGAAAATATTTAAATTTTTAAAAATTCTGATTTTGCTCGTTTTCTGTGGTTTGTTATTGACTCTCCTGATAGGTTACCCTGCACCCAGAAAGTAGTGGGCCCCAAATCATCTTCTTCTCTATGTGTTGCTGCAAACCCAGTGGAAATCTAACCCAAACTTAAACCGTATGGGATGGATCACTACAGGAAAATACCATGACCAGAGTCAAAGCTTGTCTTACTACTCATATTTGCTAAGGATGGTCACTCATATTATATACCTCCATTTCCCACATGTGTCATATAAAGCATATAGTACTTTGTAAGAATGCATAGCACGCTGAACCTGGGTTAGGTTTGACTCTCCCCTAAGACACAGTAACTATCTTAAGTTTCTTCAGGTATAAAATGAGAGATTTGGACTCAATGATCTCTAAGGGCCCTTTCAGCTCTAAATCTGTAATATCTGTAATATGGAGCCCACATTCCAGCTTTAGATTTGCGTGAGTTTAAAACTGATTTAGGTGGAAATTTAAAGTATCAAACTCATCAGTATACCCTATGATCCTTACCAACACCCCAACTCTGGATTCAGAGGTTAAATTCCAAATTAGGCAATGCTACCATTCCTAAGATGTCACTACCCCTCTGAAATATGCAGGCCTGTGTACTTCAGTTTTGACTTGAGTGTGGATGCTGTATCCAAGTGTTTTTCTCTCTGCTAATCTCTAGAGGTGGTCAAGATTCCTTGATGATATGACCAACTGGTATGCATATTCCACTTCTTCCCAAGAACTGGGAGCGCATAATTAACAGGACCTGTTAATCTCCATGCCTCACCTGGGGGGATGGGAGGAATAAACAGAAGACTCAATTCAACATTTATTTAGCATTTACTGCGTTCAAGGCATTGGGCTAAGTGCTAGGGATATGAATCTTTTTTGGGGGGGGTAGGTAGGGCAATTAGGGTTAAGTGACTTGCCCAAGGTCACACAGCTAGTTTTTTGTGTTAAGTGTTTGAAGCCGGATTTGAACTCAGGTCCTCTTGACTCTGGGTTGGTGTGCTATTCACTGTGCCACCTAGCTGCCCTAGGGATAGGAATCTTAAGATATTTTTCTAGGGTTCACCAGTAGCATCTAATTCATGAGGGGAAAAAATTTTGAGAAAAAATTAGATCTAAGAATGGGAATGGGTTAACTATCAACGAAAACTGTCCATTTTACTGAGGAAGAAACAGGTTCAGAGAGGAAACTGACTTGCTTTTGCTGATGGGGTGGGAAACTGGTGGTTGGCTCATTTACTATGGTTCTACAAGATGGTCCACAATGAAGAGAGAGAAAAATGTTGGTAAAGAAAACATTAAATGTAAGTGGTAGGAGAACATGGCTCCCTGTGAAACGAAATTCTTGTCCCTTGTTGTCCTGGTAATAGGAACGTTTTTGACTGGGTTTTTGGAATAAAAATTTTGGTAAGAAGAGAAACCCTACATTTATTCCTAAAGGAGAAAAATAGCCTTGGCACAAAAAGCAACGTGCCCAAAATTTTAAAATTTAAATTGACAGTGGACTCAATGGTCCAAAGCTTTTATTTTCCCTTCTTTGCACTGAAAAAAATCTCAAACCCTTATGACAAATCTGTAGAGTCAAGTCAAACAAATCCTCACACTTGACCATGTCAAAAATGCTTGTCTGATCCTGCATCTTGAATCCATCCCCATTCAGAATGTTGTCCTCTGGACTTGGGGTTGGTCACTGAACTGATCAGAGTTCTTATGTCTTTCAAAGTTGTCTTTAAAATGTTATTGTGTAAATTGTGTTCCTGTTTCTGCTCATTTCATCCTTCATCAGTTCATACAAGGCTTCTCAGATTTCTCTGAATCTTTCCCTTTTGTACTTGCTTATAGCACACTAGTATCCCATTACATTCAGATGCTATAATTTTTTTCAGTCATTCTCCATTTGATGGGTACCTTCTTAGTTTCCAATTCTTTGCCACTACAAAAAGAACTGCTATAACTACGTTTATACATGTGAGTCTTCTCTGTTTCTTTGATCTCTTTCAAGTATAGGCCTAACGTGGTATAGTTGGGGCAAAGGGATTATATAGAGGAATGAGGGAGGGAACAAACATCTAATAAGTATTCACTGAGTATCAGATACTGTGTACTTCATAAATATTATCTCATTTGATCCTTACAACAACCTAAGATATAAGTGCTATTATTATCCTTTTTTTCCAGAGGAATAAATTGACAGAAATAGGGTTAGATGACTTACCCAGGGTCCCACAGCTAGTTAGTGTCTGAGGCTGGATCTCAACTCAGGTCTTCCTGACTCCAGGATTGGTGCTCTATCCATGGTGCCATCTAGCTGCCCTAAAACTACAAATCACGTTCAGGAAGGAGAGAAAGAAAGAAGCATTTATTAATTACCTCTTATTTGCCAGTCATTGTGCCAAATATTTTACTAATATGATCTCATTTGATCCTCACAATAACCCTGAGAGATAGATGCTGTTATTATCCCCACTTTACAGTTGAGGAAAATGAGGCAGACAGAAGTAAAATGACTTGCCCAGGGTCACAGAGCTAGGATGTGTCTGGGGCAAGATTTGAACTCGGGTCTTCCTAACTCTAGGCCTAGCACTCTTAGTGGTTAGGATGAGAGGAACTGAAAGAGAGCTTGGATCATGGGCCACGTCACAGGACAGAGTTGCAAACAGTCTAGGAACCTGAGTGTGGATACCTGAGAAGGAGACTGCCCTCTTTTTAAAATCCTGAGTTTTAGCACAGTCCTACCGCACATCTGAGAAGTCCTATATTGGGAAAAACTCCCAAGAGGGCACCTTCAGCCTGCCCCTGGTTGTCACTTTTCTGGAAGAGAGCAGTTCTTGGTGCCCTACATGATTCCCTGGGTTATTGTTAGGCATTGATTGGGATGAGACTTGTTGAGTACAGGGTGCCTCAGTGTCTTTGAATGCTCTCAATGGGAACATAACTTCTATCTGTCCACCAGGTGGCAGCAAAGATCACAAATGGGTTTCCAGGCCCAAAGGACCCCATGTTGAAGCTCTGCCTTAAGGGGGGGAGTTGGTGGCTGGCAGGAGGTGCAGATTTCATTCTTCCTACTAGCAGATCCTCCCACAGTGTTTTTTCCCCTACCTCTCTCCCTCCTAATGCAGGAATGTATCGTGGTCTGGCCTCTCCGAACGTTTACAAGTAAAACTTGGACAACCTGGCTCCACCTACTTTCCCAGAATTATAATACACTATTTCCCTCACTGCACTCTTCAGTCCAGGGAGTTCTAGGAACTCCACATGCCATCTCCTTGGCTTAAATGACTCCCTCATCTCTGCCTCTTACAATACCTCGTTTCCTTCTAAGCTCAGCTCAAGTCCCACCTCCTGTGCCTTTCCTCATCTCCCAGAAGCTGATGTCTCCTCTATAAAAAGCACTTTGTCTTTATTTTGTATATTCTTATAGGGGTATATGTTACCTTCCTCAATGTGATATAAGCTCCTTGAGGACAGAAACTAATGCATTTAGGTCTTTATGGAACCAGCACTTGGCACAGTACTTAGCACACAATAAACATTCAATAAATCCTTACTGACTGACCCTACTATGTGCAGAAAACTAAGCTAGGAGCAGAGGGAGGTACAAATATAGGAAAAAGATGTGGTCTATGCCAGCTATTCATTAAACATTTATTATTTTGTGCAGTGATATGCTGCAATCTTAGCAACATAGAGTATTTTAAATCCTTGTAAGACATACAAAGTGCTATGAGAGTTCGGAGGGAAGCCATCACTTCCTTCTGGGGTAAGTGAATGCACGCCCACAGCTACTATCCCATGGAAGAGGAAATCCATCAGCACTGAATCATTTGATCCTTCCTGGTTCCCACTTCCTCTTCTCCCGGCCAGAAGTTTCCTTTCTCTTTTACTTCCTCCTCCCCACAGGTAAATTAAAATAACAGCAACAAAAGCAATTTCTTTTGAACTTCTGTTTGCAGGGATTCCAAAGCTCAATTTGGAAAAAGATGGATATGGCTAATGAAGGATGTTTGTGCCTCTCAATTCCCCTCCCTGAGAATAATCTTCATCTTCCAGGAATGGACTGCTCCCTTCACCTGCTCAGGCTTGCCTAGCTCAATCTGGTTGTCAGATAAAAAGCATTTAGAGGAGAGCAAAAAATCCCCCAAATCCAGAAAACTTCTGTCAATGTGAAGGGTGAATACATATGGAAATACTTGAAAGAAGGATATCCTTATAAGTTTCCTTACCCCAAACAGCCCAAGGGGGATGGCCCAGGGTTTTAGCCAGGTTGCTACAGTGACAGCACTCTACTGGATGCTAGACTGATTCAGAAAATGAGAGACCTCCTAAGAGAAGTCCTCTGGCTCTAACCCAGCTCCACCTTGCTGTAATATTGAAGTAGATCCTTTTTGAATGTTACCCCAAGGCTCAAACTGCTCTTAATCTACCCCCACTAACCTCGTTATTTCATGCTTGATAAGCTGGGAGAAAGTCAGATGTTGCTTAAAAAAAAAAAGACATTTCCATAAAAGGGCCATTCCTGGTTTCAATGGGCAACCTTAGAGATGAAGGCAGAATTGTCAGATCCTGAGGAAATCAGGACATGGGGAGGGGACCAAAGCCTAGATTTCCCTAGGCTTTGACTTGTAATTTAACTTGATTCCTCCCCAAGAGCTCAAACTCATTCCCTTTAGACCAGGTAAAATATCCAGCTTTGCCTTGATTATCATTGGGGTGTGGGTACAGCTGTGTCCACTTTAAGAACACTCCCCTTCTATTTACTGTCAAATCTTTATCTGAAAGGAGGGGTAAGGATAAGAAAAGGAAGTCAAGAAAGTTAAAGCATTATGTGGCAGTGCCCCAGAAAGATCTGCCCCTCTGTCCCTGAAGCCGTAACACAAATTCATAGGAAAAAGAATTCAAATTCCAAATGATTTTCATGCCACTCTTTTCCTATGGAGTCTCAGCAAGGTCACTGTGCTGAAAACTCCAAGCTGGCAGGGGTCCTGGGCCTTCCAGGAAAAGTGATTTCTTCTTGTTGTTGCTGTTGTATAGCCCTCAGTGACACTTGGGGAGTGAAGAACACATTGCACAAAATATAGTGCCCCAGCTGCTTTGTTCCTGGCTTCCCTCTCCTAGAGGCTGCTGGGCCATGACCTGTTCACCTGGACTGAGGCCAGGTATTGACTCTATTGTATGGATTATATATCAGGTACCCACTTAAATGACTTCTCCCCAGTTAATCCCACCCTATTGAGAAAGCAGCAAAACCTCAGTGAAGGAGGAACAAGAACCACAGTTTCGATGAATCCTTCCTTTTCAAGTAAATCTCTCCAAGGACTACGTGAGGTTACTGATGCCTGTGCGTGGTACATTCACACAGCCCAAAGCAGAGCCAAGGGAAAAAGAGAAGTTCTCAGAGGAAAAAAAAAAAGGGGAAATGGTACATTAACTAAACAAACACAACATATACTCAGTAAGAATGAAATCACAGGCACACAGGCACAGAAAGCTGGCCACCTATGAATTGAATGACCTGTCAACATTAAAGGCCAGAAATCTGGTAAACAACAGGAACCCTTTATCAGACCCTTATCCTAATCCTATTGGCCTCTTATCACTGGGTAAACAGACTTTTATCAGGCATTCCATCCATCCCAAGCTTCCCATTTCACCAATAGGAAGTAAGGCACAGAGGTTAACTAGCTTGCTCAAGATCACACAGCAAGTAATAGGCTGGAAAGAGAGCTCTGGCTGTTAGAATCCCAGCAGAGCTGACTTAAGCTCCTCGATGCTTAAACTTGGCCTGAAGCTTTGAGAATGCTCTTCACAAAGTGTCCTTGGAGGTTGGCACGGGCACTACTGTGTGAAAACGTGACAACAACGGGGGAGGGAGTCGAGGCCTTGCTTGAAAAAGTGTGAACTGGTGTCGAGTTTCTGGTGAAAGCCTTTCTTTGCACAGGTTCCAGGACCACAGTCTCTCCGAGCCATGCAGCAGCTCCAGATAATTTCATAGTTACTTATTGAGCAGCTTTTATTGTGTTCAGCCGAGCAAGAGAAATACGGTACGGAGCCTGTTCACAAGGAACCTTCCTGTTCGGAAGGAAAGACAAAGATGAAAGTGACGTTAACAGCATGAGCCAGTATGAATACAGGTATAAAGAATGCCATAGGACTTTAGAGAAGGGAGCAATTGTGAGATGGGCTGGTTGGGAGGGGTGGAACTCAGTTGGAAGTTGAAAAATGGGTAGGTGTAAGAAAGGTGGAGGGGGAAAATGACTTGAATCTGGGAATGAGGAGGGAGGGAGAGACAGACAGAGACACAGAGAGACAGACAGACAGAGACAGACACAGGGAGAGAGTTTGTGTGTGTGTAAAATGAATGGAGGAGACACAGAGGAGACAATGATTTGGCTGGAACGGGGTTGATGTTGGTGAATTAGGTGAGGTCAGATCACTGACAGTCTGAAGATTGCCTCAAGAGTTTGGATTTTATTCTTTAGGCAAAACTTTTTGTAGCGATGGTCACTGTAGATAAAACTCTACAGAGTGCTTGCAGATATGGCATAATCTTGCAATGACTTTCTAAAAAGTGTTTAGCACTAATTTATTTAAAGGGGCAACGAGGTGGTGCAGTGGATAGAACACTGGGCACCAGGCCCTAGAGTCAGGAGGACCTGGGTTCAAATTTGGCCTTAGACACTTACTAGCTGTGTGACCCTGGGCAAGTTACTTAATCCCTGTTTGCCTCAGTTTCCTTATCTGTAAAACGAGCTGGAGAAAGAAATGGCAAACTACTACAGTATCTTTGCCAAGAAAACTCCAAATGGGGTCACAAAGAGTTGGACATGACTGAATAACAACAAAACTTCTTTAAAAGCTCCTGCATAGAACCACTCTGACTAGCTTTAAAAAAAACTAGCTTTTCATTTCTTCCATATCTAGTCTTTTCAATTTAAATACACGGAATAGACTTAGTCACCAAGCATTTACTAAGTGCCAAATATGTACTAGGCATTGTACTAAGCACTGGGAATAGAAACAAAAGCAAAAACAATACTTGCCCTCAGGCAGCTCTCTTCAATAGGGGAGACAACATATAAATAACTGGGTACACAGAAGCTCTATACAGAGAAAATTGAAGTTAATTTCAGAGGTGAATGTACTAGCAGCTGGAGAAAGGCCTTCTTCAGAAGATGGGGTTAGAACTGTCTTGAAAGGAACCAGAAATTTCAAGAGATAGAGAGATGGGAACAGAGCATTCCAGGCACAGGGGACCAACAGTGCTAGGCAGAGAGACAGGAAATGGAGTGTTGGGTTGAGAAGACTAAGTTTCTTGGGGTGCTAGATTGTAGTATGAGGAAGGGAGTTGAGTGTAAGAAGACCAGAAATGTAGAAAGAGGCCAGGCTATGTAGAGCTTTAAATACCAGAGAACTTTAAGGAGTAACTGGTGTTTATTGTATAGGGACAAGTGGGAGGAGAATGGGTATGAATAATTCAAATGTCATTTCACTCTTAAATCAAAGTGGAATTGAAGAGAAGAGACCTTTCTGCCATCGTCCCTTGTAGAAGAAACCTGGCAGTAGCTGAAAAGTTTGAAGAAAGTGTAGTGGGCATTCTTCATTCCAGATTCCCTTCCCCAGTTTTCTGAAGGGACAGTATTTTCCAAAGAAGGAATCAGGACATGGTATGACAAAAGATTACTCTCATTTGTGAACTGGGCAGAATATTTAATGTTAGGACTATCCCCCCAAATCCACAAATATAGTAAAAAAAAAAAATGACCACCTACTAGTAAAACCCAAATCAGCAGAACAGAACATGGAAAAAGTAAATAGAAAGTATTAGAGGGGAAGGAATGATGAAAAAGTGGGGCTCCAAGGAAAGGAAGGGGATTTTAAAAAGCATCTAAAGGAAAGGACAGTAGCAGAAACCCAGATGGGAGAGCCAAGTGTAAAGCACAAAACTGGAAGTGAGAAGTGCTAGAACTCTAAGAAAGTGGTTTCAAAGCTTGAGGATTGGGGGGCTCTGCAGGTGTCTTCTCTTTTTCAGTTTCCCGATACGTCAAGGTAGTGAGCTCCAAGAGGGACAGAGTGGGACAGTGGATAAGAGAACTGACCTGGGAGTCTGGAGGACCTAGCTTTAAGTTCTACTTTTCTTTTTTTTTTTTTTTATATGAGATTCTTTATTAAATTTTTTTGAGTTACATCTTTTCTCCCCGTCTTTCCCCCGCCCACCACCCCAAAACAGCCATCCCAGTATTTCCCCCCTCC
>CM053582.1:523911598-523967308 GCA_028627135.1 Pseudochirops cupreus | reverse complement strand
GAAGTCATTTGCTTCCAGTTGCTCCACTCTAATTTTGACAGAATTATTCTCTTCAGAGTGCTTTTGAGATTCTTTTTCCATCTGGCAAAGTTGACTTTTTTCATTGGCTTTTTGGGCCTCTTTTGTCATTTGAGTTAATCTATTTTTTAGGGTGTTGATTTCTTCAGTCATACTGCTGACTCTCTTTTCATGATTTTCCTGCAACATTCTTATTTCTCTTCCCAATTTTTCTTCCACTTCCCTTATTTGGTTTTCAAAATCCTTCTTCAACTCATCTCTAGCTTTAAGGCATTCTTCATGTTTATTGGAGGCCCCTGGTGGGGGTGCTCTGGCTGCGCTCTCCTCCTCCCTCTCTCTCCCATTATCTTCCTTTTCCCCAAAGAAGGACTCTAGGGTTTGGTTTTAGTTCTTACTTTGCTTCTTATGCTTATTCTTACTCATGGTTCTTCAGACCGTGATTTTTTTTTAAATGTCTGTGGGGCTCTGCTTCCAGAAGGGAAAGCTCTCTCAAATCGCTGGAGTCCTCCTGGCTGCAGTAGCTCTCAGGAAGATGCTGGGACTCTTCCTATTTACTTCTGGCTGACTGGATAATGAAGACTCCAAGACCGAGGCCCACGATGGCGATCCGGATCCAGGCTGCTCAATGTGAGAGCTCTGGCCTCAGAAAAATCGCTTAGTCCCCCTGCTGTCTGCAGGCCGTGGGCGGGAAGCTGCAACGCGGAGGTGGGTGCAAAACCTCTGCCTTTTGCTTTTCCGCTCTGGAGGCCTTTTGGCCGGACTGTTTTTCTCTCCTAATTTCGCAGGCTGCACTGACCTAGTTCTCAATGCTGCTCGCAGCTGCCCCCAATCTGCTCACCAGAGAGGCTCCTCCCATCTAGCCGCCCCCGAGGCACAGCCGCGGCTTCAGGGCAGGCTGGTTTCCGTTCGCAGTGCTGATATGGTTACTCGTAGCCGAGCTGACTTTAGTGGGAAGTATCTTTGTATGCGTTTTGGAGTTCTGGGATTGGTTTAGAGTCCTATTTTATGGGTATTTTGGGGTGGCTATGTGAGAGCTGCGATATGTTGCTGCTTCTACGCCGCCATCTTGGCTCCGCCCTCTCTATTTTGTTAATGTATTAGGATTCTTATGCTTTTCCCCCTGAGGATTGGTTTAGCTGCATCCCAGAAATTTTGGCATGTTGTTTCATCATTATCATTGTCTTTCACATAATTAATTGTTTTTACGATTTGTTCTTTAACATATTCGTAATTTGAGATTTCATTGTTAAGAGCCCCATTTGGGCTCTTTCTTTTATTTGTAGCCACTGAAGCAATATATTTATTATATTATGTTCTATATAGGATGTATTAACTGTCCATTTTACATTAGTTTGCAATATCTCTATACCTTATTACTTGGTGAGTCTTTCTAACATTTTGTTGTGTTTTGAAAAATATGTATATTCTTTTGCAGCCCCCTTTAGAAGATGCCACAAATCTTTTCTTTTTTTTCTCCAGGAATTTATTCAGTTCTGTGTTTCCCCTTTTGTTTATCTTTCTCTTAGACTTATTCTAAACTGGGAGAGGGATATTAAAGTCTCCCATCACTGTTGTGTTACTGTGTCTTCTTTTGGCTCAATTAATGTTTCTTTCATGGATCTGAGCCCTAAGGCAGTTGAAGTCTGTCAGTTTACTATTGATGCTGCTGTACTGACCGGCTCCTTTCAGCATGCTCTAGTTTGCTTGTCCCTTTTTATTTTTCAATTATTACTGTTTTTCTTTTGCTTTGTTAGGTAGCATGATTGCAATTCCTGCTTTTTTGATTCATTTGATGCAGTGTGTGTGTGTGTGTGTGTGTGTGTGTGTGTGTGTGTGTGTAATTCTCCTCAGTTTATTTTATTGTTTTATTATTTTGGAGGGGTGAAGGCAAGGCATTTGGGGTCGACCAAGGTCACACAGCTAGTAAGTGTCAAGTGTCTGAGGCCGCATTTGAACTCAGGTCCTCCTGACTCCAGGGCTGGTACTCTATTCACTGTGCCACGTAGCTGCCCCAGCCCTTTGGTTTACTTTGTGTTTGTTTTTTAAATGTTTTTTGTAAGAAGCAGGCTGTAGGGTTTTGTTTTCTTATCCAGGCTGTCACTGTTTTTCATTTTATTGAAGTGTTTGATCCATTTAGGTTTACTCTTATAGCGTTGTGTTCCAGAACTTCCAGGGAATTGATTCTAGGCTTTCCTTTCTCTGGGTAGTTTCTGTCACTGGCTTGTTGAGTACGCCTGGAAAATTCTCCTTTTCCGTTGTGCCTCAGTCCCGGAACAAAGCCAGTTTCTGCAGGTGACCCAGAAGACCCTGTGCCTGGAAATCTCTGTCCTGGTCTCTCTTCCTCGTCTCTCTTCATGTCTCCGCTTAAATTCCACCTTGTGTAAGAAGCCATTCCTGGTCCTTCTTAATCTCAGTTATTTCTCTGAGTTTATCTCACACACACCTTGCGGATGTCTCGTTTGCACCTCGTTGTGTGTGTTGGTTCCTCTGCTAGGCTGTGAGCTCTTGAGAGCAAGGACTAGGTTTGCGTTTTGTTTTTGAGTTTTTATTTATTTACTTAGTTACCGACTTATTTATTTATTTTTCATTAATTAACTTTTGTTTGTTTTTGGTTTGCATCATTAGTTTCCACAAGATTTTGAGTTACAAATTTTCTCCCTATCTTTCCCCTGCCCACCCCCCCAGAACAGTGATCCCCCTGTGTACACCCTTCCCCAATCTGCTCTCTCCTATATCCTCCCCCATCACCCCTCTGACTTTCTGGTAGGGTAAGATGGATCTCCCTATCCCTGTGCCTGTTTATCTTATTTCCCAGTTGCATGTAAATAACAGTAATTTTATATATATATATATGTGTGTGTGTGTGTGTGTGTGTGTGTGTGTGTGTGTGTGTGTGTGTGTGTTTTAGCATATGATTTTAGAACTTTAAATCCTAGATTCTTTCCATTCCTCTCTTGTCACCCATCCCCACTCGAAAGACAAGCAATTCAATACAGGCCATACATGTGTAGTTATGCAGAACATGTCCACAGTGGACATACTGTGTAACACTGACGATATTTTCCTCCTTTCTATCCTGCCCTGCCCTTGTTCTATTCTCTACTTTGTCTCTGTCCCTTTACACAAGTGTGTGCTTCTAACAGCCCTCTCTCCCGACCTGCCGTCCCCTCCATCATCCACCCTCTCATCCTCTTCCCCCCTACTCTCCTGCAGGGCAAGATACCCATTTTAGAGTGTTTGTCATTCCTTCCCTAAGCCAAATTCAATGAGAGTAAGGTTGACCCTTTCCCTTTTTGCCTTCCTGTTCTTCCCCTCCATTTTAACAGTTATCCCTTGCCTCTTCTATATGAAATTGATTGACCCCATTTTGTCTCTCCCTGTCTCCTCTCGTTCTGTCCGTCTCCCCAATTCCTCTTAATTTCATGTTTTAAAATATCATCCCTTCCTATTCAATTGATCCTGTGCCCTCTGTCTATGTACACATATATACACACACTCCCGTATGTATTTATATGCATATATACCCTTCTATATAGACATATGTGTATGTATACATATATAAACAGTTGTATTCGCTTCACCTATCCTCATACTGAGAAAAGTTTTATAAGTTACAATTCTCATTTTTCCATGTTGGCGTGTAAATAGTTCAACCTTGATAAGTTCCTTATGATTTCTTTTCCATGTTTACCTTCTCATGCTTCTTGTGTTTGAATCTCAAATTTTCTGTTCAGTTCTGGTTTTTTTCCTCAAGAATGCTTGAAAGTCTTCCCCCTCATTGAATGATCATATTTTCCCCTGAAACATTATACTCAGTTTTGGTGGGTAGGGGATTCGTGGTTTTAATCCTAGCTCCTTTCATCTCCAGAATGTCATATTCCAGGCCCTTCTATCCTTTAATGTAGAAGCTGCTAGATCCTGTGTTATCCTGATTGTGTTTCCACAATATTCAAATTGTTTCTTCTTGGCAGCTTGTAATATTTTCTCTTTGATCTGGGAACTCTGGAACCTGGCTATAACATTCCTAGGAGTTTTCTTTTTGGGATCTTTTTCAAGAGATGATTGGTGAATTCTTTCAAGTTCTATTTTCCCCTCTAATTCTAAAATATCTGGGCAATTTTCCTTGAGAATTTCTTGAAGGATGATTTCTATGTTCTTTTTCTGATCCTGGCTTTCAGATAGTCCAATAATTTTTAAATTGTCTCTCCTGGATCTGTTTTCCAGGTCAGTGTTTTTTTCAAGGAGATATTTCACATTGCCTTCTGTTTTTTCATTCGTTTGGATCTGTTTAAGAGTGTCTTGATTTCTCATAAAGTCATTTGCTTCCATTTTCTCCACTCTAATTCTGAGGAATTATTCTCTTCAGCTAGCTTTTGAGATTCTTTTTCCATCTGGCAAATTTGACTTTTAAGGCATTCTTCTCCTTGTTGGCTTTTTGGGCCTCTGTTGCCATTTGAGTTAGTCTATTTTTTAAGGTATTATTTTCTTCAGTCAGGTTGTTGACTCTCTTATCATGATTTTCTTGCATCATTCTCATTTCTCTCTCCAATTTTTCCTCCACTTCCTTGGTTTTCAAAATCCTTCTTAAGCTCCTCTATGATGCATAATCGGTCTGCATTTTTCTTGGAAGCTTTTAGTGTGGGAGTTCTGACAGTGTTGTCTTCCTCCCGTTCCATGCTTTGATCCTTTTTGTCCCCAAGAAAGCTTTCTTTGCTTCCTTTGCCTGTTCATGTTGTCAGTCAGTTACTTGACTTTTGGGCTCAGTAGAACTCTGCTTCCAGAGGGAAGAGCTTTGTCCCAAATCGCTGGGGTTTTCGCAGCTGCCAGAGCTATTAGGAGGCCACTGCAGCCCCCACCAGCTTTGGCTCACTGAAAACGCACCTCAGGACCACCACCCTAGAACGCGATCCTGATCCAGGCAGCTCAAGGCAAGAGCACTTAGCCTCTGGATGATTCCTGGCCCCCCTGAAATCTGTAGGCCAGGAGCTTCTGAAGCAGCCACATGGAGGCGGCTGCAGGGCCGCTGCATCAGACTGCTTCTAGCTCTGGAGGCAGTCGGTTGGACCCTCTCGCCGAAATTTAGCTGAGTTCCACTGACCTTTTCCCTTTTTTCCTTGGCTCTTATGGGTTGGTAATTCTGGAAACCGCCACAGCTGAGCTGAGCTCTCCGGAAAGCTCCGGCCCAGGCATCTCCTGGATGGCCTGGGGCTAAAACCACATGGGGCTGGGCTCTGCTCCCAGCATGTGATGAGCCCTTTCCATCCATCTGCTGGACTGCCTTTGGTGGGAGTCTTGTTTCTCTGTCATTTTATGCGTTCTGGAGCTCTAAAATTTGTTTAGAGTCATATTTTATAGGTATTTGAGGTGGTTATGGGGTGAGCCACAGAGTTCTCCTCTTTCTGCGCTGCTTCTTGACTCTGCCTTGCCTTTTTCTTTGTAGCACTTAACACAGTGCCTGCCCTATAAGTTTTTGTTGTTCAGTCATTTCAGTTGTATCCACCTCTTTGTTGAACCCATTTGGGTTTTTCTAGGCAAAGTCACTGGAGTGATTTGCCATTTACTTCTCCAACTCATTTTGCAAATGGAAGAAACTGAGGCAAACAGGGTTAAGTGACTTGCCTATGGTCAGATAGGTAGTAAGTGCCTCAGGGCAAATTTGAACACAGGTAAATGAGTCTTCTTGGTTCCAGATTCAGCACTGTATCCCCTGCACCACCTAGGTGCCCCACCAGATAAAGTAGGCATTTGACTTTATGAGAATTTTTGAGTCTTTCAGAGTTGTTTTTCTTTATGATGTTATAATCTGTATAAATTGTTTGATTTTAGGCAAACTGTTCATGCTATGTTCAAATTAGCCAAGATTCTCTGAAGTTGACTTATTTTAAAAAATTACTTACAGCACAGTCATATTCCATTGTATTCAAATGCCAAAATTTCTTCAGCCATTCTCCAATTGGCTAAGACAACTGGTTCTTAACCTTTTGGTGTATTTTGGACTGTATTTTAAAGCTTCTGTAGATCCCCTGAGAAGTAGGACTGTATTTGTTGCCTATATTCATAATTGAAGGAAATGCTAATTTTCAGTTAAAGATTATTGAAAATATAGATGTATTTTTTTTTCCTCTCTAAGTTCATGTCCCCCCTGAAATCTATCCAGAATCTTACAGAGCTTTCTGACTATTCCAGTACTTTGTTCAGGTAACTCCTCTGCCCTTGTTGCCTTGCTTTTCACCTTATAATGTCTCTGATCCATCTCTGCTCATAATGAGAAACTTCTTGATACTGGCACAGGTACCTTCCTTTTCTAAATTACACATAGGTTTTTGACTTACTGTCATTTCTTATCTTATTTATTGGTCATTATTGAGTCTAGTGTGAAGTTTTTCATGGGATAGGTATGTAGGAGATGTGTGCTTTGCCATCCAGTCATTCAACCATTTTGTCTGGAAGATAAACTCCCTCATTTTATACATGAGGCAATCTAGACCATCTTTTTCCTTTATTTTAAAGAAGTTTTTTTTTGTGGTTCTGAATACTTCTAGCTTGTTATAATTAAACACAGTGATTTTTCTTTCATAATTTTTGGCAATTTCTTCTCTCCCCATAATAGAATAATCTTTTCTCCCCTAATTCTTATGATTTTAAAGATATTTAAGTTATTGATCTAAGTAGTTTGTTATAGAGTAAATGTTTTTGTTGAATGATCCTATTCCAGTCTTTTAAATATTATTTTATCAAATAATATATTGCAAATTTTATTTCTGACTTTCCTGTTCTCTTCTAGTGATAACTCTTCTTCATCTTTCCTTTCTCATTTCAAAAGTTTTATGATTATTGCTTTAAACAGTGTTTTGTAGTCTGTGAGAAAAATTACCGCTTCACTTATTTTTAGTTTAATAGTTCTTTTTGCCAATCTACTTTCCATATGATTTTTACTATTTTTCTAATTCTGTAAATTGTCCTGTTGATATTGTGATTGTTATTGCAATAGTCATTAATTTGGAAATTATGGATAGTCTTTATATACATTCCTATAGTTTAGTAGAGGCCATTAGGTACAAGTGCTAACCTTGGAGTAAGGATTACCTGAGTTCAGATGTTCCCTCAGACACTCACTGGTTCTGTGATTCTGTCTGCAAGTCACTTAACCTGTGTTTACTTCAATTTCCTGAACTGTAAGATGAGGATAATAGCACCTTCCTCTCAGGATTGGTAAGAAGATGAAATGAGATATTTGGAAAGTTCTTTGTAATAAATAAATGCTCTATGAATGCTAACTCATTATTATTATTTGCTGAATCTAACCTAAGCATGAGCAAAGAACGTAATTTTCACTTGAGTTGTAGATGCTTAATAAAATATCTTTTCATTAAAATGGCCTTTAAAATTTTGGGGGAAATTCTTTTTGTAAAGAGAAATATTTTAAGTATACTAAGAAAGCATAATATTTGATGAAATCCTTAGTAAACGATTCAGTAAAGTGAATTGTTTTTGCGAATATCCCCTGTGCAACTGTAGTGGGTAGTGAGCCAACCTCACAATCAGGAAGAACTGGTTTTGAGTCTTATCTCACAAATAACTGAAAAACAAGAGCTCTGATCAACACAGTGACCAACCGCAATTCCAGAGCACTCATGATGAAATCTGCCACCCACCTCTGGACATAGATGATGGCTGAGGTTGCAGATTGAACTAACTCTCTGTGTCTCTGTCTCTCTCTCTGTCTCTCTCTGTCTCTCTCTGTCTCTCTCTCTCTTTCTCTCTCTCTCTGTCTCTCTCTCTCTCTCTCTTTCTCTCTCTCTCTCTCTCTCTCTCTCTCTCTCTCTCTCTCTCTCCCTCTCCCCTTTCCCTCTTCCTCTCCCTCTCTTTCTCTATCTCATTTTTCTTTGTCTCTCTTTCTCGCCCCTTTCTGGGGATGTTTTACTTGACTGCATATTTGTCGGAAAAGTTTTAGTTTCTTTTTCAGTGGAAGGGAAAAAAGTTGCATACTTGTTAATGAAAAAAACAACAACTTAAGAAACGCAAACAGATCTTGTCTCAGGTACATACTGACTGTGATCCTGGACAAATCACTTAACCCCTCAGTATTCCAGACAACTCTCTAGGTGCTGTTCTGCTTCACAGAGGTGATTTTCTCCGTGAAATTTCCTAATGAAAAATCACAGATCTATATTTCTCCTTCCGCCTTTGACTCCTTCCTCTCTTGCACACAACAATAACAACAACAAAACCTCCTCTGAAATTTTAATATTGACTATAGAAGCTGGATTTTCTTTAGGTCACCACAAAAAAGAGTTTTGGGGACAGAGCCAAGATGTCAGAGAAAAGGCAGGTACTTGCCTAAGCTTTCCCAAAGTTCCCTCCAAACAACTTTAAATAATGCCTCAAAATGAATTTTGAAGTGGCAAAACGCATAAAAGGACAGAGTGAAACAATTTTCTAGTCCAAGACAACTTAGAAGATAAGCAAGAAAGGTCTGTTGCGCTGAGCTAAGATTGGAGCGTAGGCTGTGCCAACAGACTGGGCCTCAGTAAACCAGCAGTGCAGGTCATGAACATGACTGAATTAGTGGCAGCAGCGGCAGCAAAGGACCCAGCATGCAGCTGGGGCTAGTTCTGGGGACCTAGAAGTTACTTTGTGACTTAGAGACCAGAATGTCAGTTGTCTAGGGTGGTAGGAAGCTGAAACAGTCCAAGGGGAAACAATGAAAGGAAGAAGTCAGAAAATGAGTAACAGGGAAATATAAAGGAAAACAGACAAAAATTACTGAAGATTTCAGACAGAAGAAAACTGAGTAAAAGATAATCAATATAAGTATATGACCAACAAGAAAGATATTAATAACACCAGGGAATGTGGTCATGATCAGCTAAACTAGTGTAGACATTTGTAAGTAAATATGGCTAGGCAAAGGAAAATGAATTAACACTTGATGCAGCAGAGAAAGCTGTGAATTTCTGAGAGAACATGTAGCCACAACTGTATGTTTCTGAATGTTTTAAAAGAGAAATAAGAATTGCCCCAGAATTTGTGGCCTGCACAGCAGAAATAATTGGCAGACTAGAAGAACTTGAATTCTTGGTGCCTAGTCTCACCAAAGAAATAAAAGAGAAAATAACTGGGAATAAATACACAGAAATGAAAGGCAATATAGAAGAAGAGAAACAATATACCAACATTAAAAGAAAAATTATTTCTGCAGTCCATAGTTGTCACTTGCATTATGATTCTAACAGAGTAGACAAACAGTAAATTTTCAGTTTGAATTACTTATATTTATTCATTTTTTTGTGCTGGCTTACCATATTTGGAGTTGTTTACCAGATGAAAAATCAATTTTGAGAGGATGGCAGCTTAAGAGGTCACAAGGAAGCCAGTGTTTTTTTGGTTCCCTTGAACATAGCAATAGAAATGATGAAAAGAAGGAAAAAAGTTTATGTGTCAAATAACATAACATCATGTTAAAAACATAATAAATTCAAGAAAAGCCCTGATAGAAAAACTTGCAAAACATTATTGTGCCAGAAAAATGGGGGAAATGGACATTGATCAAATAAGAATAGCACCAGAATCAATTTTATTCCTGAGAACATCAACAAGACAATAACATCAAATTAATTAAGAAAGTTTAAACATAAGAAAGAAAAATAAAACAAAACCAAGAGCAATTGAGAATTTGAAGGAAGCTAAAATCACCTGAGAAACTAGAGGAAGAAATGAATGTAGCTAACAAGTCTTGGGACAACATAAAGGAAAAATGTAAGAATAGAAAATAACATGAAGGACATCTCATCCTTTAAGCTCCCTTTCCCTGACAAAAGAAAAACTGCTTTTCTTTCTTTGAACCTTTCAAAGATATGGCTGTGGGTCGAATTTTTTTTTTTAATTTTGTTTTACCATCTGAGGCCATCCTTCTCATTCTCCTAACATTACAAATTTTATGAATAGTCAGTAAAACAAATTTTCACATTGTCCATGCCCAAAGTAAAATTGTCTCAGTTTACATTCTGAGTTTTTCACCTCTTTATCAGGAAGTGGGTGGCATGTTTCATCATTAGTCTTCTGGAATCTTCGTCGTCATTATGCTGATAAGATTTGTCAGCACAAGAAATAGTATTGCATAACATTTATATGTAATAGCTTATTTGTCCATTCTCCAATTTATGGGCACTCCCTCAGATTTCCATTCTTGGAGAAGAATGGTAATCCCACCTCAAAAAAAGCTAAACATTTTTATTTTGCTTAGAACTGATTCCTCCCTTAATCTGCCCTCTAATTTCCCCTCTTATTCTCTTTTTCCACCTGTTTTTCCTGTTGAATGAAATGATTTTTTGTACCTAATGTGTACACACGTCATGGACTCTTCCTTCTTTTAACCAGGTCAGATGAGAGTAAGGTCCAGGTGTCAACTGTCCCGTACCACCTCCTCCTTGTTTGTATATTTATTTATGTACTCTGATTATATGAGAGAATTTTCCTTAACCTTTCTTTCCTTCCCCTTCCCCAGTGTTTTCCTCTTCTCTTTCCCGTCTCTTAAGATCATCAAAACATAACAGAACTATTTCCAGGCCTTGTGTAATTGACTTTTTCTCTGAACCCTGAAGATGATAGGGTTCAGAGGGTACATAAGTAGTATCTCCCCATATGTGAATATAAGAAATTTATCATTGTTTTTGTCTTCATCATTGTTCATTCATATTTACTTTTTTATGCTTCTCTTCACTCCTGTGTTTGAACTTTAGAGTTTCTTTGTAGCTCTAGTCATTTCATCAGGAATGCTTTGAAAGTCC
This sequence comes from Pseudochirops cupreus, assembly GCA_028627135.1. NCBI lineage: Eukaryota > Metazoa > Chordata > Mammalia > Diprotodontia > Pseudocheiridae > Pseudochirops > Pseudochirops cupreus. The sequence goes on along the minus strand of CM053582.1, from coordinate 523,956,500 downwards.
TTTATTTCATTAAAGGTTTGTTTCCCCCCTGTAGTATTATATTTAGTTTTGCTAGGTAAATTAATTGACTTTAAGTCAAGTCCAAGTTTTCTGCTTTTATAGTGGTGGCTGCTGAATTCTTTCTGGCTGCTTGCAATAATTTTCTTTGAAGTAGAAGCTCTAGATTTTGGTTATGATGTTTCTAGGAGTTTTCATTTTCAGATTTCAGGAGTTTGAGAGGAACTACTTTTCAGAAACATTGGAGACTCATCAGATGTGTGTGTGTGTGTGTGTGTGTAAAAGCACAAAAAGAAAACTAAGTTGGAATGTAACATTATAAAAACTAGTATTGATTTCAAGCTCAGGATCAGTTTCCCCAAAAACCTCCTTTGAAGGCAAAAAAGGAACATTTGAAAACCAAAAAGACTTTAAAAAATAGACTTCCCACACACACTCACACTTTGAAAGGGCCTTTCAAAATGAAGTAGACATAGTCTGATACTTAACCAGAAGAATATGAGACAGAGAAGGGGAGAGAGAACACACAAAATATACAAAAAAGATTGGCAATCCCAAAACTAAACTTTCCTGACAAAAGAATTGTAGTGGGGTGAACTGCGTTTTAGGGAAACATCAGTTTAATAGCATGAAATATAGGAAATGTTTCACATTGAGTTTAGTTGCAGAAATAGTTATAGTTAAATAAGAAAGTTATATTCTCTTTCAGTCAGTTAGCCTTCATTAAGTGCCCACTATGTTCTAGGCACTGTACCAAGCACTAGGAATACAAAGAAGGGAGGAAAAACAGTTTACTCTCAAGGACCTGAAGTCTTGTGTGGGAGATAATTGGCATACAATTATATACAAATAAGAGATAAACAGGATACACCAGGTGTAATTTCAAAGAGAAGGCACTAAAACATTAAGGGGGAATCAGGAAGAGTTTCTTGTAGGAGGCAGGACTTTAACTGAAACTTGAAGGAAACCAGGGATGCAGGGAGAGGAAAATTAAGAAGAACATTTCAGGCATGTGAAAATGCTCAAGAATTGGGAGATGGAGCGGTATGTGCTCAGAATAGTGAAGAAGCCAGTATCAATGGACCCCAAAATACATGGAGGGGAGCAAAGTGTGAGACTGGTATTATAGGAAGGAGATAGCTTATGTAGGGCTTTAAGAGTCAACCATGGATGTTGCATTTGATCCTAGAGGCAATAGGAAGTCACTGGAGTTTATTGAATAGATGGTAGCATGCTTAGTTTTATGTTTTAGGACATTCATTTTGATGGCTGAGTTAAGGACAGGCTTGAGTGGGGAGAAATTTGAGGCAGGAAGACCAATTAGAAGTCTACTGCAATATAATCCAGGTGATGATACCTATACCAGAATGGCTGCAGTTACAGAAGAGAGAAGGGAGCAGATATGAGAGATGGTATGAAGATAGAAATGATAGATAGGTCTTCACAACTGATGAGATATTGAGGGGTCAGAATAAGACCTGAAGGATGATACTTACGTTGTGAATCTGGGTGCATCCAGTTAGGAATAGGGAAGAGTATTGGAGTGGGGAGGGGGAAGATGAGTCTGGTTTTAGACATGTTGCATTTAAAATGTCTAAAGAACATCCATTTCAAGATGTCCATTAGGTAGACTGGAGGCCAGGAGGAAATTTAGGGCTGGATAAATAAAAATGAGTCATCTGCATAGAGATGATACTTTAAACCATGGAACCTGATGAGATCACTGAGTGAAATCATATAGGGGAGAAGAAAGCCTTAAGGGCTCAGAACATTAGTGGGCATGATATGGATGAAGTTTCAGCAAAGGAGACCGAGAAGGAACATTTAGGTTAGGAGAGCCAGGAGATAGGAGTGTCAAAAAATCTGAGTATAATGAAAGCAATTGACAGTGTCAGAGACTGCAGAGATCAAGAATGGTGAGGATTGAGAAAAATCCTTAAGACTTGTCATTTATGAAATCGTTAGTGAGTTTGGAGAAAACAGTTTTAGTTGAATGATGAAGTCAAAAGTCAGAAAAAAGCTCAGAAAAGAGAGTGAGAGGAAAGGAAGTAGAAAGTTATTTATTGTAGGTGCACTCAAAAGAGTTTAGGAATGCACTGAGAGCTAGTGGTGATGGATGGATCAAATGACAGTTGTTTGAAGACCTGTGCTAAATTGGCACCCATTCCCTTCAGAAATTGAGGTGGTATAGGATAGAATATGCCCCTGAGGTATGGAGGGAAAATGTTTATACTTTTTTCTAACAGTGTCATTACAATAAATATCTTCTTCTGAAAGCTAATAAAATTAAGTGATTAAATCGAAATGGGGATGGGGCTTTTAACTTTGCAGAGAAAAACACCTCATAAACCCCTCACAGTACTTTAGAATACTGACAGATATGGTAGTGTGGTGCTGGAAGACTAATTCACAGAATATTTACTATGTATCTCTTTTGTCCCTGTCACTTGTGTAAAAGTCATTAAATGATAAAATTCCTTGATCTTTTCATCTTAGTATCCCTAGTGCCTGACATGCTACTTGATACCATGTTTTTGCTAGAACTTGTGATTTCATTAATATTGGCAGGTGAAATCTCCCCCCAGCCATCCAGATCAGCCATTACTCTGTAATTAGTGTTAGTTGCATAGGGCACTGAGTAGTTAAATAATTTGTCTGGGTCACACACTACCAGTAAACATCAGACAGTTCTTGAACCAAGATCTTGCTGACTTCAAGGCTGACTCTCTTGTTTACTATTTTAGAGCTGTTTTTGCATTTTTGTACCCAATATGTAGTAGTTCTTTAAATGCTTGTTGAATTTATTATCATTTACTGGTGAGCTCAGGGAAGGCTGATGTTTTAGTGATATCTGATCAAGTTAAAGTGGAACTAGAAATAGAAAACATGGAAATAGAGATCTTCTATCATGCTTAAATGATAATTATTAAGAATTAATTTTTATTTATTTAAATTGTATATGTCTTAAGTTACATCAGTAAAGGAATACCTATAGTTTTGGGGAAGAAATAGAAAATTATTAAGAAATCTTAACACCTCATTTTCAGCATAAAAAGGACAAAACAGTAAAAAAAATTATTGTCTTGAATAGTTACATATCTGATTTTGCAGATATGTAGAGAGAATTTAATGGAACAAGAAAGTTATACTCTTCAGGGATGCATGGAACATTAATAAAATGAATGAGAAAGAACAATTTTAAAAGGAAGACATTTTATATAATACATTTCATTTTTATTTCATAATTAAATGAAACTAGAAGCAACAAATGAAAGATTAAAACATTGATTAACATCTAGATTTGGACAGAAGTCTAAAAACCATTATTGAAAGAACAATTAACAAATAATAAACATAAAAAATCTGTTGGGTAAAACCAAAGAACCATGTCAGGGGAGATGAATTGATTCTGCACTTAAAGTAAGGCAGTGGCAAAAGAATTGAGTCTCTGGAAGGGTTCTGCTATCAATATGGAAAAGCATAAATTATGGACAAAGCAGTAATAATGATAAAGTATGAGTCCATGTTCCTAGTACCAGCGGAACTAATTGCAGTGTGTGTGATAAACCAGAGGTTGGCCACTAAATAATTTGTGTGTGTCACTGTATGTGTGTGTATACATTTATGCGTGTGTGTGTTATATTTGCTAAAATAACACAAGAAAATGTCTCTTAAATCTCAGAGGAGTTATAGTTTATGTGGAAGGGAACAAGTACACCGAGGAAAACCCAGATATCTTGAAGTATGTGGAATTATTACTTTTAATATCTTAAGGATGTATTCAGTTGGTTTGAATGTACTTCCTTCTGCATATCAACAGCATTGCTACAGTTGAGAGTTGATACCATTGGCAAATTGATTATCCAGTAGCCAACCTGATGATAACTTTCTTTGAATTTAGTTAAGTTTGTTCTTAGATGACAGACCTACTTCCCATACTTGTAGATACTTTCTGCTGGCATAGCATTCAAAAAACCAGATTTACCTACATGCTATCTTGAGATATCAGAGTAGGACTTACAGTGGACTTGGCATATTTCTATGCCAGTAATGTTGTGATATTTACATTTATAATATGTACTTACATAATTAAGTGAATATCTACTGCACCATCAGTATAAACATTTACCTGAAAAGAAATAAATACGTCACTCTCACAGGAGAAATCACGAAGACTAGTAATGAGCTTCTCATAAAAAGAATAAAGAGCTTCTCATAACTAGATCCAGATAACTGATGAGTATTGTTGTTATTCAGTTGTGTCCAACTCTTCATGACCCCATTTGGGGTTTTCTTGGTAAAGTACTAGTTTGTTATTTCCTTCACCAGCTCATTTTACAGAAGAGGAAACTGAGGCAAAACAGGGCCAAGTGACTTGCCTAGGATCACGCAGCTGTTAAGTGTCTGAGGCCAGATTTGAATTCACAAAGATGAGTCTTCTCTGCTACTTAAAGCCTTTGTGCCCTTTGGTAATTTTTTTTCCTCTCTGGCCTTTAATTTTCTTACTTCTAAAATGAAAGAAGTTCCCTTTCAACTTTGCTTTTGTAGTACCTCAACTAATGAGTTGTTAGAGCCGAAATGTCATTGATGATGATGGTTTTCAGTACAGAAAAGCTGGCATATTTGCCATTTTGTCTCCTGTTTGTTGATCCTTCAGGTTCATCTCTTGGCTTGATTTGGCCTACTTGTGTCGCTTGCCAAGTTTTGTGCAGGATCATTTGTTGTGAAATCATACACTTAACCTTTAATTATATTAGCTCTCAGACCACCTGCCTTCTTTGTGGCCTGGTTGCTGGAGTCATCATTGAGGGGAGTATTTCTTGTGGAGAAGAATATCATTATCCCTGACTCAGCCAACACTAAATGTGGACCAGCTGTCAGTGAAAGGAAACCTAGGAATAATGGCATGTCAGTCTAGACCCCTGAAGCTTTAATTGAAGGAGTCAATCAAGCTTTGTAGATGAAGGCTTCACCATCTCTCTTGCCAGTATCCACTATCACTGTCAACCAGTATACCACCAGTAGGGCAGGTAAACTAGCTTGAGTAGAGCAGCATGGAATACTGAGGAGGAGACAGTTGTGGTCTGACCATGTGGCTCAAGCGACCATCACTACCATCACCTTGGCAAATAACTCCACTCATATCCAGGTAGAGAGCCCCAAGATGCCCAAGAACAATGGGAATAAGTAGCAAACCACTAATCTCTCTTGCAGTTCAGTTTTCCACAGCCATCATTCAGGGGGTGCAACTCTTGTGAAGATTTGACCTGGTAGTTGTCTTTTGCAGGTACTACAGAAAGATTCTTAGTCTTTCTTCTAATTGAATCTCATCATTCATTGTCAGATGGTTCAGTGTCAGAAATGGCTGTGATTTTGTCACAGGATGTGACATTGAAATGACATTGAAAAAGATGTGTTACTACCAGCTTTGCTGCTAAAACCACTTGGTTTTTTCATCTGACGTGCTGCTGAAACCTTCTTTGTGTGTTGTTTACCTCCTTTTGCTAACTCCTTTTTGTATTCCTATTGTTGTGGCTGCAGTTTCTGTCCTCGGCCTAGAGAATAAAATGTTTGCTGACTGAGTAGTTTTCTGGTTTCTTTTTGCCCCCTTGTTTTGGTGACACATCAGATAAATTCCTAAGTAAGTTTTTGTTAGAGTCATTATCTTTAATATTAGCCATTTAATATTTTTCTGAATCAGTAGCTTGTTTGTATGGGTTGGATTGGAGCTCTTGACGTATGAAATGTCGACTTTTCATTTTTCAGATTTAAATTTGATGTTTATTTAGATCTTTTTAGTGTTCTTGACTATACACAGTTAATTCAGAAATGATTGTAATGACCAATTACTAGGCATTTTTTCTGTGTTTAGATATAATTTATTCCTTTTTTGGTGACTTTTTTTGTTCTTCTGTGTCCAGTGACTTTATACTCTCTTCTTGAATAAAATATACAAGGTCTGTTGATGTGAAGCTTCTCCTGATCAGCCTTCAGTGCTTGTCCTTAGTCATTTTCCCTCAACCCACTTTTTCATGGAAGTCAACAAATATGTTGATTAGGATTGTAATATTTTGTTAATCTCTTGAAAGAATTTCTCTATACTTTGTTCTCTGCAATAGGTGTTAACACTTAAAGTAAACTGTGGTTAACTTTATCATGGTCTTTTTTCCTTAGGTTTATTGGGAGTAGTTCAAGAAAAAAAACAACTTTCTCATGAAATGTTTTTTGTTTCCTTTAGATTCATAATAAGACTAATGTTACTACTTTTTATTTGCTTCTTCTGAGGAGAACTTGTGAGATATTCAACCTATATTTTTTAGTTTTCTTGTTTTCTTTATAGCAAGGCTGTTGTCAGTATCGATGTGGTTCAGTTCTTTTAATAGTATGTTTTTTGCTCATTTCATGGGTTGCCTTGGCCAAATAATTTTTCATCATTTATAGGTTTGACTGCTGTTGATATGTCTCTCACAATCCTTGATTACTAGCCTAAAGCTTGGGACAGTAGGTGCCGTCTGCTGCTGGACCTGTACTGGGAAGCCATTGCCTACATCTTTGCAACTTTGGGGGGGGGAAACATCTGGAGCTTGAACATATCCTTTAAGAATCCAGTCATTTACATGCTTTCCAAAACTTCTGTTAAGACCAAAGACGTAGGAGAGCGTATCGGAGTAGGTTTCCATCTGATAATGGAAGTAGTGTCTATTTTTAAATTATTTACATCTTATTTTTTAATTTTTTGCGGGTTACATTTTAAGTTCCAGACTGTCTGTTTCCTTTCCTCCCTCCCTTCCCTCCCCATCTAGCACCAGAGAAGGCCACTATTTGACACAGATATACACTCACACATATAATATATGTATATGTCTGTATGTATGTATGTGAAACAAAAAATGCATACTTCTGTTTATTAGTTTTTATAACTCTTTGGGCATAATTCCAGATTGCTCCCTAGAATGGTTGAATCAGTTGGTAGCTCCACCAACAGTGTATTAGTGTCTCAATTTTCCCACATTCCCTTCAACATTTGTCATTTTCCCCTTCTGTCATTTTAACTAATCTGATAAATATGAGCTGGTATCTCACAGTTGTTTTAATCTGCATTTCTCTAATCAGTAGTGATTAAAAGCATTTTTTTTTCATATGACTATGGGTAGCTTTGATTTCTTTATCCAGAAAATGCCTTTTCATAAATCCTTTGACCATATATCAATTGGGGAATGACTCATATTCTTTTTTTTAAGTAAAATTTTATCTTTATTAATTTGTTTGTTTACTTTTAGTTTACAAAATTCAGTTCCACATTTCCTTGAGTTTCAAATTTTCTCCCCTTTCCTTCCCCATGGCAGCATGCAATCAAGTATATGACTCATATTCTTATAAATTTGACAAAGTTCTGTGATTATTTCAGATATGAGACGTTTATTTAAGAAAATGTCTTTAAATCTTTCCCTCCAGTTTTTTGTTTTCCTTCTAATCTTGGCTACATTTGTTTTATTTGTACAAATCCTTTTTAATGCAATCAGAATTATCCATTTTACATCTCACAGTGCTCTCTCTTGTTTATTCATAAATTCCTCTCCTGTCCATGAGTCTGATAGGTATATGATGTTCCATCTTTGGTATAATATGTTCCATCTTCTTCTGATGTACTTATATCTCCCTTTATATCTAGGTCATATAACCATTTGACCGTATGTTGGTAAATGATGCAAAATATTGATCCATACCCAATTTCTGCTAGACCTTGCTTTACAGGTTTCCCAACAGTTTTTTTACCAGATTGTGAATTCTTATCCCAAAAGCTTAAATCTTTTTGTCAAAGTTACTATAATCACTTAATACCGTGTATTCTATATCTGTTTTGTTCCACATATCCATCCACCTTTCTCTTTCTTAGCCAGAGTATCAGATAGTTTTGATAATTACTGCCTTATAATATAGCTGAAGATCTGGTACTGTTAAACCTCTTTCCTTTACATTTTATTCATTAATTCCTTTGATGTTCTTGACCTTTTATTCTTCTAGATGAAATTTGTTATTTTTTAAAGCACAATAAGATATTTATTTTTGACAATTTCATTGGAATGGCATTGAATAAGTAGATTAATTTAGATAGAATTGTCATTTTTATTATTTTGGCTCTGCCCACCAATGAGCAATGAATATTTCTCTAATTATTTAAATCTGACTTTCTTTGTATAAAAAAAGTTTTGTAATTATGTTTATGTAGTTCTTGGTTTTGTCTTGGCAGGCATACTCCCAGGTGTTTTTCTGCTGTCTATGGTTATTTTAAGGGTATTTCTTATTACCTCTTCTTGCAGGGTTTTGCTGGTGATATATAGAAATGCTGATGATTTATGTGGGTTTATTTTATATCCTACTACTTTGCTAAAAATTATTGTTTCAACAAGTTTTTTATGAATTTTTAGGATTTTCAAAGTACATTATTATATCATCTGCAGAAAGAGAATAGTTTTGCTACCTCGTTGCTCATTCTGATTACTTCAATTTCCTTTTCTTCTATTACTATTGCTAGCATTTCTAATACAATATTGGTGATATAGTATTGGTGATAATGGGAATTCCTATTTCACTCCTGATCTTTTGGGGAAGGCTTCTAGCTTATCTCTTACAAATAGTGCTTGTTGATGGTTTTAGGTAGATGTTTCTTACTATTTTAAGGAAAAATCAAGGGGCAGCTAGGTGGCGCAGTGAATAGAACATGTGTCCTGGAGTCAGGGGGACTTGAGTTTGAATTTGGAATCATGTGACCTTGGGCAAGTCACTCAATCCCAATTGCCCTGCCTTCTTCTCCCCTTAAAAAAAAAAGTTAAGGAAAAATCTATTCATACTTACGTTTTGAGGTATTTTTAATAGGAACAAGTCTTGTGTTGTGTCAGAAGCCTTTTCCACATCTATTAATATAATCATACGATTTTTGTTACTTTTGTTATTGATATAATTAATCATGTTAATGGGTTTCCTTATGTTAAACCATCCTTTCATTCCTGGTATAAACCCCACTTGATCACAGTGTGTAATGTTTGTGATTTATTGTTGTAGTGTCCTAGCTAGTATTTTATTTAGGACTTTTGTATCCATATTCATTGACAAAATTTGTCTGTAATTTTCTTTCTCTGATTTTGTTCTTCCTAATTTAGGTATCAGCACCATATTTGTTTCATAAAAGGAGTTTTGTAGTACTCCTTTACCTGTTATTCCAGATAATTTATTTAATATTGGAATTAGTTGATCTTTAAATGTTTGGGTAGAATTCACTTGTAAATCTATCTGGTTCTCATGCTTTTTTCTTGGGAAGCTTATTTATGGCCTGCTCAATTTCTTTTTCTAAAATATATTTATTTAGATATTCTATTTCCTCTTCTGTTAATCTAGGGATCTACTTTTGTAAATATTCTTACATTTAACTTAAATTGTTAAATTTATTGGCATATAATTGAATAAAATAACTCCTAATAATTTCTTTGATTTCATCTTCATTATTGGTATATTAATAATATATGTTCACCCTTTTCATTTTTTAAGCTAGTGATTTGGTTTTTTTAAAATCATATTAACCCATGGTTTATCTATTTTACTGGGCTTTTTTCCCCCCATAAAACCAGCTTCTCAGTGTCTTAGAATTTTAAAAATTGTCAAGATAATTTCAGTGGATAACATCTACTAAAGTGTTATACATGGCAGCAGAACCAGATCAACCAAAAGATTTGATGTTTGTTGTTGCAGAGTTTACCTACTAAGCAGAAACCCAGAAAGATCACATTTGGAGTATTTTCTTTTCCTTGTGCAGTGGTTTTAATGTTCTGTGACTTGTTGAATCTCCAGAATCTTTGAGGTCTTTCTAATTATATTGATTTGTGTATAAATCCATTCTCAACCACAAGCATAGGTAAGGATATAGGTTATCCATTTAATAGTTTACTTTCATAATTTGGTGGAGATTTTACTTCCCTCCCTCTCCCCCTCCCACCTTAGGCAATGCGTAGGAGCTTAGTGATAATGTGCATTATGAATTGTGTGACAGCAAGAATTTGTCTCAACCAAATTGGGAGACACAGTGTACTTTTACTTTTAAAAAGGATTTTCTAGTAAAATATATTATAATTTTGTTGGTTTTGGCCAGCTATACATTTTGTGCTTTTATTCTACATTTGGCAACATAATCTATAGTACAAATTTTCTCATAGATGTAGAATATATTTTCAAAAGTTGATGATGTAAGGATGGGCTTCAGTTTATGTACTTAAATAGACCCAAATGTGAATCAAGTGGTAAACCTAAAGAAAAAAATTCACATTTTCACCAGGTTAACTGCATTGACAGTGTGGAAATATGAAAATAATTTGATTTGGATTAGAAGAATCTATGTTCCATTTGATTTTAAATTTTTTTCATTTAATTTATGACATAATGCTTTTTGAACTCAAATTAAGAGCAAAGTTAGTTTATTATAATAATCCATATATGAGATAACAGTGGCCTAGATAATCATGATACCAATTCCTTCCATATGAATGAGTAAATGAATTAAGAATATATTAAATAGTATATGCAAAACATTGTGCTAAGATCTGGGGATACAAATAGAAAATTATAATAGTCTCTGCTGTTGAAGTACCTCACATTCTAATGGGGAAGACCACATTTTAGCTGGAAGGTTTTAACTTGAAGTCAGATAAGGCTTATATGGGTACAGTGGCAGAATGTATGTTAATGCTTCTTTAATGTCATTTCAGCTGATCAAATGATAGCAGTTTCTGACGTTGAACCACTGGACGATAGCAAGAACTTTCTTTTCCGGATCTTCAGTAGCTATGTTTGAGGAGAAAAAGATGAGGCTTGGTAACAAATCTTGTAGAGGGGATGATAGTTATGTATGGGATAAAGACCCCAAGGACCCGTACCCGAAATAAATCCAGAGGTTTCTCAAGGTAAAGACAGAAGCTCTTTATTCTAAAGACAAGTCTCGCGAGAGTTGGGCATCACCTATTCCAGAAAGGCCTGGTATAGGGAGGCACCCAACAAGAGGCAAGCAAGCAGTTATATACCCTTGTACAAACAATTCTATGAAAAGCCCCAAAATTTCCAGATAAACCCCAAACTCCCTCCCACCAAAACTCCCCTAATGCTGGATCATTACCCCATTGGTGGGGTGACATGACCTCACAGTCTCTAGAAAGCCCCTCTTACCCAATACAAAGACATATAGCTATGATTATCCATATGTAGCAAAAAGAGGGGTCGTTACAAAAAGCCCCCTATGGAAAAAAGGAAGGGGAAGTAGGGGCACACCATCTGATTTCCCTGAAATCAGGTGACTTACAGGAACATGAAACTTAGGCCTAAAGAGATCTAGGACCTAGCTCAAATTTGGTGACTGTCTCTTTCATTTTATGAGAATGCTTTCACCTATCCCACTTAGTTATTTGAAGATTTGAAATCTGGGTGAATAAGAAAAATGATGGAGAAAAATGGGATTAGGGAAGGAAAATTAAGTAACAAGTCAGGTGATAATAGTAGGTCATGCAAAATCTTGACATTTATAAAAATTCATGAATACTACACATTTTAACACTAATGCATTATGGGTCAATGTAATTGGAAAGGATAATTAATTATGTAATTGTTTGGTTTTTTATTTTGTAGTTCTCTGTTCTAATGTTTAGTAGAGTTAACAGAACATTAATTGCATGTGTATTTAGTGATCATCTATTATAATCAAGGTACTATGTGATGATCTACCTTTTATCTTTCTTGAGATTGCATTTCTGAAAATAATTCTCTTCTCATTTCACATTGACTTAGAAAACAAGGTAAATTAGAAAATGGGCAGAAGAGGAAAGATAATGCGTATTTATTGAAACCATCATAGAACACTCTTCTCTTTTTCTTTTCCATCTCTTTTTCCCTTCACCCTCTCCCTAGGCTCTTGTTGGTCCCAGAACCCATTCAGGTTGCTTCCTTGCTCACATAGTTTGCATAAGATAGGAATCATCATCTGTCCTGCCAACTACCTCCTATGGTTTACCAGGCCTTAACATACATCTTGCCTTTATTCCCAGTAGTATCCTGGAATGGTCTTCTGACCCATTAACTTAAGGACTCCTGTGCCTTGCCACGCGCCTCTGTATTGGACCATTAGAATGTCTAGGTCTTTCGAGCTGAATTTCCTTTTTTGTGTTTTTTCCCCTCACCTTCCCATTAGAATTTGATCTTTTTGAGAACAGGGGCTTTTCTTAACTTTTTTCTACTTGTATACCCAAGGTTATGTTGGGGTTAGCTCAAAACAGGTTTCCAGATTGTTACATTTTCTTTTCTGCTGTTTTTTGGAGGGGAAAGGGAGGGCAATTACTGTTCAGTGACTTGCCCAGGGTCACGTGGCATGTGTGTGTGTGTATGTGTGTGTGTGTCTGTGTGTCTGTGTCTGTGTGTTTGTGAAGTGTCTGAGGCTGGATTTGAACTCAGGTCCTCCTGACTCTAGGGTGGGTGCTGTATTCACTGCGCCACCTCAGATTGTTACGTTTTCAATGTGAACATTTACACCTCTGAAATCATCAAATGCTGCAGATCATGACTTTCTTGATTTTTTGTTAATTATCTAGAAAGTGTGTAGAGGGGGGTGGCTAGGTGGTGCAGTGAAGAGAGCACTGGTCCTGGAATCAGGAGGACCTGAGTTCAAATCTGGCCTCAGACACTTAACACAAAACTAGCTGTGTGACCTTGGGCAAGTCACTTAAACCACAATTGCTCCTTGAAAAAGCAAAATAAAAAAAAAGTGGTAGAGAAAATGCTCGTGAAGATTAAATTTGAAAGTGTTTGTGCATTTTTTTTTGAGAACTTGTCCAAAGCTTTGTGCTTAACATAGTGTTTGGCATATAATAAGTCACTCATCCATTTACATTTTGTAAAAAAAATACCGTATCTGTGCTGAATGCAGTGAAGCTGGTTGGATTCCCTATCAAGAACTGGTAGATGGCTTGTATCATTGGATGCTTTGACTCTACCTTTGTTTAGTTTTTTGAAGTAAATTAGAAGATAATGTAGAAGTAATTGAAAATGGAAACTTTTAAGGAAGCTTAAAAAGAAACATTGTCATACAAGAATTGCCAAATGAATTTACTGATTTTACTGTTGTCTGTAAGAGGTTATCAGTATTTGAAGGCAACAAAAAATGTTAACAAGTTGAATGCCAAGGACACAGATTTTAATTGCTGAAAGCTGGAAAATGGTTAGACAAAAAAGATGACAAGTAGGAGAATACGTCTTTGACTTTAACTACCTGATAATTATCCATAGAATAATGTTAATGTGTGAAAAGAGATTATTGAATCATGTCGCTTCATCTTTAGATAATCTTTAGGTCATCTCTATCTATCCCGACTTCAAGATCAGTGTTTTGCTTGAATAGAAAACATGTTTTCTTTTAATTTTATTGGTTTTTTTGCTTCTCTTCTAGATTTCCTTTTACCTTTGTGTGTTTGTATTCCCAACCATTTGTCCTCTCTTTTAGTTCTTTATTGAGATTTGCCATCACAGTCAAGTTATTTTATTCTTCCAATTATTTCTGCCATGCATGCTATAAATTTTATTCTCATAATTCTCATTTTTCCTTTAAACCACTCAATAGCAACATGTTGTAGTTTCATGCTGTCTTCAGAATTCATAGGTTCTTTTGTCTCATCAGGTGTTGAATCATTTTCCTTTGTTTTGCAGAATTTATTTATAGATGTAAGAACTCATTTTATTGTTGACCAGTCATTTTAGTCACGTCCCTCCTTATGACCCCATTTGGGGTTTTCTTGGCAAAGTGGTTTGTCATTTCCTTCTCCAGCTCATTTTACAAAGAAGGAAACTGAGGCAAGCAGAGTTTGCTCAGGGTCACACAGCTAGTAAGTGTCTTAGGGCAGATTTTAACTCGGGTCTTCCTGACGTTAGGCCAGACACTCTATTTAGCTGCCCTCACTCATTTACTAGATCTCATTTATTAATTCCTTCTGCAGTTGTAATGAGGTAGGGGTGGGGGTACAGGGTCCAGAAAAATTTGGGGTAGCATTTAGTTATAAGCCTGTGGGTTCAGTGGTTGATATAGTGCTGCAGCAAGTAAGATGGCGGGCAGTTGGAAGAGAACGCTGAGGGAGCTCTACTTGGCATTAGTCCACGGAGTAATTGTTTTTACCTTTTGGGGGGTTCCTTATGTGCCGGATTATGGAGACAGTTACATCTTTGATGCACACTTTATGTTTTGGAGAGGTTTGGAAAGGTTGTGGGGACTAGAGAAAATATTTATTCCTCTATTTTGTTTATCACGTGACCCCGAAGGCTCAAAGCAAAACAGGCAAAATTTCAGCTGGCAGAAAAAAGCAATAATTAGGAGGAAAATAGTTTTGAAAAGTCTTTGCACATAAGTATGATTATATTAAAGATTGATCAGACTACCATGAGAGAAGAGGAAACCAAAGGGAATGTATGAGCTGATCGGAAATACAAGGAATATTGATTGACTGTTGTCTCCTGTGAACTCTACTGTTTTAAGCAGTCAACAGATAAAGGATATGAAGAAGAGAGTATATACTTAGTGCTATGAAATGTTTATTCTGTGAGAGTCTCTTGGAAATGAGATGAGCAAAAGGAACAGCCAGTGTATATCTGTCATCTTAAACTCACGCTTTTTCTTTAAAATTTATTTATTTTTAGTTTTCAACATTCTTTTCCCTAAGATTTTGAGTTCCAAATTTTCTCCCCATCTCTACCCTCCCCAAGACAGTGTGTAATTTGATATAGGTTCTACTTATATACATATACATAGCAAACCTCTTTTCACATTAGTCATGTAAAGAAGAATTAGAACCAATGAGAGAAACAGCAAGAAAGAAGAAACAAACAAAAAAAGAAAAAAGAGCAAATAATATACTTCAATCTGCAGTCAAACTTCATAGTTCTTTTTCTGGATACGGACAGCATTTTCCGTCATGAGTCCTTTGGAGTTATCTTGGATCCTTACATTGCTAAGAAGAGATGTATATCAAAGTTAGTTACTGCACATTGTGTCTGTTACTGTCTATAGTGTCCTCCTGGTTCTTAAACTCAGTCTTAAGGTATATTCTTTGAGTAGAATGGTGAGATTGCACCATTTTTTACCCTTTTTCTTTAAGTTAAGTGCTGATATGATGCAATTCCATTGTATAATAACACAAATAAAAGAGAGATAAGGAGAAACCTATGCTAAAAGGCCAAGATCTTTGATGTCAGACTATGGGATAAGGAAGAGAAAGGGAAAATAGAAGAATAATATCAATAAGGGGGCAGGGGAGGGGAAGATAGGAATTCACATTAAAGGGACATAAACTTGAATTCCTACCACCATTAAAAAAAAACTTTTCAGAGCATCATCATTTATTACTGTCAAATTCTTCTCAGTGGTAGTCTCCAACTTTCAGGGACATTCTAACTTGAATTCTACAATACTGTGTTGCTTTGTAGTAAATAATAGTTTGTTGAATTTTACAGAGGCTGGGAGAGATTTGATTTGCTTATAATTGTTATAAGTTCTTCCTTGTAATTTTAAGTCTTTGATAGTTGAGAAACATATTTTAACCATCATATTACCCTTAAACACCTCTCTTTCTTGAAAAGATCAAGGAGATAGTTGAGACTTGAGAGTGGGTTTAAGAGACAGTGATAGAATGATAGGTGAACAGTGTTATATAGTAGGATTTGGGAGAAGTAGATAGGGGTTATTAGAGAAGACCTAAGGGTTCTGATGGAGTAGTATGGATGTACACCTTGCACCTAAGGAAGATGAGATTGGATGGCTGAAATTATTGGGGAGCCAGTGGAAGTGCAGATCTAAAGTTTAGAATGGGAAATAATTTATATAGAAATGATAGTTGGAGTTATAGAAGGCATTGAGATTGCCCAAGGAGAGATTATATTGGAGGAATGCTGAAGTGAAGCAAAAATCAGCTAAAAAAAAAACCAGTTGAGAATACAAGGAGATAATCATTGGACCATAGCCAAAGGAGGAGGATTCTGGATGGTTCAGGATGATTCCTGGTATTCAAATGTTATTTGAAGAAGGATAGCGGTTGAAAAAAAAAGGACTGCTAGATTTGTTGGTTTGGAAGCTATTTATGATATTCTCAGTGAGTAATTTCAGTAGAATCCATATGATTCTCAAATCTTATACAGCTGTAACCTCTCTTGCTTATTTCCAGTTTCATATCTTCAGCTATCTTTTCATACATCTCAAACTAGATATTCACTAGATATCTTAACGCTCAGCATATCCCAAATGGAGCTTACAATCTTTTCTCTTAAACCTACCCTGTTTGTAAACTTTCCTATTAATATTGAGGGCTTCACTCTCCTTGTAGTCTCCCAGGCTTGCAACCCAAGTATCATCTTTGATTTCTGTTCAGCACCCTCCATTCCCCACCCCTTACCCCTCCCACCCAGTATCCAAATATCCAATGTGTTCCTCCCCCCCAATACTGCTAATACCCTAGTGCAAGTCCTTATTACATTTGTTCCTGGACTCTTGCAGGAAAGCTACTTACTGCCACAAGTTCCTCCCTACTCCAGTCCATCTTTCATTTGGTTACCAAAGTGATTTTCCTGAAGCATGGGTTAGACCATGTCACCCTCTTACTCAATAAACTCCTGTGGTTCCCTTATCACCTCCAGGATCAAATACAAAATCCTTGGTTTATTGTTTAGAACCCTTCCGCTGCCCCTTACCTTTCCTGTCTTCTCTCTCTGTCTCTCCATCTCTCCCCCCCTCATACTCTTCAATTTAGTGACTCTGACCTCCTTGCTATTCAACAAACAAGCCACTACTTTTAGCTCCAAGCATTTTTTCTTCCACCATGCTTGGAATGCTTTCCCGCCTTATCGCAATCTCCTGGTTTCCAGATTAAATCCCATTTACTACCAGAAACCTTTCCCAATCCCTTTTAATTCTGATGCCTCTACCCTTCTGTTAATTATTTCCTATTTACCCTGTACACTGCTTGTTTGGAAATATTTCTTTGCTTGCTTGTCCTCTCCTCTGGTATATTGTAAGCTTCTGGAGGGCAGGGATCTTTTGCCTTTCTTTGTATCCTAAGTGCTTAGTGCATTGCCTGTCATATAATAGATGCTTAATAAATGATTATTGACTGATAAGTAGAACCATCTGATTTTTTCTGCTTGTATTTGCAGAGAAACCATGGGCTCATTTTTTCTGTGCAAATTTGAAGAGTTGGATTAAAATGAAGTCTTTAAGATCCGTTTCATATCTGAAAGATTTATAATTATGTACTTGGGGAGCAACTCTGTATATCTAAAATAAAACCCGTTTGAGGTTAAGTGATTTGTGTCAGTCATGACACACCCTTCTCAAGCTCACTCTTACCCCCACTTTCAGTTAGTGGTAGTATGGGAATTAAACCTCTGTGCGCTGACTTTAAGTCCTAGAGCACTCTGTCTACTGTTATTAAAACAGATATATTGTTAAAGCAATTGCTAATTTAGGAAACTGCTCTGAATTTCTTGGATCTCCCTTTAGTTAATCGATCAAATTTGCTTCTTGTTGCAGCTTTTCAAGGGATTCAGCTGTCATATAGTATGTTATATGAATGACCTTTTAAACGGGAATAAAATTGTTGACTTTAGATGAAATCAAATGCCACTTTCTGGTCTGGGGATTTACTGCTTGCTTCTTTGACATATAGTTCTACTAGTTACTAATGAAACAAATTAGTTTGTATGTAATTTGTACCATAGCTCAGCGAAGCCTAGTTTTTCTCTATAATAAGTTATCGTGTAGTTTTTGGTGATTAACTTCATATAATGCTCCAGAATACTATAATGCATACCCATTTTTTTTTCCAAAAAATTTTAGGTGTTTTTTTTAACGACATAACAGGAAACATTAATGTGTATAATTTCCCCTCTTTGTTCTGGAAGACACTATAAGATAAAATAGAAACAGTATTAGACACTTCCTGAGTTTTCAGAACTAAAGACAAATTTGATAAAATAGATTATTTTGATATATTATTTATTTCATTTGGAGAAATAATGTGAAATGTAACTAGGTTTTAGGACAACCTGATAGAATAAATAAAATATCAAAATGAACACTTGGTAATTTTTAACTTGTTGCTTCTTATTTTATCAGTTTAGTTCTTGAGTAGTTTCTAAGTCCTGAATAGAAAACCAAAGGATATCTTATTTTGTTAAAAGGTAAATTAATTAGAAAATTGTTCATCTACCTTTTAATCATACAAATTAATTCGACATGGTTAAAATGATTAGTTTTTAGAAATGTTGTATTTGGAATGTTTTAAAATATTTTTTTGCTTTTGAAGTCACTATTTTTATTAATTTTTGTATTTTTCCCTCAGGATTTTCTTTTTTTAATTAAATTTTAATTAGGAACTTAATATTAAAGATCATTATAAAATAACTTCTCTTTTTTTTCCATTCCCCAAAGCCCTTCTTGGTAACAAAGGAGTATGACCAAATAAAGCAAATTCACATGTTGCTAGTGCCTAAAAAAGTTATTTTTTATTCCCTCTAGTTCTTAACATTTCTTCCAGGAGGTGGTATCGTTCACTCACGAGGAATGCACTTCTATAAAACTCCCTTCTGGTTCTACTTTCTAAACAGAGTTTTCTGATTTTAAAATGATTAGTTGTAAAAGAATGGTGTAGAATTCTAGTACAGTTTTATGAAACTATTGCATTTTAGGAGAAAGCATATATTTTAAAGTAGATAACTGAAAAAGTAACCCAATTAAACAGTTATTGAGTAGATAATTATGTTTTAGATACTGTGCCTAGATGCCAAGGCCACAGAGACCAAAAAACATTATTTTCTTCTCAGAACTAACAGTCTATTGCAGGGGACAACATTTCCTCATAATTAAATATAAGATTATATGTGAGACAGAGCCAAAATAATATTAGCAATGATAGAGCAATAGCAAGCGGGGGATTAGAAAAGGTCTACAGTAGGAATTGGCAGTTGAACTGAGTTTTGAATGAAGGTAGGGTTTTAGGAGGATGGAGCTAAGGAGAGAATGTTTTAAAGGCACAGGGGAAAGCTCTTAGAAATCACAGAGATGAAAGATGGGATATTGCTTATTAGGAAGAAAAAACAAGGAGACTAGTTTGGTCAGAATGTGGGGTGGGGGGATGGGAGGCTTAATGTATAATAAACCAGGGAGAAAGTATATTAGAGTCAGATTGTGAAGGACTTTAAATGACAGTCAAAGGAGTTTGTATTTCATCATAAAAGCAATAGGGAACCACTGAAACTTTTTGAGTAGAGGAGTTACAGCCTGTGATCCTAAAGTAAATAACAGATCCTAGACACAAATCCAGATTATTGCATTAGCCTTCTGGTTGGTCTTGCCTTAAGTCTGCCTACCACAGTGCATGCTTCATTCAGCTGTCAGATCTATCTTCCTAAAGTGCATGACTGACCATGTCACCCCCATTCAGTAAAATTCCTTTGGTTCTCTATTACCTCTAGGATCCAATATGTAATTTTCTGTTTGACTTTAGTTTTTTATAACCTGGCACCCTCCTACATTTCCAGTTTTCTTACATCTTACTACTCTCCATATACTGTGTAGGCCAGCGACGGTGGCCTCCTTTCTGTTCCTAGCAGGTGACTCTATGTCTCTGAGTTCTTGAGTGTTTTTACCAGGTGAATCCCATACCTGGACCTCTCTCCTTTCTCATCTCATCATATCTTCTTGGCTTTCTTTAAGTCTCAACTAAAGGTTTACCTTCTACAAGAAGCCCTTCCTGATTCCCCTTTAATTAATGCAAGTGCCTTCCTTCTGAGAGTATTCCAGTTTATCCTGTTTCTTGCTTGTATGTGGTTGTTTTCGTGTTGTTTCTCTTTATTAGGCTGTGAGCTCTTTGAGAGCAGGGGCCATTTCCCCCCCTTTCTTTGTATCCCTACCACTTAGCGCAATACCTAGTATATGTAGTAAATACTTGATAAATACTCGTTGACTTGTTCAGAAAACAAAACAGAAGAAGACTCACTCTTCTAGCCTCATATCTTGCGTTGAGACTTTGTGTTCAGTCTAGGGTCTGTATGGTCCTCCTCTGCCTTATCTGGTGAAGTACTGCTGCAGGGTTCAGATTGACAGTACTGTGACTTTCTGCTTCTGGGCGTCTCCCTTTGAGATCTCACTCCACCTCTGTTCTGTGTTTCCTGCCCTTGGTCACTTGTTTGTGAGTGGAAATTTGTGATCTTATTATGCTTGAAAGATGACTCATTGTGGTTTCTCCTTAGATTTTCCCCTCGCTCCTCATTTTGGGACTTGTCTGAGATATTTGTTAATAGTAGTTGTCTGGGGAGCTGGGCTGCCTTTTTTTTCTTCCTACTCTGGAATCTTGACTGGTCTCCCCTCTTCTTTTATTTCTGGAAAAATGATTTTTAGTTGTATTCATCTAAGTTCTGAATCTATAGATAGGCTAGCAGATATTTTGTACATTCTGTGGTTATTTTGAAGGTGACATTTTTTATCTTACTGTATGTGTAATACTGTCCTTTTTTTAAAAATAATTTTTATTTGATGTTTTCTGTTTCTTATATCACCATAATATCCTATGTATGCCTTCACCCCCTTCCTCAAGAGTCATCTCAGTTGGAAAATAGTTGTTAAGAGAGGGGGGAAATTTAGCATAACTGATCAATCCATTGAGAAAATCTGAAAAATGTTCAATGTATGGGACCTCTTACGCCCGCTAATGAGTTTGGGTGTGGGGGGGGTGTCTTCTTATATCTCTTCAATCAAGTCCTTCTTGATCTTTATAATTTTACTAATTTGCTTTTGATTTTTTTGATGTTATGCCCTTTTCCCCATTTACATTGTTGTAATTACTGTGTATATTGTTTTCTCGGTTCTGCTTATTTCAGCCTGCTTTAGTGCATGTAGTATTCATCACACATAATTTCTTTTGCACATTGGTATTCCATTACATATTCATGTACCACAGTTTGTTTAGCCATTCCACAATCCATGGGCATCTATTTTGTTTTCAATTCTAGCCATCACAAAAAGTGCTTCTACAGATATTTTGGAGCATATGAACATTTTTTTCTTATTGATGGCTTCCTTGGGAAAACCCAGTTATCATCTCTGGTTTAAACCATATAGACATTTTAGTCACTTTATTTGCGCAATACTTAGCATATCTTCTTTTGAGAACTGTTCATATGCTTTGACCATTTATCTATTGGGGAATGGCTATTAGTTTTAAGTATATGTTTTCTTATATATCTTGAATACCAAACCCTTATGAGAGAAATTTTATACAAAGATTTCCCCCCCTTTGACCACTTCCTTTTTCTATTCTAGATGCATTATATGTTGTCTGTGGAGAAGCCTTCAGTTTCAAGTAATCAAAGTTATCCCTTTCATCTTTTAAAGTAGCTTCTATTTCCTTTTTAAGAATATTATCTCTTACCCATAGCTATGAGATAGCTATATAACATGATCTGTTCCTCTTCTAATTTTTTTTTAATAGTATGATCTTTAACATTGAGGTAACATCCATTTATAACATATTGTAGAATGTGCTACAAGGTGTTAGTCTGAGTCTAATTTCTGCCAGACTGTTTTCCAGTTATCCCAGCAGTTTTATTTTAATCTAATAGAGTTGCCTAGGTAATTTAGGTTTTCCACATTCTCAAAAACTGTGTTGTTGAATTCCCTTGTTTCTGGTGCTCCCTTGTTCAGTCTGTTCCATTTATCTTTTTATTTATTTTTTAACCAGTAGCTGATGGTTTTGATGCCCACTACTTTATAATATAATTTGAGATCTGGAAGTGCTGTTCCTCCTTAGTCCTTACTTCTTTTCATCATTTACCTTCATATTTCTAGATCTCTTGTTTTCCCAAATAAATTTTGTTTTTATTTTATCAAGCTCTGTAAAGCATCCTCTTTGTAATTTGATTTGTATAATATTAAAAATGTAACTTAATTTTGGTAGTGTTGTTTTTATTATATTGACACAACCTAAGTATGAGCTCTGAATTTTCCTCCAGCTATTTAGGCTAATTAATTCTTTAAGGAGTCCTTTTTAATTGAATCTATACAAACTTCTTGTGTGCATTGGCATTCTGATCCCCAGATATCTTATGTATTTTGTAGTTATTTGGAGTGGAATTTCCCTTTCTTTTATTCCCTTGTATTTTGTTATTATTATATAGAAATGCTGTTGATTTTTCAGAATTTATTTTGTAGCCTGCAACTTTATTGAAGCTACTAATTATCTCAGTGTCTTCATTGATTTCCTGGTGTTTTCTAAGTAAATCATCATATTTTCAGCAAACAGGGATAGTTTTGTCCCCTCTTTATTCCTTTAATACCTTTCTCTTGTCTTACTACCATTGCTAACATTTCCAATACAACATCAGTTAATAATTGGGAAAGTGCTTCATTTCTGTATTTATTGGAGAAGACTAGTGCATCCCTGTTGCATATGATGCTTGCTATTGGTTTTAGATAGATGCTTTTTAGGATACTAAAAAAAGGTCTCTCTGCCTGTACTCTGTAGGACTTTCAGCATAAAAGTGTTGTACT
The DNA here is from genome assembly GCA_028627135.1 of Pseudochirops cupreus. NCBI lineage: Eukaryota > Metazoa > Chordata > Mammalia > Diprotodontia > Pseudocheiridae > Pseudochirops > Pseudochirops cupreus. The sequence goes on along the minus strand of CM053582.1, from coordinate 523,933,891 downwards.
TTTGTCAGAGGCTTTTTCTGCTTCTGTTGACATGATCACTTGGTTTGGGATGTTTGGGATTTTAATATGATTAATTATATTGATTGTTTTCCTAATGTTGAACCACCCTTGCATCCCTAGAGTAAATCCCATTTGATCATAAATCACCGTAATCTGTTTGATTGGATTTTGTTTAAAAATTTTAAGTTCAATATTCATTAGTGATATTGGCCTATATATGGTTTTCTTTATATGCTTTATCTTTTCCTAATGTAGGTATTCTATATTTTTCTCAAAAAAGGATTCTGGCAGGGGTCTTTCTCCGTTTTTAGAGAATAATTTGTGAAGTATTGGTACTAACCCCTCTTTAAAAGTTTGATGGAGTTTAGTGGTTCTCAACCTTCCTAATGCCACAGCCCTTTAATACTCATATGTGGGTGTATCTGCATGTGGGCAGACCCGCCTGGAAACAGAGCAGTGTCTCGGTTGCCTTCGGAAATATGTGTTTTCCGATGGTCTTAGGCGACCCCTCGACCCCTGTGACCCCTGTCGAGTATATGATAGGTACTGTATAAATAAATGCTCATTACTTTACCTTTAGTTGCTTTTTAAATATAATTCCAAATCATTTTCCATAATATTTGGACCATTTCACAGCTCCATCAAAAGATAGTGTTATGTTATTTTCCATAGCCCCTCCAACATTGACCTACTCTGATTTGAATGAAGTGAAAACCTAGAGGAGGAGTTGTTTTAGTTTGTATTTCACACGAAATAACTTAGTAAAGATTACATAGTAAGCCATTGACAGAATTGTTGCCTGCTATATTGAGTCCAGAGTCCAGAGACTGTCTTTAATATGAATAAAGGAATTATTTTTTTGATGCTAGATGTCTTAGATAGAGGTGGTAAATCTCAAGGCAAAATTTGCTCTGATAAATCACCAAGAATTTGGCAGTTAGATGTCTTTTTTGGCTTCTGTTTTTAAAATAAAATTTCATCTGAATTTGGACTTGGTGGTCAATATCGAGAAAAGACATTCATTTTAGCAGTGATTTAAAGAGACTATCAGGTGAAATGTGTTTAGATCCCATGGTCATATTTTATTTCTTGCCCTCTTGACTTATGTCTCCACTTTGAATTATCTTTCACAATCTGATTTATATTTGAATGTGTACATGAGTATAGTAACCAAATCATATTCTCTGTATATCCCACAATATTTTGAAGATGTATACTCAGTAAATATTATTGAATGTATTTATATTATGGTAGAAAAAATGTAGGACAAGGACTTTTGAGGACTATATTTGAATCTTAACCCTACCACCAACTAGCTGTATGACCTTGTGGGCAAGTCTCTTCTCCTTTTTTGTTCAGAAATTTCTTAATCTATAAATTGAGCCACTTGGATTAGATAGTACCAGGTTTAAGATTGTATGATAAGGAATCAGCTAATGAAAAGGAATGGCTTATATGATTGATGCCTTTTCTCTATTAAAATTATTAATAAAAATTTTAGAGTACATTGAAAATTATTTTGATATATCTGATACATTTTTGCATTTTCTCTCTCTTATTTTTTTAACAGTTTGGAAACTATGAATCTTTTTGGGATAGTTCTAAGTATGCATTATCAGTGCTGATGGGATAAGATCCAATATGAATGTGAATGATGTTGGAGGAAGACGACGCTTTGAGGACAGTGAGCACACATTACATGTTTATCCTGGGACAATTTCGGAAGGTACCATTTACTGTCCAGTCCCAGCCAGAAAAAACTCAACTGCTGCTGAGGTGATAGATGCTCTTATTAACAGACTCCAACTTGACAAAACAAAATGTTATGTTCTAGCCGAAGTAAAAGAATTTGGTGGGGAAGAATGGATACTCAATCCAACAGACTGTCCCGTTCAACGAATGATGATGTGGCCACGGATGGCCTTAGAAAACAAATTAAGTGGGGAGGATTACCGATTCCTTCTGAGAGAGAAAAATCTTGATGGTTCAATCCATTATGGCAGTCTTCAGTCATGGCTCCGTGTTACAGAAGAGCGTCGGAGGATGATGGAACGAGGTTTCCTTCCTCAACCACAGCAGAAGGATTATGATGATTTATGCAGTTTACCTGACCTAAATGAGAAAACACTTCTGGAAAACCTTCGAAACCGCTTTAAACAAGAAAAAATTTATACCTACGTTGGTAGCATTCTAATAGTTATTAATCCATTTAAATTTCTACCTATTTACAATCCTAAATATGTCAAAATGTATGATAATCATCAACTGGGAAAGCTTGAACCCCACATTTATGCTGTGGCAGATGTAGCCTACCATGCCATGCTTCAGCGCAGAAAGAACCAGTGCATTGTTATTTCAGGGGAAAGTGGTTCTGGGAAGACACAGAGCACAAACTTTCTCATTCACCATCTTACAGCTCTCAGCCAGAAGGGATTTGCCAGTGGAGTAGAACAGATCATTCTTGGAGCTGGACCAGTCCTTGAGGTAAGTTGAGTTGTAGAACTTTTGCACTGTTTTTGAATTTGTCACTCACCAAGTGGTAATACATTTTGCCATAATTAGCAGATAATTGACAAAAGAATATAAGCATTATTTATACTTTTACCTTTGAGTACCAGCATATCTTTAACCCAGTCTTCTAATTATTAGAACAGTTGTTGGTAGAGAAGCAGTACGGTAGCACAGGTAATGAAGCCTAATACAAATGGTACTGTTTTGTGGGGTTTGGATTTTTTTGAAGGGGATATCTAGGCACTGGAATATGCATGAGAAGGAAAACTGAAGCCATTCCAGCACTAGGGGAGAAAGGTCAGTTATATAGGTCAAAGTGATACACACACACACACACACACACATTCATATGTGTATATATATATATATATATGTATGTGTGTATATATAGATATATATCATGAGAGTAAGTATATTGTAAAAGTTGTTATCCTGGCTGTTTGGTTTGTGCCTCTATAATCCTGGTGTCTCTCCTAAGCACTGAAGCTCTTTCAAAAAGCAAGCCCAATACCACTTAAAATGAGCTTTCAAAATAGCATTAGCAAACTTTTTTTGGTCTGGAGTAAAAATAAAGAAAGTAATACTATTATTTGTCTTTAAAACATATTCTTAAAGTAAACTACTTAATCACAGAGCGTTAGAGATGGAAAAAGTCCATAGATATGGCTTAGTCTGTTCCTTCTCAAAGTTTTTGCGTTGACAAAATCTCTATTTTAAACAAAACTGGTAAAACTCAGAGAACTTTGCAATAAAATATTTTAAAAGGATTTTTTAAAATGCCTTCCTTCTAATGGAAATAAATAATATAAGGCTGATATGTAAAAATTTACTTTTGGATCACATTTATTCTAAATTTAAAAGTATTAAAAACAATTTATTGAGGATAAGACTACCCATAATTTTCAGTATCATACTAGATCTTATAGGATGTTTCACATGATTTTCATTTTTGCCTTTACTTGCATAAACAGATAAACTTTGAGCTTGTTACAGTGTATCATTTTTTTGTCTTTAAATTTGCTGAACTTTGTTTGTAAATAGCTTTGTAATTGTTTGAGAACCAGTCAATCAGTAAATGCTTATCGAGTGCCTACTATATTCTAGTCATTGTGTTAGGGGCTGGTAGACTATAAATGCAAAGAATGAAACAGCCACTATTCAAAGAACTTTCTAAGTCAATCAGTAAGCCTTATTAAGCTCCTAGTATGTGCTGGCACTGTTCTAAGCGCTGGGGATACCAAGAGAGGCAAAGGACAGTCCCTGCCATCAAAGGACTCAGAATCTAATGGAGGAGACAAGAAGTGAACTAAATTGTACAGAGAAGCGAGACATCAGATAAATAAGAAATAATTAAGAGAAGAATGGCACTAGACTTAAGAGTGATTGGGAGAAACTTCCTATGGAAGGTGAGATTTCAGTTGGCACTTATAGGAAGCTAGGGAAGCCAGTAGGCAGAGATGAGGAGAGAGAGAATTCCAGGCACAGAGAAAATTCCCAGAGGCAGTAGGGCAAGCAGAAGTGCACATATGTGTGTGTATACATTCACACACATACACATACCCATACATTTGCATATTTGTATGTGTGTGTGTATATATATATATATATATATATATATATATATATATATATATATATATATATAAATACATAATAAATGTAAAGAACATAAATACAGGTAAGCACAAGGTATTTATGGAGTAGACACCAGCCCATGAGAAGATAAAGAAAGGTGTCATATAGAGAGTCATGCTTGAACCAGGTTTTGAAGAAAGAAAAGCATTCTGTAAGGCAAAAGTAAGGAAGGATTTCATTCCAAGAATAAAGATCAGTCAGTACAAAGGCAAGGGATACAAGATAGAGGGCTGTGTGTAAGGATCATAAAGAAGACCAGTTTGACTGGATCACAATAGTATGGCAGAGGGAGTAAAGTTCAGTAGGGTGGAAAAATAAGTTGGAGCTATTTTGTAGGACTGTTTTGTAGGACTCTGAAAGCACTGTCCTAGAGACAATAAGGAGTCACTGAAGCTAATCAAGTTGGGTGAGTTATATGGGCATATCTGTGTTTAAAAGCAATCATTTTTGTGGCTTATATGGAAGATATATTAAAATGGTGAGATACTTAAGAGAGAGGCCAGTTAGAAATCTGTTGCAGTAATCTTAGTAAATCTGATGGGAGAGGACTTGAAAAGGTTGAGATGGCAAGATTTAGGGCTGGATATGTAGATTTAAGTGTCACCTACATAGAGATAATAGTTGAATCCAGTGGAGTTGATGTGGTCACAAGAGAGAAAGGAAAAAAGGGCCCAGAGCCTTAGGTGATACTATTAGGGTGATCATCCAGTGATGGAGAATGAGAAGGAACAGTCAGAAAGAAGAGAGAGAGGAGGAGAACTAAGAGAACCACAGAGTTATTATTTGTAGCTGAATTGTATGTAACTCATTATATTCTCTGTGCTGTTAGTCAACATTTTCCAAATCTTTTCCCCCAAGAAGCTGATTCCTTTCCCAAAAACCTTTAGCTAGTATTGTCATTGCATTGCATTCTTCTACATGTTATAATTTAGAATTTTAGTGTCCATTTGAATTCAGACTTCTGGGCTAAAAGGATTTTATCTACTTTTGCTGTGTCTTCTCTAATGCTGTCCAACTCTGGGTAGAGTGAGGTTGTCAAGATTTGGGACTTGTTTAAGTTGAACTTTAGAATTTGACTATTTTAGTTCCATTAAATTTCATAAAGTCTCAGAGTTGGAAGGAATCTTATAGGCTAATTAGTCCAAACCCTATCTGAGCAGTTGCCCTCAAACTAGATGTTCTGTGGTTATTTTAAACTTAGCTTATCCAAAAAAGAACTCAATCTTTTTCTTTCCAAACCATCCCTTCTTCTTAGTTTCCCAGTTACTTTTGAGGGCACCAATTCCCTGCTTCCATCCCATTCACTCAGGTTTATGGTTTTGATGTCATCTTCAGTTCCTCACTCTCACCTCACATATCCAGTCTATTGCCAATTTTTTAATATTTGTTTCTACCTTTTCAGAATGCCTCCCATACATTTCCTGTCCATTCATACAGCTAGAACCCTATTTCAAGCCCTTGTCACTTCTGGTCCAGATTATTAAAATAATTGGTCTCATCCTCAGATATCTCTCCAATCCATTGTCTACTCAGCTACCAAAGTTATCTTAATAAAATGGTGGTTTGAACATGTCTCAGTTCCTCTTGACTTCCCCCGTCCCTCCCTACTCCAGGATCCTGTTTGGCCATTAAAGTTCTTCATAACCTGTCCTTTCCCTGCCGTTTCAGTCTTTTTATGCTTTACTCCTCTCAACCCAATCTATAGTTTTAACTATGCTGATTCTTAAACAAGATACTGTCACCATTTCTATGCCATTGTACTGGCAGCCCTCTGTGTCAGAGTGCTTGTAGTCCTCAACCCTCTCTCATAGCTTCTCTGGCTTCATTCGAGACTCAGCTCAGATCTCACTTTCTGCATTAGACTTTTCCGGATCCTCCATAGCTGTTAGTGCCTTCCCATCTTGAGAATACCTTCCATTCCTAGTTATTTGTATAGCTTACATTCTAATAGAAGGAGATAGAAAATAGAGTGCTGGCTCAAGTGGATATTTTGTTTTAGAAATTTTCAGGGAATGGTAAATAGAACCATGGTTGGGGTGAGGGCACAAAAGAAGGGTACTCAAGGTATCTAGACAGTGGACAAGGAATAAAACGAAGCATGATTAAAACCAGCCCAGATGTAGTAGAACATAGGTATAAGTTGTCAATCAAGACAGGGCAGAATAAGGAAAGCATTTCTTCATTTACTTTATTCTCAACAAATAGAAGTTGTGTGTAAATTGCACATATTTTCATAGTGATCATCTTGAAAATTCTTACCAGTAACAGTGCAATATGAGATGATCAAGTATCTCATCAGATATTCCTTGGGGCGTTTGTATACAGAGACCAACCTCACCAACTCCTTGATTTTGTGAGCCATCCTTCCATGTAGCTACAACTTCTATTTTCTGGTTTCCTTTATAGTGAGAATGTAAAAGTTAGTATGATTCACTTCTTTTAGTATTATGTTTACCCATTTGCTGGCAAAGATCAGAACACTTAGAATACTGACTGCTAAATTAACATTTATTGATGGTCTAAAAACCATGTGATTCTTATTACCCTCTATAAATTCTTACTTTGAAGCCTAATTGTGGCATGGAAATGATGGTGGGTTCTTAAAGGTCGTGCAACAGGAGTACAATTTTCCAGGTTCCAGCAAGCTGGAAACATTTTGAATGTGGTTCTAATAAGCTTAGCTAAGTATAGAGAGGCTTATCACCACAAAGCTGACCTCTCAATGCTGAATTCTTTGGCTATGGCAAGTGATAAAATAAAGTACATGCCTCTCAGTTTTGTGCAACCTTCTCCCATTCTTCTGCTTCTGCTGTGAGGTCATAGGGTGGTAGGAAAAGAACAGAGGCCTAGTAATCACACACTTAACAGGTGCTATGGTTAAACAGTTTATTGTTCTTTTTCCAGCATAGCGCATATCTGACCTTAGTTCAGTTGATCCTTATATCACAAACTATCATCAAGCATTTATTAAGCATCTACTGTGTGCCATGTTAAACAGTGGGAATACAGAAATAAAAACAAGTGAAAGTCTCTGTACTTTAATGAAAGGAAGTAACAGGGACTTATGTAAGTATATAGTGGTTAGATTTTTTTGGGAGGGGAGAAGGCAAAGCAGTTGCGGTTAAGTGACTTGCCCAAGGTCACACAGCTAGGAAGAGTCAAGTATCTGAGGTCAGATTTGAACTGAGGTCCTCCTGACTCCAGGACTGGGGTGCTCTATTCACTGTGCCACCTAGCTGCTCCAGTGTATATTGAACATATACAAAAGAAATATAGGTCGTTTGGGGAGGAAGCAATTGGCATTCAGGAAGATCTCATGGAAGAAGTTGTACTTCCCAGGATTTTGAAGGAAAGTAGGGATTCTGAGAGGAAGAGATTAGGGTAAGGGGGCATTGATTGCAGCAGGGAGCAGGAGTCTGTGTAGAGGCAAAGAGATGAGATGGAATATCATCATTCCCTTAAAGGCAGCGTGGTGGTGCAATGGATAGAACACTGGGCCTAGAGTCAAGAAGACGTGAATGCAAATCCAGCCTCAGACACTTTGACTAGCTGGATGGCCCTGGAGAAGTCCTTTAACTTCTCTTTGCTGTAGTTTCCTCTGTAACATGAGAACAATAATAATAATAGCACCTACCTCTCAGGATTGTTGTGAGGATTAAATGAGATAATAACTGTAAAGACTTTAGCACAGTGCTAAGCATAGTAAGCACTCTATGAAAGTTTTGTGTGAGTGTGTGTGTGTGTGTGTGTGTGTGTATGCACACATATACACACATATATATTTATATATTTGAGCAGTCAGCATTTATTAAGAGCATCTGCTATGTGCCAAGCACTGTGCTAAACTCTCAAGATATAAAAGCTGATATAAATCTTCGTCCTCAAAGAGCTCATAGTCTAATGGGGAAAGATAGCATTTACATACATAGGCATATACTGAATATATAGGGATAAGTAAGTGGTAAGGTAGTGTTTGGATCGAACCTGTAATTTTACTAGTATTGGGAACTCCTAGGTAACAAAACCTATAGCAATGCAGTTGGCTTCTTTTCTGAAACTTGAGAGGCTTTTTTAAAAAAAAAATTATTTATTTATTTTCTTGTTTACATCATTCATTTCCATGAGATTTTGAGTTACAAATTTTCTCCCCATCTTTCCCCTACGCAACACCTCAAAATAGCCATCCCATTGTATAACCCCTCCCCCAATCTGCTCCCTCCTCTGTCCTCCCCCTTGCCCCTCTGACTTTCCAGTAGGACAGGATGGATCTCCCTACCACAGTGCCTGTGTATCTTAATTCCCAGTTGGATGTAGTTAATAATAATAATAATTAATAAATATATATATACATATATATTTATTAATTATTTTTAATTATTAATTATTTTTAACATTTGATTATAGAACTTTAAATTCTAGATTCTTTCCCTTCCTCCCTCATCACCCACCCCCACTGGAAGGACAAGCAATTAAATACAGGTTGGACATGTGTAATTACACAGAACCTCTCCACAGTGGGCATGTTGTGAGAGACTTATTATATGTCCCTCCTTCCTATCCTGCCCCCCCCATTCTATTCTTTACCCTGTCCCTGTCCCTTTACAGAAGTCTCCTCCGTCATCCCACCTCTCACCCCCATCCCCCCACTCTCCTGTATGGCAAGATACCTGAGAGCCTTTTTTAAAAAAAAATGTTTCCCCCAATTACATGTAAAAACAATTTTTAACATTTGTTGCATGTTTTTAGGTTTTGAATTCCAAATTCTATCCCTCATTCTCTGAGATGGTATGCAATCTGATATAGGTCATACATGTGTAATCATGTAAAACATTTCCATATTAGTTCTGTTCAAGAAGACTTGAACAAAAGAAAGTGAAAAATAATATGCTTCAGTCAATATTCAGACAATATCAGTTCTTTCTCTGAAGGCAGATAGTGTTTTTCATCATGAACTCTTTGGGATTGTCTTAGATCATTGTTTTCCTGAAAATAGCTAAGTCATTCATAGTTGCTCATTATGTAATTATTGCTGTTGGTATATACAACATTTGCCTGATTCTACTCACTTCACTTTGTATCAGTTCATGTAAGTCTTTTCAGGTTTTCCTGAAGTCATCCTGCTTGTGATTTCTTATAGCACAATAATATTCTATTTCACTCTTATACCACGACTTGTTCAACCATTTCCCAGTTGATGGTCATCCCCTCAATTTCCAATTCTTAGTCCTCACCAAAAGAGCTGCTATAAATATTTTTGTGCAAATAGGTTCTTTTCCCTTTAAAAAAAAATCTTTTTAGGATACAAACCCAGTAGTGGTATTGCCAGATCAAAGGGTATGCAGTTTTATAGTCCTTTGGGCTCCAGAATAGTTGGATCAGTTCATGGCTCTACCAACAGTGCATTAGTATACCAGTTTTCTCACATCCCCTTCCAGCATTTATGATTTTTCTTTTTTGTCTTACTAGCCAAATTGATAGGTACCTCAGCAACTTTGAGAGTCTTTGAGAGCCACCTAAAGCCCTGAGAAGTAGAGTCATGCAACTAATAGGGTGCCAGAAGAGAGACTTGAACCAAGGTCTTCTTGGCTTTGAGTTTTATTTTCAATCCACTATACAAAAGATATTTGAAGTTATTTTGAAAGGGAGGGTACTAGTAACTTGGGGGATAAGGAGAAGCATCACACAGAAGGTGTTATGAACTAAATCTTGAAAGAAACCTGGAATTTCATGAAGCAGAGATGAGGAATGAGTATATTCCAAGCTTGGGGTTCTGCCAGAGCAAAGGCCTGGAGACAAGGACTTGGAATATTGTTTGTGAGGAACAGCAAATAGGCTGCACTGGCTGGACCATAGAGTACTTGAAGAAAAATAATGTGTAGCAAAGTTATAAAGGTAGAATATAATGCCAAACCAGCAGAGTTTGATGTTAGAATTGATCAGGAGCCACTCGATTTTATTGAAATAATGATATTTTCAGACTTGTACTAAAGGAAAATCACTTTGGCTGCTGTATGGAAGATAGATTTTAATGAGGAGAAACTTGAGGTAGAAATACCAAATAGGAGACTTTTGCAGTGGTCCAGACAAGAAGCAAAGATGGTAAACTGTGAGTGGAGAAAAGGGGGCATTTTCAAGGAATGTTGTGGAGATCAAAACAACTTATTGTACATGTGAAGTGAATGAGAAGTTGAGGATGACATCAGTTGTAGGCCCAAGTATCTGTAAGGATGGAATTGTTCTCAATAGAAGTAGGGAAATTTCAAAGATTGGGTGTGGGAGATAGGTACAGATAGCAATGAGTTCTGTTTTGGATATGTTTGTTTGAAATGTGTCTGTAACATGGTTTGAAATGTTTAATAGGTTAGTGAAGTGGACCACAGATATACAGTCTGTTACAGGGACAATACTCAAAAGCTTTTATTTATTTTTATTTTTGTGATGATGATGATGATGTTAATGATGATGATGATGATGAACTTGACAGTCATAAAAATGGTTATTTTCATTTATTAAAAAACACAGAAAAAGGGGAGTTCCTGGAATTACACATGTCTGTTTCATATAATTTTTCAAAAGTATATAATAAATTGAAAAGAGTAATCCCAAAATTATTCCCCTGGTGTTACTCTCTGAACTTTTTAGAAGACTTTCTAGTTTTCTAAGATCTCCCAAAGAAAAGGTTCTTTTTTTAAAAAAATGTAAATAGTATTTTATTTTTTTCAATTACATGTAAAGATAGATTTCAGCATTCATTTTTTATGATTTTGAGTTCCATATTTTTCTCTCTCTCCTATTCCCCCTCCCCAAGACAGCAAGCAATCTGATATAGGTTAAACATGTGCAATCATGTTAAATATAGTTCCACATTAGTCATGTTGTGAAAGAAGAAATAGAACAAAAGGAAAAAAAATCACTTAAATACAAAAGAAAGTGAAAATAGTATGCTTCAGTTGAGATTCCATCAGTTTTTTCTCTGGATATGGATAGCATTTTCCATCCTGGGTCTTTTGGAACCGTCTTGGATCATTGTATTGCTGAGAAGATTTACGTCTGTCATAGCTGGTCATCTCACAATGTTGGTATTACCATGTACAGTGTACTCCTGGTTCTGCTCACTTCACTCAGCATCAGTTCATGTAAGTCTTTCCAGGTTTTTCTGAAGTCTACCTGCTCATCATTTCTTATCACACAGTAGTATTCTATGAAATTCATATACTACAACTTTTTCAGCCATTCCCCAGTTGATGGGCGTTCATATTCCTCTTTGACGTATTGCATGTAGGTGTATTGACATTGTTGTCTTCTTCTGAGTTTGTGTTTTGATCTTCCTTGTCACCATAGTAGCTTTCTGTGGTCAGGTTTTTGCTTTTGCTCATTGTCCAACCTATTTTGTGACTTTTAAAGTTGCACTCTGCTCCTGCGATATAGGCAACACTGTTCCAGGCTTCTTGCCCTGGAGGGTAGGGGCTTGGTCACTGGCTGTCTGTGTTGGGGCTTCTGGGGCTGGTGGCTTACCCATGGTGCTGGGTGACCTGGCCTAGTCACACCTGTTGTGCTGGTATTTTGCCTGCTGTGCTGTGTTGCTGCAATGTTTTCAAATAATACTCCAAAGATTTTTGTCTTAACATGTGAGCCAGGCATCTAACAGTAGTTAGAGATAGTAGATGTTGTGTCTATTATCTGTGAAATGTAAAAAAGAAGCAGATGTCATGTCCTCCTCATATGGAAGATATGTTGAAAGACAGTCGACATGAACTAAACTGGACAATTAAAAGGCATGTCTGGTTGTGATTGGCACTTTTGGAGTGAATATCCCCCTAATGAGATTGCAGTCCCTTTAAAGCAAATAGTAAGTAAGCTAAAAACTAGGTCCAACATATTTGGTGTGTTTATATTGGCCATCATTACCTAACCTCTCACATATCCTGTTAATAAGTTGCTCTTTAACTTTAGAGTATGTTTTCATAGTGTTTGAAGTTTGTGATTTAATTGAAGTTTTGCTGGGGTTTTTTGTTTGTTTTTGATACATAATACTATTTGGTAGCATGTCAGTTTAGGAGCTTAGAAAAGAAGTTATACCGAAATAAGTAAGGCAAGAAACTTTGGAGTATTATTTGAAAACATTGTTAATATTTACTCATACTGAAAGTATTAAAAAAAAAACTCAGCAGGAAGAAAAAAAGAAATAAGCTTTTTTGTATGTTACTCTCATTACTAAAATTGTAATGTTATAGGATGAAAATTGATGTTCTGATATGTTTCTCATAAAAAAAATAACAAACTGGTAATAGAGCAAGTTGGAGGGATGAAAGTATGTTACTTTTTTAATTCATTAGTTTTATTCAGTTATCTCATTCACACAGTTTAAATTATTTTATCCCATTCATACAGTTTAGTTTATCCACATGTTTTTCACGTGTTGGCAGATTTTTGGGCAATCTGTGCAAGTATGTGTTTATGTTAATAGGAAATAACTGTCAGTTTAACTAAGAAGAAATTTGTGAGTACCTTGAGCTAGAATGACATTTACAGTAGGCCTTCTATTTACCACTGGAAGATCTCCAGTGATGGAGAACTCACTGATTTATAAGGAAACTTAAAGTTCATTTTGAACTATAATTTTTGGAAAATTATTTTCATCTCTTCTGTCTTGCCAGTTTACATTTTCTATCAATTGGCCCCATTTCTTTACTCTGTAGATATAAATAAAACTCTACGGCAAATCCTTCAGATATTTCAAGGTAGTTATGTTTAATTGTCTGTTACTTCTCCTCCCCTCCACCCTTAGGTTTCTTTAGCCTAAACTTTCCTAGATTCTTCAACCATTCCTTTTTTTTAAAGCAGGGTTTACAGTCTTTTCCTTGTCCTGGTTCCCTTCCTCTGGATGTGTCACTATTTGTGGCTCCCAGAACTAAATGCAGTTTTTCAGATGAAGTTTTAGAGGCTTCAGGGTATTTTTGAATCTAGACAACGTATTTCTTTCTAATGCATCCTAATGTTCCGTTAGCGCAGAAGTTTTTGACTTGGGACTCATGAACTTGTTTGTTTTTTAAATAACATTTTGATAACTGTTTTAGCATAACTGGTTTTCTTTGTAATCTTATGTATATTATTTTGTACATTTAAAAACATTATTCTGAGGTATCAGAAAGTTTCACCAGTCTATCACGGAGTTGCATGATACAAAAAAGGTTAAGAACTCCTTTGTTAGTGTTTTTTTAAACCAGTTCTGTCACATGAATTAAACTTCATAATCTTTTTAAAAGAATAAACATTAACTGCTGTCAGACTGTCTTCTTGTTTTCTACTTAACTAATTTTATAGCCAAAATGTAAAATTGTTTATTTATTTTTGTTAAATTTGTCTTGTGTTTGGCTCGTTGAACCATCTTATCAAAATAATAAACTCGAGAGTGGCAAAATGAACTTCACAATCATCTTGAGTTGCAAGGAAGTAAACTTATCCTTATATAGGTATCACAGAAACTTAATAGGATGTGACTCATGGTTGGAGTATGACAACAGATGGATGAGTATACTTTACATTCCCTTCTAAAAATGTAAACCCCTTGAGGGCAGGGAAACTGGGACTTTTGTCTTTGTATCCCCAGCACTTAGCACAATTAACTTACTGGTTCAAAAGAAATATGTTGCATAAAAGTAGGAGTAGAGTAGTCTGGTATATCAAGATCATGTCCTTATATAAAAAATAACAATCAACTGATGGGTAATAAGTTAATGAGAAAGTATTTGGCTGAGGACCAGAATATTTGGCTGAGAAAGGAGCAGAATATTTATTATATTGATAATATAGTTCACTTAAACCCAAAGAGGAAGTGGATTATGGCAACAGCTCACAAACCTGCAAAAGGGCATGATACAATAGTGATGGGAAATTTGAACTGTCTTGTCATTATCGTGAAGTTTTCTCTTGGCTAAAAGCAGAATAGCTGTTATATTCTTGACCTGCCTCAGTGATAATTTCATACCGCAAAATTTTTAGTCAAGAAACTAATGAAGAAAACTTGTGGATCTGATTCTGATTAGTAAAGAGGAACTGAAAACAGTGTAGAAGTTGCTGAGGGGAGTTCCTATCTGAAGTCTAGGTATCCGGAGAGGAGAGAAGTGAATGGAAGAGGCGACAAATCACAGAATTCTTGATTTGGAATAATAAGAGGTAGGCTGGCAAAATGCTTTACAAATGTTATTTCATTCGATCTTCACAACAGTTATATAGGTGAAGAAATTGAGGCAAACAAATTAAGTAACTCACCCAGTACACCCAGTAAAACACAGCCAATAAGTTTTACCCAGTAAAGTATAGCCAAATAAGTCTCTAAAGCTGGATTTAAAACTCAAGTCTTTCAGACTTCAAATTCTGTGTTTTATCCACTGAGCTTCCTGGTTACTATAGTGTATAGTGCTTTAAGGTTTGCAAAGTACTTTCCATATGTTAGAAGGAGTTTCATTAACCATCCATGCAATCCATATATAAAAGGAATTCCTACTCTTACATAATGTTTTGAAGTTCGATTTCTATTTAAGATTCTCCAGGGGACCTCTGAGAGTAACTTGTTTTTACATTAGGACTTTGGAAGTAATCTGCTAATTATGAATCAAAGCCTTGCTAGTATGGAAATGAAAGGCTAGAAAACTACTTCCCTCCTCCTAAGCCCCCCTCCCCAGTCTGCTATAAATAAGCCATACCACCTAGCTGCACCACTTAACCACATGGACTAACTGTATGTAACAAGAGAACCAAGGGTAGAGGAAATGGGAAATTGTGTAGTGATGTATAGAAAGAGCTTTCTGTTTGTATTTCTCTGCCATTGCCAAATAAGATGTATGTGCATACAAAGTACAGGTTGGTTTCCCTTTGGGAGGAGATCAAAGGACTGTAGGAGCATCTTTATACTTTCCAGGTTTTAAGGATGAAAAAAAACCTCTTAAAAACAGGAGTTTTTTAAAAGGGAAAAAGAGACAGGTGAGGAATTCATAATTGTGTCAGGAGGTTGAAGGGAGAGAGAACCCCTGAACATTTGGAGCTATATATTAAAAACAAGGACCTTCATTGAAAATGTTATTATATGTTATCCACATCCAGAGAAACAATTATGGGGGTTTGAATGCAGATCGAAGCCTACTATTTTGTTTTTTTTGTTGTTTTTTTCTTTCATGGGTTTTCCCTTTTGTTCTGATTCTTCTTTCATAACATTACTAATGTGGAAATATAATTAATATCATTGTATGTATATAACTTATCAGATTGCTTGGGGGGAGGGGTTAGAGGGAGGAAGAAAAAATTGGAACACATAATCTTAATAAAAATGAATGTTGAAAACTATCTTTACATGTAATTGGAAAAAATAATACCATCAAGTGGAAAAGAAGAAGAAAAAGTGTTATTATATTTTAATATCTACAAACAAACACATAAAGAGATTCTTCCATAAAACACTTAGCAGTTAAGAAATTAGAACCAAATAAATAAACTGGCAACAAGCAAGGAATTTGTTTGACATGGGTCCTTTTCCTTGTACTTCTCAAGTTTTATTATCTTTGGGCTTGTCTTCTATTGCTGTAGTCAATGTATGTACAATTTTAATTCTGCTAATCTCCTTTTTTATCAATTAACATAGTTTTTTCATTTTTTTATATCCATACTTGTCTTTTTGTGGATCTGTAATATTGCTATTTTGAAATTATCTTTTTGCTTTTAAAGTAAAATGGACGTTTTTGTACAATTATGAATGTTTATTCAGATTGATTCACAATTTAAGAAGGGTATTGAGCTCAGGTGTGACCAGAGGTGAGTTGTGATGGGCCTTGAGCCCATCTCATTTGAGGACAGATTGAAGTAACTGGGGATATTTACCCTGGAAAAGAGAAGAATTGGGGGGTGGGGCCCAGGTTGTCTTGATGACCAGGTTCGAGATATTTGAAGAGTTGTCATAGAAGAGGGATTAGATTTGTTCTCTTTTTTTTTCCCTAGAGGATAGAACCAAGAGCAATGAATGAAAGTTACGAAGAGGTACATTTAAGTTTGATATCAGGAAATATTTCCTAAGAATTAGAGGTGTTAAAAAATGACCAGGTCTAGCTTGGGAGATGTTATGTTCCTCCTCTTTGAGAATCTTCAATTAAAGGTTAGATGACTGATGTACATTACAGTTTGGGATTCTTTTGATATGAAGTAGACTAAATGGACACTGAGATCCCTTCCAGTTCTGAAATTTTGTGATGGTGCTCCTTTTAATAATATTTTTAGGATAAATTACTAGCCATAGAACCACCAGGTCAAAAAGGAACTTTTAGTTTTATGCTTACTAAGTTTTGCTTTTTTTTATTCTTTATGTTAAACCAAAGAAGTTTAAGCAAAAATAGTAGAGTAAAATGAAGTAAGGCAGCGCAAATTTGAATTAGTTCTTTATATAGTCTAGAAATGCAGCTTTTATTAGAGATGTTTGCTGTAAAGATCACCACAGCCCAATTTACCTACTTCTCTTCTAATTTTAGCTGCATTGGTTTTGTTTGTGTAAAACTTTTTTTATTTTATGTTATCAAAGTATCTGTTTTATCTTCTGTAATTTTCTCTTGCTTGATCACAAACTCCTCTTCCCCCAGTCATAGATCTGACAGGTAAGTTCTTCCTTGCTTCTCTAGTTTGCTTGTATCACTCTTTATGTCTGTCATTTTCCTATTTGGAGCTTTTCTAGGTATATGATATGACATACTTGTCCATACCTAGTTTCTTCCAGACTACTTTCCAGTTTTCCCACCAGTTTTTGTTGAGTAGTGATTGTCTGCCCCCAAAACTGAGATTTTTGGGTTCATCAAATACTAGGCTATTGTACATTTGCTTCTTCTTTATGTTGTATATCTAACTTGTTCTACTGATCAGACTCTTTTTCTAGTGCTAAATTGTTTTTGGTAATTAATTCTTTGTAGTAAATGTAGTTTTAGATCTAGTACCCTTAGGTCTTCTTCACTTTTGTCCTTCTAGTGAATTGGATTATGCATACAATATACTCTTAATAACTATTTTAATTTAAACTTAGTGAAGGACCACAAATATGATACTGTTGTCTAGAATGTGTTGAGAGATACACCCTTATGGACAGGAATTACAAGTGACTTTCTTTTAGCCATTCTTTTATGGCCTGAAAGAGTTTTAAATTTATTGTGCTTAAGAGAAGATTTTAGAACAGGCCTTCAGATAATTACTTGGATGAATTTATAAATAGTCTTCAGCTCTCTGTACTTTTTTATGACTAATGACTTGAATTTTTAAAAATAGATGTATTTATTAACGACAGCTCATTTTAAGATAGACGTGGATTTGCAGAGCTTTTTTTTTTTTTTGACATCAGTTCTAGTCTCGAGCATGAATGTCCTTTAGTTAGTCATTTTTAAACAGCATATCTAAAGATTGACTCTGTTTCTTGTGGATTTTTTCCTTTATAATAAAAGTGATATTTTGTGATATGGAATTGGCATTTCATCAATGGCAGATGGAATTTTTCTGCCATACTTCCAGAGAATTCAACCCTGACAGTAATGTTTAACTTCTCTTTATTGCTCATTACCTAATGCCAGAGGTTGGAATGTTGCTCAGGAATTTCACTTAAAATATTTCAAGTCAGTCAAGAAAAATCCCTGTGGGAGTTCTTAATAGCATTGGTGTTTTCAAATTTTGCACTTCATACTTCTATGAAGTGGAGTGTTTTAAATAACCTAAATGTGTTTGTATTCATAGCATTATAACATTTACATTGCCTTTTTTTGCATATTAGTTTATATTAGTTAAGACTGTTTAACCAGAGTCTAGACTGTTGAGGATTGTATTATAATTTATTGTGGCTTTTTTCTTTTTTAAAAAAGAAGAAAACTTGCACTTTAAAATATTTAATTCTGTTTTCTGCATTCAAAGCAGTGTAAAGAATTCATGCTTGATTTATTCAGTCTATTCAGATTCTGATGACTCTTTCCCATCTGTCTATCCATAGTCTCAAGTTTTCCCTGTTATATAAACATTGCTGTCCTGTCCAAATTTCTTAGGAGTATGTTCACCTCTTACTTATTCTTCACAGTTTTATATTATACTTGTTTAAATAACATGCCTTCATCACCTCTCACCTGGATTTTTGAAATAGAAGCCTAATAAGTTCCCTTTCCTCTCTAATCCACTCTACACAGATCTGTCAACTTTATATTCCTAAAGCACAGGTCTGACTGTTGTTGGACTTTTCAACAGACTCTAGTGGTTCCCTATTGCCTGGAGGATCATATAGACTCTTCTGTTTGTAGTTTAAGAACCTTTACAACCTGATTCCAACCTACTTTTTAATTCCCCTCCATGCTTTTTTCAGTCTAGTCAAACTATCACTTTTATCATCCTCATTGCCATCCTCATTCTCTGGACCTGTGTAGTCTGTTATTCCCGGTACCTAAAATGCACATTTCATCTTGTCTTTTGCTTCTGATAATACTGAGTTTCCTTTAAAGTTCAGTTTGAAATACCATTTCCTTCATTAGAAATGTCCTGATCCCCCTCAGTTGCTGATGTCTTCTTCCAAAAATTATTCTGTATTTATTTTGTATATACTTAAATATATACATATTTTCTCTCCTGATAGAATGAAATTTTCTTGGAGCCAAGGACTGCTTCATTTTTGTCTTTTTATCACCAGTCCTCAGCAGAGTGACTGGTCCGTAGTAGGTATTTAATAAATGCCTCTTGATTGATTAAACAGAGAGAAGATTATAACTCGTTTATTTTCTTTTGTCTTCATAGTATTGATTTATTTAAAGTGGGGAGAAGTGAAATAATACAGAAATAGAAATAGGCAGGCAGAGCAACCCTAAACTCATATACTCCATACTTCCCTTACTTTAAAATATTTATAACATCACTTTTTTGTGATAGCTAAAAAGTGGAAACAAAGTAGATACCCATCAGTTGGGCAATGGCTAAACAAATTGCTGTAATATTCTATTATATTCATGTACCACAATTGATATATGTGATAAATACATAGAAGCATGGAAAGTTATATACGAATTGATGGAGAGTGAAGTATGCAGAATCAAGAAAACAATATACACAGTAACTGCGACAACATAATCAGAAAGAACAAGTATACATCAAAAAAATCAAAAGTAAATGTAGCCAAATTGTAAAGCTCACGTGGATTCAAATGAAGAGGTACAAGACGATACCCCCAACAGGAGGTTGGAGGCCCATAAGCATTACACGTTGCCTAGGTTTTCAGGCCTTTTCAATTTATCAGTCAGTTGTACTTTTTTTCCTCTTTAAAAAATACAAATTTGTCACATGGGATGGGCTGTCCGGGAGGGGAAGGCCTAAGGGGACATGGAATACTATGGTGATGAAAGAAACAGAAAACATCAATAAAAACTATTTTTGAAATAAAAAAACCAAACAACATGAGTGAGTCACTTGTAGACGTGATTAAAAGTATACACCTAAAATCAGGGGCGCTACCATTATTTGCCGTGGAAATTTTTTTGGAAAATTTCAACAAAATACAGGAGTAAAACAAGGATATTTTTCCATTATTCTTTGACACAATTCTGGAAACACCAGTTGTGATAGCAGCAAGATGAGAGAAACTAAAAGCGTTTAATTATTAGGCAAATAGGACAATCTCTTTTATAGACAAAATGATGGTTCATTTATAAAACCATAGGTAATCTCCAAAGAAACAAATTGAAACAGTTTAGATAAAGTAGCTAGAGACAGAATAAAGCATCAGTATTTCTAAATAATGGTTATGAAATATTAGAGGCATTTCTAATATGAAATATTAGAGGTAAAAAAGAAAAGTTCCACCCAGAATAACAAAATGCTTAATGAAAATCCAGGAATCAGTCTAACAGTGCTTAGACAAGGGTTAGAGGTGATCACAAAAGATAAGTCATTTTGATTATAGTAAAATGAAAATCTTTTGTATTTGATAATGTATCAATGAAAATCTTTTGTGTGAAAAAAATCAGTGCTGCCAGGATGAGACTAGAACAGGCCTGTACAACTTTGCACCCGTAGGCCTCTTATGGCATGCCAAAAGATTTCGGGTGGTCTGTGGAAAAAATGTAGAGGAAAACATCCTTTGTATGTAGAGGAAATCCTTTGGCATGCTAAGCGGCCAGGCTGTGAGTTGCCCACAAGTTGTGCAGGCCTGGAATAGAAGCTACTTAAAGATTTGAACAACAATTATTGCCAAAAAAAAAATCGAAGACTTGGAACAACCATAGGAAAAACTATTCCATATCACAAGTGGTAAGGAAAATGTAAATTAAAAGAAATCTTCGTGTTTTACCACAGGGGTGTCATACCTAAGAGATTAGTAAAGATATGAAAAGATAAAAATAGTGTTTCAGAGACTGGAGAAAGACGTACACAGTGAAACACTGGGTAGAGATTTGAATTCGTTCTGGAAAACAATTTTGTGTTTTCCTCCCCACCCACCGCCTACCCCATCTCAAATTTCTTTTTAACTAAGATGTCCATATCTTTAACCTATTGCTCCATTGCTAGTCATTTATCCCAACACAGCCAAGACAGGAAGGTGCCATATAAACCAAATTATTCTTATTAGCACTTTTTTGTTAGCAAAAAAAAGAGAAACAAAGTACATGTCTATTGGTTAAATAAATTGTGTTATGTTAGTGTAATGAATATTACCATATAGTAAGGATGACAGATATGAAGAATTCAGAAAAAAAAAACACTGGGAAATCTTACGTGAATTGATGCAAAGTGAAGTTAGCAGAACTAAAAATAACAGTAGATACCACTCTACCTCCCTGCACATTCCACTCCTGTTCAGGGAGCTCCAGTGGCTCCCTGTTACTTCTAGGAGCAAATAATCCTTCTGTTTGTCATTTAATGCTCTTTATAGCCTGGTCCTTTCCCTTCTTTCTGGTCTTATATGTTACGCTCTTCCATGTATTCTATTATCCAGCTATTCCAGCACAGAATACATTCTGTCTCTACCTTTGCACTGGCTGTCCCCCATCCCTGGAATGCTGTGCTCCCTTCCTTCCACTTCTTATTTCCCTGGCTTCCTTTAAGACTTTGCTCAGGTCTCACCTTCTTTGGGAGGCCTGGCCTGTCACCTTCATTTGTTAAGTGCCTACTGTGTGTTAGGCAGTGTGCTAAGCATTTAAAACTTCATATCATTTGATCTTCACAACAACCCTGAAATGTAGATGCTATTAATTATTCCTATTGTACAGATGAGGAAACAGACAGATTTAGTGATTGGCCCAGCTTACAAAGCTCGGAAGTGTCTGAGGCTAAATTAGAATTCAGATCTTGGGGGCGCGGAGCCAAGATGGCAGCATAGGACCAGCAAGGTACCACAGCTTCCACATAGCCACCTCAAAATACCCATAAAATATGACTCTAAACAAATTCTAGAGCTCTAAAATGCACACAAATATACTTTCCGGTGAAGGCAGCTCGACTAGGAGGGACCATCTCAGCGCTGGGAGCCAAAACCAGCCCAGCCTGAAATGGTGGCTTGACCCTGGGGGCAGCCTGCCGAGCCGAGCCGCAGCTGGAGCTTCAGGAGAGCGGATCTGCGGCAGCTGTGGCAGTTTCCAGAATTATCAAGCCATAAGAAAAAAGGACTAAGTGAAAGGTCAGTGGAACTTGGCTAAAATTAGGAGAGAAAAGCAGTCCGGCCAGACTGCCTCCAGGGCAAGGAAGCAACAGAAGTGGAGGCCCTGCATCTGCCTCCACCTTGCTGCTTCAGAGCTCCGGGCCTGCAGTCTGCAGGGGCGCCAAGCAATTATTCAGACGCCAAGTGCTCTTGCATTGAGTGGCCTGGATAAGGATCATGGTCTTGGGTGGTGGTCTTGGGTGGTGGTCCTGGGGTGGGTTTTCAGTGAGCCAGAGCTGGTGGGGGCTGCAGCAGCCTCCTAAAAGCACCGGCAGCTGGGAAAACCCCAGCGATTTGGGACAGAGCTTTCCCTTCTGGAAGCAGAGTTCCACAGAGCTAAAAAATCCTTGACTGGCCAGCCATGAACAGGCAAAGGAAGCAAAGTAAGAACAGCAACCAAACTCTAGATTCCTTCTTTGGGGAACAGAAGGATCAAAGCAGGGAACGGGAAAAGACAACAC
>CM053582.1:523863689-523911098 GCA_028627135.1 Pseudochirops cupreus | reverse complement strand
ATATATATATATATATACACACAAATATTATTAATATTATTATTAACTACATCCAACTGGGACTTAAGATACACAGGCACTGTGGTAGGAAGATCCATCCTGCCCTACCGGAAAGCCAGAGGGGTGATGGGGGAGGACACAGGAGAGAATAGATTGGGGGAGGGGTTATTCAATGGGATGGCTGTTTTGGGGTGGTGGGTAGGGGAAAGATGGGGAGAAAATTTGTAACTCAAAATCTCATGGAAATGAATGATGTAAACTAAAATAAATTTTAAAAAAATAAAAAGAATTAAAAAAAAATAATTCCTATCTCGCTGACTCCAGGTCCAAGACTTTGTCTACTATGCTACTTAGCTGTTAAGTGATAGTGATTGTTTTCTTATCAGTCATACAATAAACACTTATTAAGTGCCTACTATGTTCCAGGCACTGTGGTAAGTGCTGTCTATATATACTAATGAATTATGCTATTACAAATATATCAGCTATATAGTAACAACCAAAGTCAAGTAAAAATTATTCGAGGGCGGCTAGGTGGTGCAGTGAATAGAGCACCAGCCCAGGAGTCAAGAGGACCTGAGTTCAAATGTAGCCTCAGACACTTAACACTTACTAGCCATTTGACCGTGGGCAAGTCACTTAATCCCAATTGCCCAGCCTTCCCCTCTCCAAAAAAAAAATTTAATAAATGGTTTATAGCTATTATCATTATCTTTACTATTATCATAGACAATTGTATTTTGTGATAACACAGCATTTTATAATGGTACACATTCATCCTCATTTGATCTTTTTTTAAAAAAGTCTTTTTCCCCCTACACTGACTCCCATTGAGAAAGCTTTAAACCCTGAAAAACTTCATCCCTTAATAAATGCTAGTTGTTTTAGTAGTTATTATTATGTAGCTGTATAGTCCAGGAAAACAGTTCGCTGTACTAGCCATATTTTAAATGTAGGTCTTTTTCTGCATTGTATGTTACTGACCTCACTGTAAGGAGGTGAGTTGTGTGTTTCATTTTCACTTTTTTGGACTTGCGGTATACGGTTGTATGGATCAGCATTCTGAAACCTTTCAGAGTTATTTTTCTCCATAACATTATCAGTGTGTAGATTGTTCTAGTTTTAGTCACTTTAGTTTGTATTGTTTTACAGAAGCCTTTTAGGTTTCCTCTAAAATTGTCTATTTCATAATTTCTTATGGCACAGTAATATTTTATTATATTCTCATAACAGAAGTTTGTTTAACCATTCCCCAATAGGAGGACATCCCACTCTCCCATTTTCCAACTTTTATCTCTTGAAAAGAGGTACTCTAATTTTGTTCATATAGATCCATTTCCTTTTTCTTTGATTTCTTTGAAGTATAAGCCTAGTAATAGTATTGCTGGGTCATTGTGAATGCATAGTCTGGTAACTTTCTGGGCAGAGTCCCCAAACTGCTTTCCAGAATGGCTAGACTAATTCATAGGAATACCCAACGTCGTGTACTAGTTAATCTGTTTCCTTTAACCCCTTTATCATTTGTCATTTTCCTCTTTTGTCATTTTTATCATCCTAATAGGTATGATTTAATATAAATCAAAGTTACCTTAATTTTCATTTCCCTGATTATTAATGATTTAGATATTTTTTTCTTCTGATTGTTGACAATTTGGATTTATTCCTTTGAAAATTGATTATGCCTATCCTTTGCCTATTTATCTATTGGAGATTGGCTCTTAAAGTTAGAAATGTCATTTAGGTCCTTGTATATCTTGGAAATGTGATCCTTATCAGAGAAACTGGTTGCAAACTTCTTTCCCTCAGTTGTCCAAAACCTTTTAGGAAAAGTCAGAACTTCAACAGTTCTAATACTGGATGTAGTGCTCCTCAAGCAATGTTATAGTGGAGAGAACCCTGGCCATGGAGTCACAAGGCACCTACTTTTGAATCTAAGCATGATTATTACTAGCTTTGTGAATATGTACTATTCCCTTAACATTTCAGCCTTATTTTCTTCATTTGTAAACTGCGAATCACACGTACCCTACCTACCTCACAGGGCTATTATGAGGATACTATTTTGTAAAGATTGAAAGTACTCCATATATGAATGTAAATTGCTATTGACCACCATTTTTTTGTGAATAGATCATACTGCATGGAATAGAAATAAACAATTCAGGTCTGTTCAGGATATAGCTCTTGAAATATACCATAAGAATTCTCCCTTATTTTGACAGGCTTTTGGAAATGCAAAGACAGCACATAATAACAACTCAAGTCGCTTTGGCAAGTTTATTCAAGTCAATTACCAGGAGACTGGAACAGTTCGTGGGTAAGCAGCATTCATCAGTGTTATGAATTTTAGAGCTTGTTTGCTTTTTATTTTTACAAACTTCTCTGTTTAAAAAGTAGCTAATGAAATCTGTGTATGGTCAGTTTGTTGTATTTACATTTAAAGAATATTGGCCACTTATCCTTTGTCCTTGCCAGTATATATATTTGCTGTTCACTGCAGGCAGGTATCTCTCCTGATTTTGTCAGTTAACATCAGTGGCTCCTGTTGCCTCCTCTGGCTCCAGGATCAGAAATTGTATTTTTGCAACATCTCTCATATATACCCCCTTCTCTTCTCTGACGCTGCTGCCACTTTGGTATAGGCTCTCCTCACCTCACACCTGGAGTACTGCAGTAGCTGCTAAGGGATCTGTCTGGCTGTCTCAAGTCTCTCCCTACTTCAATCCATCCTCCATTCAACAACCAAACTAATTTTCCTAAACTGCAGGTCTGGCCACGTTGCCTTTCTACTCAACAGACTCGAGTGCTTCTTTACCACTTCTGTAATCAAATATAAATTCCTCTATTTGATTCAAAGCCCTTCATGACCTAGCTCTCTTTACTTACCTGTCCAGTCTTCTTCTACCTTACTCTTCACCACATACTCTTCAGCCTGGCCTCCTGGTTATTCCACATTCTGTCTTTCAATTCTGGACATTTTCTTTGACTGTTGTCTATCATAAGACTGGGATACAAACACTTCTTCAAGTGATAACCTGCCACTTCATCATGAAATTTTTCACTTCTGATAATATTACACTTCAAATGATTTTCCTCCAATTGATTTTATTCTCTCAATTCTGTTAATTGTGTCATCTGCCCTCAAGAAGAATATAAACTACTGAGCAAAACTGAAAAGTTTCAGAACCTTTAGTGAGCAGCCATGATTTCAGCAGATCCGTGATAAAGCATACCTGTTGCCATTCTGCAGAGAAATGTGGACTGTAGATGTGGAATGAAGTATGCTTTTTCAGACATGGCCAGCGTATTGATCCATTTTGATTAATTGTGCTTATTAACTATAAGTGAAAGTTCTTTGCAGAAGGGAACATATATCAACTAAGTAGTTACAGTGATATTAAAAATGGCATTAATAAAACAGATTTTCCTTTCTTTTATTTTTTTTGAGGGAGGAAGGCAAGGTAGTTGGGGTTAAGTGACTTGCCCAAGGTCAAACAGCTAATAAGTATGTCAAGTGTCTGAGGCTGAATTGGAACTCAGGTCCTCCTGACTCCAGGACTGGTGTGCTGTATTTATTGTGCCACTTAGCTGCCCCTAGATTTTCTTTTCAAAAAGTAATACATCCTACCTTGAAATGTAGTATATTCAGATCACCTCTTCCCTGTTTGTTGTTCCCTGATAATTCAGTATTTCTTGTTTGCTAGTTTCATTTCCAGAGTTTCCCTCCGTCAATCTCATTTAGTAGACTTTTTCCCTTTGAGGTTTACCCTGTCCGATGTAATCATACAGGCCAAATTTAGCTGGACAGTGTATCTGTTGATTCCTTATAATAGTCTTCCATCTTCATTTACTTCATTACCTGACTTACATTCTTTATCTTGTCTCAGACTCTAGCCTTCATATTATACGGACTGTTACCTCAAATACTCCTCTGACTTCTCAGTTTCCATGTCTACTAAATATGTGTGATGTATTCCTCCATTCCACCCTTCTCTACACAGAAATTATATCTTTGATTTTAATATCACCCATAAGTAATACACGTGCATGTTCATAAACTCGAAAATTCCCTTATCTCATTTTTATCCCTCATTCATTTGATCAGTTTTTATCATTTTGTCTTTACCCATGTCTTACTGGCCCCTATCTGTTTTTCATTCTCATCTTCTCCTTCATTCCCTTACTCCTCTGATCATTATTCAGTTCATCATCTTTGGATTGGCTATGATGACCTCCTTTCCCCTTTCTTGACTCTTTGGAAAACCAAATCAATTCTATCCACTACTTTCAGATCTTTTGCCCCCTTATCCCATTGCCTGTCCTGTCTTGTCAAATCCCAGCCTGAATTACTCCCACTGCCCTACTTCCTTTCCTATTCATGTGGCTCTGAAGAGAGCTGGAAGAAATCATAAAATTGTGCTTTTTGAGTATGGTACTAATGTATATCATCTATCTCAAGTGGTCTGTCACTGTAATAGCGCAAGTCATTTGATTCCTTCTTGATCAGTCTACTTTCCCACTCTCCACAACAGCAGTTTAAAAGGTTATTTCACACATTATTTCTTCTCTAGCCCCTCATGTCACTTCTCCCCTCCTCATCTCTACTGAGGATCATCTCTTACATTTTACTGGTGAAAAAGAGATCATTCATCCAGAATTCCCTTTTTTCCTCTCTTCATCTCACATCACTGAAATCTTCTCTCTCAGAGTATGTCACTTCCTTTAACATGCAGCTGAAGTCCAGTCTTCTGCATGAAACCTTTCCTGATCTTGAAACTGCTAGCACCCACCCCTTTTTAGACTACCCTGTAATTTATTCAGTTCATACTTATGCTGTATTTTTATGTTTGTTGTCTCTCCCTAGAATGTAAGCTTCTCATGAATGTGGATTGCTTAATTCTTTGTACTTAGATCTTGGATAGCTGCTTAATAAATACTTGTTGATTGATTGAAAAAGACTAGATATATTACATAATGTTCCACATCCCATTGATAATAAGGGAAAAAATGGGAAGTTAGGGATGCTGATAAAGAGGTACTTGTATTTCAGTTGATTTAATTTTACTGGATTAGGTAAGATATTGTTGGAACTTAATATCATTATGGATTAAATTTAAGATTTTGTAAATATGTGAAGGCTCTGAACTTCAAAGCAGCCAGAACTCAGTAGTAATTGATAGAATGAAATATATTGATAATACTTACTTACAATTGCATAGAGAGCTATATGTCCTTTTGTATACTTATGTGTTTTCTATTACACATGTATTATCCTTACCATATATTAAATGTTTTTCTGATAAACAATTTTATCACCTTTCTTTTTTCTATTACAGAGCTTATGTTGAAAAATACTTGTTGGAGAAATCTAGACTAGTCTATCAAGAACACAATGAACGGTAGGAACCTTTTTATTTATATGCGTATATATTTGTGTGTGTGTGTGTGTGTGTGTGTGTGTGTGTGTGTTGTTCCCTTTCCTCCATAGCATCTATGAATCAGACCCCTAATTTTCTAGGTTTCAATTATGCTTATTTAGATGCTTCTGTTACTACTACTAATAAAGCGATATATTTGCTGCTAATGTTCCTTCATATTAAACCATAACATCACCTATCAATGACCATGTCCTAGATGCAAATGGAGGATGATTTTCAGTGATGTGTAGGACTGTTGTCCCTTCAGGTGACAGAAGTATGTGCAGATCAGTGGGGAAGACAACACTAAGACGCAAGAAGCACATGAGCAAATGATAGACTTAAAGAAGCACATGCTTACCCAGACAAGAAGCAGGTGGAAGGAGCGACATTAAACCAGAAGTGGAGAAATGTGGTCTTTTGAGAAAAAGATACCTTACAAAGGATGAATTAGTTCCCCTTGAGAATATTTGCCCTAAACTTATTTTTATTTCTTAGTCTTTGGGGCTTTTAGGGAAGAAATATGTGAACTAACATCTCAGTACTAATAAAAGTTGTTAAAAGGGCAGCCGTAACAAATGCATATGAAATTAAGAAAATGATTAGATATGTAGTAAATAAAATGTAGACTATATACGGCACTATTTTGAAAAAAGATGTTTCTTTACATACATATTAAATAGCCAGTTGCTAAAATAGCGAGGAGATATCCCATAATGAATTTGCAGGTAAAACTACCAGGACCGTTTGAATTTACCTGTGAATTTACCAGTATTCGGCCTTTATGTTATTCTAACCTGTTTCCGAATAGAGAAAGATAGAATACTCCATTACCCTTTATCTGAAGCAAATACAGTTCTGACTGACAAACACAGAAGTAATAAGACAGACAAAGGGAGGTACAAATGAGCATTGTTAAGGCATAGAAAGATAGATAAAGGATTTGTGATTTTGTCATCATGGGTTCTTCTTAGTGTGGGAAGTCCCTCTATCAGTATAGATTATAACCTGTCTCTGACTAGAGAGATCCTTTACCTGAGGGAGATAAAGATTATGTGAGTTGTGTGTGTTTATTCTTTAATATATTACTCTAATATATTTACCAATATTTTAGTATTTTTATATCATTTCTCATTAATGATACAGAGATAGTGTGGCATAGTATGTAGAGAGTTGTATAACTGGAGTCAGAAAACCTGGATTAAAATTTTACCTCTACACACACACACACACACACACACACACACACACACACACACACACACACACACATTCTCTTTCTCTCTCTTCCTCTCCCTCTCCCTTTCTCTCCTTCTCTCTCTTAACCTGGATTAGCATAATTAAAATCAGAAGACCACATATACACATATACATACATACATATGCATATATATGTATATATAGACAAAATGTCTTGTGCCGTGCTATCTCTCTTTCATTAATGTAACATGATAGAAAAATACTAAAATACTTGCGAATAGATGACAATTACATATTAAAATTATTCATTTTGGTCAAATAGGATTTATATCAGAAATGCAAAGGTGGTTCACTATTAGAAAATAATCAGTATAATTATATTAATAATAAACTTCATAGAAATCTTAAGATCATGATTAACTTCAGAAGCTTTCTATAAAATATGATAGCCATATTACAAACACTAAAAAGTGTAAGCTTGGAATAGTTTTTTTTCTTAGAACTTATTTATTTGAAACTGTAAACTAGCATTATACGTTAAGGAGTTTCAATAGGGCCTTTTCCACTAAGAATATGAATATTCTCCACCTCCACTTGCACCATCATTATTTGCCACTATTTTAGAAATGTTTATTATATCTTTTTGGCAAGATGAAGCAATTACAAGAATAAGCTGAAAGAAGATAAAATGTCTTTGTTTGCTGATGCTATGAGGGTACCTTTTAAACTGATTTAAACTAATTTGAAAACAAAAAAATTGCTTTAGTAGTAGAGCAGGTTATAATACAAATTCATAAAAACGTGAGCAATTCTGTATATCAGTAAAAATTTTCAGAGTATATTCATAGGAAAAGTAATATATTTATGACAAAATGAATCAGACAGTTGGACGTTACTGTTATCAAGATGGGCGTAAAGAGTGTCATAAAACAATTTTAACAGAAGTATAAAGGATGGATTAAGTAATTGAAGAGACCCGATGTACATGATTGTTGAGCTAATATGGGAAATATGGCAGTATTACCTAAATTAATCTGTAGATCTAATGTAATAATAATAAGTCCAATAATAAGGTCCATGTCATAGAATTAGCTATAGTGGTAACAAAATTTGTGTTGGTGAGATAAGAATCACAAGGGGGTGTTACAGGGTAGTGGTATGTTAAGTGCCTTCACAATTGTCAGATTTTAATAGATTTTAATATAAATGAGTAATGATCCATCTTGTTCTGGAGAAAAGAAAAAAAAATAGCTTAATGCAGCAGTTTACTTCCTGTGTATGTTGAAGTCCCTCATCCTTAATGCCCTTGTCTATAAAATGAGGAGGTTTTATTAGTTGTCTCATGTCCCTTCAGACTTTAGATCTACAGTACTATTATCCTTGCAGTTTTTTTTAATTAAAAAATTGTTAATTCAGTGTTAACTTAACTGGAGAAACGGGCATGATTATCTACTCTTGGCAGAACTTTGGAATGGGAAAAGCAACTTCCTATTTATTAAAAAGCTACAGAACTATTTAGTCTCTAATTCAGTGATTTTTTTCCCCTGAGATTTTCTACAATTCTTGTTTGTTATAGAAAAAGAGGTGTGTGTGTGTGTGTGTGTGTGTGTGTGTGTGTTTGTGTATAATATATATAAATGATGCAAAAAAAGTGGAGCAGACCATGTACTCCAGAATTGAGGTATGCCAGAAAAAATGGTCATATAATAATAGGATGTAATTTTACTGTGCTGTAAGAAATGACAAAAATGAAGAGTATAGAGAAAAACATAAAGGCAGAACATAGGATAAATAGACCTGTAGTAGATACACTATTTTGTTATTTCGGTGGATCTGTGATTTTGTTCATGTAGTCCTTTCTTCTCCTCGTGGAGGTTACAACCTATCCATTTCTGCCACTGTGTCACTCATTCTTCAATCTTTAGAGGAATCTGTGCTCTCACTAATTCCAGGACACCAGCGTAGAGAAAAGAGCCCATACATGCCTTCTCATCTGTGTACCTCTTGTCCCTACTTTTCTTTGTCTCTTTGTTCATTCTTGGCTAGCTGTCAAATGTAATGGGAGATTTTCTTGATTTCATCACATTTTTAGTTAGCGGTGCATAGACTTTCCCTTTGATATCCCTCATTCTTCCTACATGACTGGTGTATGTTCTTTGATTTCTTTTTGTGAGTAGTTGGTTGCTGGTTATTTCCTCCTAGTTTTGTTCATTGTGTCCTTGTCCTTCTATAAATTCTGTCTTTTAAAAAACTTAGCATGATATGTTTTGTTTTCATGCTAGTTCTATCCCCATAACATCTTCACATCCTTCTCGCCTCTTAATTCTCCCAGCACAGAAAGATATTTAGGCAGAACCAATGTATGTGGTTTGTGACTTCAAATACCACATTTTCACATTCATTCCTTCACCTTCTTACTGAGGAGGTATTTTTCAAGATTGAGATTGGACACTAAAATTAGTGTTAGACTGACTTTTAGTTTTATTTTCTTTTATATACTCTGTCCGTACACACACACATACACACACACACACACGCACGCACGCATGCACGCGCATACACACTATTTATATACTATATTCACTGTATATGTAATTCCCCTTGTTATTTTTACTGCAATAAGCATCAGTTAATGTGTTTTTGTTGCTATGGAATTTTTTCCTTTGTCTTCTTTGGGGTGCATGCACAGCAGAATTGTTGGATCAAAAGGTATAGACACACAGTAACTTTTCTCAGATAATTTCAAATTGTTCTACCAAATAGTTGAATCTTAATCCAGTGTCAGGAAAATGAAGCAGACCATAAATAAACAACAAAAAGTCCCTCATCCACATAGTTTTACCAGTGCATTTTATCTAACATTTAAAGGGCATGTAATTGCTATTGAACTCTTCCCAATTATAGAGAAAGAAATTGCCTTTGCATCATTTAATGATGCAAATATATTTTGCTCTAGTGATAAATTTTAATTATTTGTTCATTTTTATGACAGGAACTACCATGTGTTCTATTACTTACTGGCAGGAGCAAGTGAAGAAGAGAGGGCAGCATTCCACCTTAAGCAGCCTGAAGAGTATCATTACCTCAATCAGGTGGGACTTGGAGAGAACAAAGACGTTTTGAAATGTTGGATATTGTTACAAACGGACTTAGTTTTTACTAGTGTTTGTCATTTGATGTAGGTAATAGTTATTGAGTAGAATAGTTAAAATCCCAATTTTATAAAATTTATGAATTTTGCATTTCTGTGTATCACATTTCTGTTACATTTCTACATTTTTTTTATCCCTTAGGTTTAGTGTCTGAAATAAGAGGATTCATATTATTTACTTTCACATATTTTTCACATAGAAAAGTCGTGGTTTTATTATTTGTATAACTTTCTGATGAACCAACAAACTATTTATACAGACTAGACTCTTGGTGGAAAAATCTCCACCCTCCTCTCTGGTTTGAATGTTGTTACTAATGATGTTACTAATAATCTTTTGCCAAGTTTTTGTGTGAAATGTGATTTACATATTTATAAGTTTTTAGTATCTAATTCCTTGCATGATTTCATGATGGCTTAACTATTTTTCTTTATCTATGTGACTATATACATATACATATACATATATATATACACATATATGTAGTATCTACTAATATGCATATATACATATATATGTGATAGACATATTACTTTATAGCATGAATAGCTTAATAAAGTAACAAGTCTACTCCTAAGTCAAAATGAAATCCATCAATTTTAAGACATTTAGAAATTTTAGATCTTTCTCTGAAATTATATTTACCAGAGCAGATGTAAACGATTTTTTTCCCAGTAGAATGGTGGCAAAGACTCTCATTTACTTTTCTTTATTATTGTTTAGGTAGAATACTTAAATAAATTTTATAAATGTTAATAAATTTGGTAGATTTCACTGTGATAGTAATGTTAGTAGATCGTGGATCCAACCATGTTGGAGATAAAATAAACATTTCTTTGTTTAAAAATCAAAAAAAGAAAGATTAATGTTTTTATGCTTAAAGTTTTATTAATATGAGTAATATTAGGGATCTGTAAGGAAAACTTAATATAAATTAAAGGAATAATTACCTCTAAAACAAATAGCCTGTTTTGGTAGTGCCTTAAACATTTAAGGATGTAGTTATAGTAAGGCAAGTAAGTAGCAGGACAAGTATTCTTCAAAATGTTGTATATGCTGTATTACTGACATAAGTTTAAAAACATCTATTTTAGTATGGTCTAATAACTTTGAAGCATATTACATTCCTAGTAGTATTTTTAGCTTTTTTTGTTAAGTAAAATTAAGTGGTATTTCTTTGGAAGATTGTAATTCCATTTCTGGGGCAGTCATTCTCTGGATTCCTTAATTAAACCATTTGGATTATAGCTTTAGCAATTAAGTTCTTTACTTATTCTTTTTAGAGACAAACATCCCTAAAAATGAGTTAAAATCTTAGGCATCCCTGAGCCTGTTGTAATAATAATAATAAAATAAAAAAACCTATCTTCCTGTTAGCTATTATTTGAACAGTCTGGAACTTAAATGTGTTTATATAAAAAATCAGAAGAGAGAAAGTATTGATAATCCTAGTGGATGATTTCCCAGAATATTTCTTGAATTTCTCATTTAATCTTATTGTGCGAAATGTACTTTTATGTTACTAGTAGCTGTGCTACATGCTTATTTAATTTAAAAGGTAGTCAGGAAAGTTTGTTGTACTTTATCTCTCCCTAACTGGATTTGCCTTACTTTCAGATGACAAAGAAACCCCTCAGACAGAGCTGGGATGATTATTACTATGACTCTGAGCCGGTCAGTACAAGTACACAGGTAGTCTGTGTTGCTGGTGAAGGGTGTTACCTTGCTCATTTGATTATCATCCATCTCACAACTTTGGGAAATCAACATATAAAGTCAAAACTAGAACAATTAATAGTAGTTTAGATTTTTTGATTGCTTATGGTTGGTTGAAATTATATCAATAATAACCTATTTGTATTTTCTTGGTTGGCTAATTCTCAAAGCTAGGCTTCAATCCAGATTCAAGAGGAATATTGATTTTTTTTTTAAATTGCATTTGAAGACCAAGGTCCTGAATTTTTAACAGTTGAAGGTGATCTCAACATCACTCTATTTTATGATGGCGGAACTTAAAAATTTTAATTTAATGAATGTTTCTACAGACTTGATAAATTTTAATTTTTGAATAATTCAATCTAATGGAAAATGAATTTGGCCAAATCATAACAAGATTAAACTCATTTAATTACTACTAGTTTTTTTTCCACCCTTAAAAATAAAGATTGCTTCAAGTGAAATATGCCATGTGGGTATTATTGTACTGCTTCAGTTCAGCAATCCTGTGCTTAAATTTTTAAACTGATTTCTGATCAGGACTTTTTTTGGGAACGGATTTATGAATTACTTTTAATAGAATGTATCTTTATGTTTGGGTAGTGATTAGATTTAGTATGTTAAAATGTGAAGTTCCTAGGTTAAGTTGCATTTAAAAAAATAAACTCAAAACATTTTTTGATCCTGTGTATTTTTTATTTCTTTTTTTAAATTAATGAATTAATTTTTAATTTTTGACTTTCACTTCCATAAGATTTTGAGCTCCAGATTTTCTCTCCATCTATTTTTCAGTTCAGAGAAAAAATAATTTTATATATCTTTCAAAGAAATTTCAGTGAAATTTTGGAACATAGCCCTGAGGAAATCACAATGAACTCTGAACCCTTAATTTTTTGGGCTCTTAGCGTAACAAAGCAATTCTTTAAACTTAGCATATTTATTATATCAACTGAGGGCAAATATCTATTGCACAGAATTGATGAAGAAAGGGATAAGTAATACTGTTCTTTTTCCTGACCTATAATGGAAATAATTCATGTATCAAAACTTAAAATCTTTTCAGTTAATATGCTTCTATATATTCATCTCTGTTCTTTGTCCCTTCTTTTTCCTTTGCTCTAGAATACATTGTTTTAATTCTGTTATTTTGTGGTACCTTTTCTATTTATTAAAAATCTAATTTATTTCAAAGCCTTAAAAAGTGATTCCAGTGTTGGCACATTCTATGGAAAAAGAAATGTTTAATTTTGTTACTGTTTCTGAAATGTTTAATATTGATTTCTGAAAGGATTAAAAGATTCAGTGTTTTAAGTCAAATGGTAATAGGGCTCATTTAAAGCTATTTATTAACTTTTCTAATATATTCTGATAAACCTTAATAGAAATATTAACAATTTATATTATGTTCCATTTAGTGTTAAAACTGTAAACAGTGCTAAAAATTATTCAGAGTGAGAGAGTAAATAATAACATTTTTCAGGGAGGAAATGATATCTACTCATTTCTTAGGTGTGTTTTATTTTGGACTTGATCTGTGATTTCATTGGTATTGGGAACTTCCACGTGAGAGAAAAACAGATGAGAAAACTCTGCCAATATAGGTCTTCACCTTCTTTATTTTTTTGCTTTTTTTGGTGGGCAGTTGGGGTTAAATGACTTGCCCAAAGTCACGGCTAGTAAGTGTGTCAAGTGTCTAAGGCTGGATTTGAACTCAGGTCCTCCTGACTCCAGAGGTCAGTGCTCTATTCACTGTGCCACCTAGCCACCCCGGCCTTCACCTATACTCTAGGCAGGTTGCCTGTGGGAATAAGAGGTTAAAATAACTTATCCTAGGTCCCATAATCAGTGTGTGTCAGGTACTGGACTTGAATTTAGCATCTTTTCTCAGTGGGAGTATAGGTTCCCTATTCACCACACTCACTAAGTCCTTAGGTTGCTGGTTAATTTCTTTTTTTTCCCCATTAATTCAAACCAACTGGAGACAGATTGAATTGATGAAAAATTCAAATTACAAAAAATTTTTTTAAATAGTTACATTTTGTGAAGATTAAATTTTAAAAATTGATTAACAAAGTACCGTAAAATAGAGGTTCTTCAGATGGTTTTAATTAGCATATCAATCATCTGTAAAGGGATTTCTAAACTACTTCAAAGCCATTCTCTTAAGATAGTGGTTCTTAAAGTGTGATTTGAAGATCCCAGGGGGTTCCCTAGACCTTCTCAGAGGATTGTTGAGGTCAAAATGGAAACATCTACTTATATACCAGACGTGTGTGTGTGTGTGTACGTGTACACACAAACATACATGGGGGAGTGAGAGAGAAAATTTCATTGGGAAGGCATTAGAAGGGAGAGGGAATGCAAGAAAGTCCTCCTGCAGAAGGTGCGATTTGTGCCAAGTCTTAAAATGAACCAGAAGAGCCAAGAGATAAAGATAAAGAGAGAACATTCCAGGCATGAGAGACAGCCAGTGAAAAGACAGGGGTCAGGAGATGTAGTGTAATGTGGAAAGAGCAGCTAGAATGTCAATGTCTCTGGATTATGGAGTACGTGAAGATGGAGGGATAGTGTAAAAAGACTGCAGAGGTAGGAAGGGGCCAGGTTGATTGGGGTTTTAGGATGTAGAGAGAAAAGTAACATTAGAGATGATGTTCTAGTCCCCCTGATCTGACAGATGAGAAAGCAAAATAGTTTTGATTTTGGGGAACTTGGAGGGATAGATATTGGAAGGTGTTGCCAATGTAATAAGTATTTTTTAGTGAATGTCTGTGATGTAAAACATTAAGTGGAAATGTTGGTTATTGTATTAATTTTAAAGACATTTTAAAGTGCTATGTAATCATAACTGTTATTCATTAATCTGTCAGCATCCAACATTAGATATAAGTAATTTCAAAAGCAGGTTAAAATGATGGATCTAAATTTCTGTTACAAAGTTCTAGGTAGAACTTTAGCAAGATTCGTCAGTCATTGATTTTTTTTCTTCATTAATTCTACTTTTTTAATTATCACTGATATTTTAGTTGTTGCCTTCAGCTCTTCCAAATGAAAATTCATTTATAGTTTCAAAATATAACTTTCAGAGAACTGGAATTTAACCTTCTATGTAATGTAGTTTGTTTAAAATTAAATAGAAACTCTAAAATTCTCTAGGAGATTTGGGGTTACTTTCTTTCTAGATAGACACATGTTGCAATTCCAAAGTCTAAGAAAGTTTGTTAGATTAAATAAAATTAACATATTTCCTCCATTTACAAAGTTGTCATTTTAAAAATTTTATTTTTATCTCAGTAAATAGGACTTAGAAACACTAGTGTGTCACAGGATTTATTGACCAAGTGAGGGGCATAAAGACTACTTACTTGAATATGATTTTGTGTGACACCATATGTTAATAAACATTGTACTTGCTGTATGTACATTTTAAACTCAACTGCTAATGAATTTAAAAACATTGATTTATTGTCAGTTGTCATTTTTCTTGGAAGTGAGCATTCCCAAATTTGTTTCTAAAAATTAAGATTAAAGCATTTTTCTCTATTGAAATATTACTGTCTCTTTTTGTTGTTTTTAAAATAAAGATTAGAACAAATGAAAGTTCGTAGGATTAAAGATTTAGAGCTAGAAGAAATCTTAGAGATTGTCTAGTTGAATCTTTTGATTTTATGGATGAGGAAACTGATAACCATTGAACTTAAGTGATAAATATCAGGTGATTCTGGACCCTGCAGAGTTGTAGTGTTTGTCACCCTACATAAATAAATCTTTTCCTAGAAAAAGAGAATCTTCGAGTTGTAAGAACCTTTAGACGCCATCAAAGCTAGTCATCTGTGAATACAAAAATTTTTTCCAGTCATTGGTGTATTTCTCTTGAGATCATGGGGTAATAATATTAGTTATCTTTTGAGGATAAAGAGCAGTAGTATGGCCTTAACTCTTGATCTTTTCTACTACAGTAAAAAAAAAAAGAAAGAGAGAGGAGTATAATGTTAAAAAAAAATAAATTTACTACTAATTGTGATATGGAATTTGTTCACTGACATCATCATGTTTCCAAGGAATTACATTGCATTTGACTAATCGCTATGACAACGGAAATACTAAGGTTTTGTTTGTTTGGTTTTGTTTAAATTAGTATCACAGGTATATGATGTGTTTTTGGTGTCCTGTATTCTTATTCCAGTAGCATTTTTTTGACTTACATTGAAAATCATGAGTTAAAAGGCTAATTCTTTAGGAACTTCTTGACTCTCAACTAATACCATCAAATATGCAAAGTAATCATCACACATAAAATGATAAATGCTATAACTTTAGTTAAGAGGAATTACATGTGTTTATGTACTTTAACAAAATAATATCTATTTCCTTGTTACCTTTTTGCCCTTTTAAATAGTTGGTATATTCATTAGATTTCCTTTCTCCCATTTTGAAAGTAATTCTGTTCATGTG
The DNA here is from genome assembly GCA_028627135.1 of Pseudochirops cupreus. Lineage (NCBI taxonomy): Eukaryota > Metazoa > Chordata > Mammalia > Diprotodontia > Pseudocheiridae > Pseudochirops > Pseudochirops cupreus. The sequence continues at coordinate 523,895,161 of CM053582.1, read as the reverse complement.
TGTTCTTTTTCTCCTTCATTCTGTGTTGCTTTATATTAATATTCCCAAATTTGTTTGTAATCTTCACATGTTTCATATTTTCGATCATCAGTATTCATTTACTTCTATTCTTCACTATTCAGTCATTTTGGTTAAAAAAGCAAATCAACAAGCCAAAGGATCTTTATCTCTTTATCATTCTGTTTATTTCTTTGGAAGCATATAATTTTCATTTGCTTGATTCAGGAAAATAGTTATTTATAAAATTAGTAATCTTCATGTAGTAGTTTCTGAGATGAAAAAGTATATTCTAAGTTTCCCATTAAAGCAGCCAAGTAACATTTTTTTCATTTCTGTTTTTTATTAAACAAATAGTTTTCAATTTAAAAAATGATCATTGGTGAAAGTGTGAAGTTCTCTAAGAAATATGAGGAAAACGAAACACTTGAATTCTTAAGAAATAAATAATTTTCTATAGTGTTTTTACATCCTTTTATATATCTATATATATCTATATCTATATCTATCTATATATATATATACACATATATACACAGAGAGAGAGACACACACACACACACACACACACACACACACACACACACACACACAGAGACAGAGAGATAGAGAAAGAGAGAGGGCTTTTCCCCCCAGAGATTTAAAGCATTTTAAACATGCCACTCATTCTTGGATTCAGATTTCCAAGTATTTAGTTGAACACTTATGTTTATTGTTATAGCAATATAAATTCTTATAATTATTCCAAAGCAGGATTATTTCTTATGATGAAGTTATTCTAAGATAAAATCTTTGGATTATTTTCTAACAAAAAAATAGCTTTGATCAACTTAGAATAAATATATCTTTTATCGCCTAGGAAAGTTAAATGGAAATATTGTACTAACAAATATTAATACTTTTCATGGGACTATAGACTGTTTCTTAGGCCCCATATTTGAATATATGTCATTTTAAATTACTTTTGTTCATACATGTAACCTTCTCCTCAATGTTACCCATTCTTTGATTGGTTGCCCACTTACATGAGGAACCCAGAAAGAAATACTGAATTAACTCAACAGTGTACTTTGTCATTGATATTGGTGCATAAATAGAAATGATGCCTTTAGATGGAAGGAAATTATTTACAGCTGTTCAAAATCAACTTAAATGTCAAAATACTTTAAAAGGGAGCTATTGGTATTCATCTCTCATTTGTGAGAAGCAAAATAATGAGAACAGTGAATTTATTGTTTTGATACACATATACAAATTTCTGACTATGGTTTTGGTCATATAAGCAACAGTTACACTTAGTTTTGAATCAAGTAGATAACTCTGATTTCTTCTATTTTGAACTAGCAGGATTGTTCCACTGTCGACGGAGAAGATTTGAAGCATGATTTTGAACGATTACAGCTGGCAATGGAAATGGTGGGATTTCTTCCCAAGACCCGTAGACAGTGAGTTTGTTTGATAAATTCTCTTAAATTTTACTATCCTTTCTTTCATAAGAGTGTTATGAAGTATCTTTGAAAAATATGCCATTGTGGTAATATAACATAGTGCAAATTAGGTTCAGTTTACAATTGCAAAGAAACCAAGTATTAGATTGTTGTTAAGTTTGTTTAGGGGGTAATTAAGAAAAGATTCTTTGAAAAGGTGAATTTTGAATAGGATTTTTAAAGGATGTAGAAAAAATGAAATGGAAGCCTATGGAGAAAGTACTTAGACTTTGTAGTAACCCATTGCAGAAGTTCAGGTAATGGGTATAATAAGTATATGAGGGTGTTAGCAAATAAGAACAGAGAAGAGGAAACGTAAAAAAATAATTGAAGGGGTGGACTTGATAGGACAACAATCTGATGTGAGAAGTTAATGATATGGATGATTCATAGATAACACCAAGGTTTCAAACTTGGAAAACCGGATAAATTGTGGTGCTGTGACAGAAATAGGAATAGGTTTTGGGGGAAGATAATTAGCTCATTTTGAGATGTATTGTACTTGAGGTGTTGGTGCAATATGCAAACTGAGATGTCTTTAATAGTTGAAGACATGGATCTGGAGCTCAGGAAAAGAATCCAGCTTAGAGATGCACATTTGGCAGTCACAGTGGAAGCCCTGGGTTGAATGAGATTGCCTTCATTAGAAGGGAGAGAGAAGAGGGCCTTTAGGGTACATCCATCTTAAGGAGTTGAGAAGACGACAAGGAGCCAGTAAAAGAGACAGAGAAGGCTCAGTTAGGAGGAGAGCCAGGAGAATATAGTGTCTTTATAAGTCAAGGGAGAAAAGAACATCTGGTGGGAAAATAGGTGTGTGGTGTCCAGTAAATCTAGACATTAAAAGCATGGAAAGGCAATATGTTGGATTTGAAATTAGAGGACCTAAATTCAAGTGCCGTCTCTGACACTGCCTGTCTAATCTTGAACAAATCCTTAAACTCTCTAAACTTTAGTCTTCTCATCTCTAAAATGAGGAGGTTTTACGGGATGATTCCCAAGGTACTTTTTTATCTCTAAATTTATAGTCTTAATTGTAGGTATGTGAGAGAGAGAGCGAAAGACTGAAGATGGATGAGAGAGAACAGATTATTTCTAGTAGGAAGATTCCTGAAACATTGAAATCTGTAACATATAAAGGAGTTCTGGGCATGAAATTTTAGTAATAATATTGACAAGCTGGAGTATATTCATCAGGGAGAAACTACAATAGTGAGAAGATACGGGTATTGGTTGAATGAATTGCCAGACACGTTTTACATTGACCCCAATATCATGATGTCATTTTGATCCTCTTCAAGCACAAAGGACAAACAACAAGATCCCAAAGAAGACAAGATTTAGGGGATACATGATATTCTTTTAAGTAGCTGAAGTGTAGTGATATGGATTTGCTTGGCCCTAGAAGGTAGAACTAGGAGCAGTGGGTGAAAGTTGTAGATAGGCAGATTTAGGCTTAATGTCAGGACAAAAATAATTGAATAGTTTAAGGTGGAGTGGGTTTCCTCCAGATGTACTGTTTCACTTTTAAAGGAGGCAAAGAAATGTTTAAGTAGAGACTGAGCAATCATTTATGAGATCGTTATAGAAAGGATTTTAGATCAGGGCTTCTTAAACTTTTTCCACTCACGACTCCTTCATTGCTTCTTAAACTATGGGTCGAGACTCCATATGGGTCTAGAACAGTGGTTCTCAACCTTCCTAATGCCACTACCCTTTAATACAGTTCCTCGTGTTGTGGTGACCCCCCCCCCCCCAACCATAAAATTATTTTTGTTGCTACTTCATAACTGTAATTTTGCTACTGTTATGAATCGTAATGTAAGTATCTGATATGCAGGATGTATTTTCATTGTTACAAATTGAACATAATCCACAGGTTGAGAACCGCTGGTCTAGAATCTAGATAACCTCTGAGAGAGGAAGGAAACTAGGAAAGAATGGGTAGTAGTATCATGGAAGAGAACAAAGTCTTCAGGGAGAAATGCTTAGAGAGCCCCAGTTGATTGGCCTCAGTGTTTTTAGTAAGGTTGGTACCCATTATAAGTGTGTAGGAGGAAAAAAAAGAACTTTGAGACAGACATAGTGAGCAACCAATCAATAAAAAGTACAATAGAAAGATTCATGAAATTGTACTATTTTGAGCTGACCATAGTAGTTCTCTACTTCTTTCAGTCCTCTTTAATTTTACTGAGGAGGAAACTGAAGCCTTGTAACCAAGTCATTGCCAAGTAGCAGCAAAGGCCTAGGGAAGACTGTATTTCCTTATGATCACATGCTTTTGTTGATATGGATATATTCTCCAGAAAATGTGAATAGGAATTTATTTATTTCTCATCCTATGTAGCTCTTTATCTGTGACCTTTCATAATTCTTCAATAAAGGACCCCCTCAATGAAGTATAATCTTTTTTCTGAGTCTTTTAGCATTGTGCAGGTGCCACTCTTATTCTTTGTATATGACTAGCTTAACCTCCTTTTCTGCTCATATATTCCATAAATTACATCTGAGGTTATGAGATGAGCACTAATTATGTTATCTTAATTTATGGTAGGTAAAAGCCAGTTCAACTTTGTCTTTCCTCAGTGGTACTTAGCATCCTGAGATTAGGAAGGAAGAAATCCTGATTGCAGAAGTTACCTCTCAGGGTATTGAAGATTAGCAGGTTTAAAAGTTGTAGAAATGCAGAGTGTGAGGGATTCTAAGGTATTGGCTAATGAATAGTGTTTATATTCAAGGAAACTATCATCTTATTTCTTCCCTAGTATTCTACCCAGCTGAAACTAGAATATTTGGAGGGTTTTTTTGGAGGGGGGGGTGGGGCGGAAGAGGTGGTTTCTGTGACTCCATGAAGAAAGAAGTCTTATCTAATGTCTTCTTTTTCTGCTCTCCAGTTTAATCATAGCAAGTACTTTGAGGCCTGGTTTTCCTGAGCAAGCAAGCAATTGGCCTTGGCTTTCATGAAAGTCTTTATAGTTGGGTACAGTGGGAAAAGATTCTTGAGTCAGAAGATAGGAAACCAGGGTTCTGTCCTCAGGATTTCTCAGACTGTACACTGCTGCAGCTACTTTTTTGCTTCATTGTTACCTCTGGTCAGCTTCATACTCTGATTTTTCTTTTTATTTCTTTTCCCTGTACTGTATTTTTCACTTTCCCTAAGCTTCTCCTCTTCCCCTCTGCTCCAAACCACATACTAGTTAAAAGTCTTTCTTTTTACCCATTACTTACTATGATTTAGTGCTGCCCACTTTGCTTTCCTTTCGTTTTTCTTTCCTTTCCTCCTGTTCCCCATAGGACATTTCCCCATATAATAAGTGGCAGTGCAGCAAGAGGATTTGCGAGAGTACATATATAATTAGGAATGTATCGTCAAAGCCTTCTGACATCAGAATTTATGCCTTTTATCTTTTACAATAGAAGTCAAACAGGGTTTTCAAATGTTAGATAAACTTACCATGTTGTAAATGATTTTATTTTATTTTTACCATTCTCAGAAATCTGATCAGTCTGTTTTATGGCAATGTTATTTGTCTCTGACCCCATCTTCATTAAAACAAAAACACTCCAATCTGTACGCTATACTCTTCATATGTAAGACAACGTGTGTCTATACGTTGTGTATCATAGGTGGTCACACTGAAGGTATTTCATTCATTTCATTTTTTAAATGGAAATCAAGTTTTAAAATTTATCCTAGGTTGTTTCATTTGGTCTCTAAGATTTAAATGAAATAGACTTGTATTTTGGAGGGAGGGCCCGGTTTTTAGAAAAATACTCCATGATCAAAACTTACATGTATATCATTTTTGTTTTTATAGGATTTTCTCTCTTCTCTCAGCGATACTACATTTGGGTAATATCTCTTATAAAAAGAAGACATATCGAGATGACTCCATAGATATCTGTAATCCTGAAGTACTGCCTATTGTCTCAGAATTACTAGAAGTGAGTGCTGGAAATGTTTTTACAATGGTTATGTGCTGGGTGGAAAGCCGCAATTTTTTTCAGAAATGTTCATTTCCATAAGTATTCAGTATTTCAGAACTGCTTTAAAAGAACAGATACGTACCTTTCCCCAACCCATATTATACATTAAAGGAAGATTTTGGAACAAAAACTAAGTTGCTAGAGTCTGAACTGCTTTTTCCACCTAGACACCTTTAGTTCTCAGGAAAATAAAAAAATACCCCGAAGGCTAACTTTAACAAAATTATATATTAACAAAGGGTGCCCACCTGTTTGTTCCCTCGTCTCTCTGACTTTCTTCTATGCTACACAAGCCTTTTTTTTCCACTTTATAGGGTCAAGGTAGAGTCAATAGGTCCTATGGATTGCTACTTTTCCTCCGGAAGCTCTTTAGTGGCAGCTCCTCCACTTGGTCAGAGCAGCTAAGTGGAGCATGAGGTCTAGAGTCAAGTAGACCTGAATTTAGTTTTGTACTCAAGACACTTACTTATCCGTGTGAGTGGGCAGGTCAGTTAACCTCTGTTTGCTTCAGTTTCTCATCTCAAAAATGAGGACACATTGCAGAAGGAAATGGCAAACCACTCCAGTATCTTTCCAAGAAAACCCCAAATGGGGTCACGAAGAGTCAGAAGGAACTCAACAACAACAGTACTTGGGCAGAGGAGGTAAAAATAGGTTTAAATTATAAAGCTGTTGAGGCTATGTGAAGACTGTACGGGCCTCAGTGCAGTGGTGGCTCCTAGAATTCCTAACCACGTAGGCACAAGGAGACACTTTTGGGGCAGTTTCCCCTAAATATGAAAACTCTCTTTGGGGTAGCAGAAATGAGGATTGGGATTACCACTATTAAGATTATGTAGTTTGAGCTATATAATAAACATTTTAAATTTTTTTATTCTAAATTTTTGACTTAACATTGTACATTTTAAAATTTGTTCCATAGAATTAATTCCTTTCCCCACCCCAGTTTTGCTTTGCTGGACTAGTCAGTAACTTTTAGCAAGATATTCCTGTAATTCTAATTAGCTAATAAAAACTTTGTGCTTTAGTTGCTGCTGAAGAGCAGATATACACTTAGGAAATTGTCCTTGGCCTACTTTTTCTTTTGACTCTTACTAGTCACTTTAGAAACAAAGGTGGTATTGTTTTTGTTTTATTCAGTTTAGTATCATAGACTGTTAAAAGAGGAAATTTGGAGAAATTTTCAGTTAAATCAAGAATTAACTGATTTTGTTGGGATATCTGTTGCAATTATACCTTTTTTCACAGCTGGGAATTGAAATTTGAACTGAAACAAGCATTTATTAGCTTTCCTACTCTGTGCAAAATACTTGGCATATGCTTTGAATTACTCCCAGCCACCCCAAAAAAAGTCCCTGTAAGGTGCTAATGGTAGAATGAAGATACAAACAAGCGCATAGATATGTATGGATCAGTGAAATAAGAGCAAAGTAAGAGAGGTGAGCGATCATTGTTGTTTAAGAGGGTCAGAGGAGGCCAGGAGAGGAGATGGCATCAGAGCGTGTGTAGCCTTCCAAGAAGAGCCAGTAGACAGTCATCTGGAGTAATTGTGTTCTAGATACTGGGAATGCCTTCTACTAGGCAGAAGTGGGAGAGAACATGACAACATGGTGAACCTTGTGACAGCTAGGATCATTTGGCTAGAATGGAGAGGAGACCAGGAAGAGAGATTAGAGTTAGACTTGTTGAAGTTTTTGAAGCAGATAAGGTATGGTAAAAGACTATTTAAATACAATAGAAATACTACTAGATTTGGAGTAAGAGTGTGTGAATTTTTTTAAATTAAATTTTATTTTCAGAAACTCATTCAATCCTTCCCATTTCTTTCCTTCCACTCCCCACCTTGCCTTGCCCCTGCTAATCAAGAAAGTAAAAAAAAAAAAAACAAAACTCTGTTGCAAATCTCAGCATTACAAAGTCGAGCAAAACAAATTACTGCATTGGACATATCCCAAAAGAAGAGTCTCAGTCTGTATTCTTGAGTCCCTCACTTCTTAGTTGGGGGTAGGTGAACTGTTTCATCTAGAATCCTCTGCAATTATTCTTGGTCATTTTGTTGATCAGAGTTCTAAGACTTTAAGGGTTATTTGTCATTATAGTATTTCTATTATTATGTAAAATATTTTCTTGATTCTCTTCACTGTACTCTGCGTGAATTCATACAAGTCCTTCCATGTGTCTTGGAAAGCATCACCTTTATCATTTCTTATAGCATAATAGTATTCCATCACATTCATATATCATAACTTGTTCAGCCATTCTCCAATTGAATACATTACCAAGATACCAAGATTTCCAATACTTTACACAAAAAGAGCTACTATAAATATTTTTTGTGCATTTGGGTCCTTTTCTTCCTTGTTTGAGCTCTTTAAAGTATAGACCTACTCATGATATCCCTGGGTCAAAGGGTATACACAGTTGAATAGTATGAACATAGTTCTAAATCTCTTTCCAATATACCTACTTTCTCACAGCTCCTCCCAATATCTGTCATTTTCCCATTTGTTTTTTAACCTATCTGATGGATGTGAGGTGAGGTTGAACAGGAGTTGTTTATTATGCATTTCTCTAACAAAAGATGTGAATTTGAATCCTGGCTCTGCTACTTTTTACTTGAGGAACTGGGCAAGTCACTTCACTCTCTGGGCCTCTGTTTCTTCATCCTTAAAATTAGACCATCTGACTAGATTTCTCTAAAGTTCTTTTCTAACTTTTTGTCATCCTAAGTTCAGAGGTGATCATGACTATAGAAATCAAAGTAGTTGGGACTTGAAGTAGATTTTGACAGGTGCAATTTAAATTTATAGAGGGGAAGAAGGAGTGAATAGTAGACAGGGAGAACAGTATGGAGTATGAACAATGCCTCTGCTTGGAGAATATGAGATTTAGTTGCTCCCCACTACTGCCCCCATGGCTCTTTTCCCTTGTCTCTGTTCTTAACTGACCACAAAGGAGCAAACTATCTCCAGCTTTCTGTTCTTGTTCTCTCATCCTCATGCTTCTCAACCCTGTTCCACTTCACTCCAACCCTGCTTAGCCCTACCTTTGTGCCCCTTGAGCTTTCCATCCATAGTAACCAGCTTTGTTCTGGAACGCTTTCTCTCACAGTCCTTCCATCTGCTAGGCCTCTCTGAGACCTGATTCATTCATTGTACATCATGCTGTTCTCTACAGCAATGATTGGACCTTCTCTCATACTTCCTGACACACCAATCCCAAAGGGAGAGTGCGCCCCACTGCCACTTTCAGACTCCTCCCTTTACTTCCATCATTCAGCAACCTTTTTTCTTTGAAGTTCATACAGTCAAAGCATTCCACTCAATCCAAATTTTGGCAGTTCTAGTATATCAGTCTCTCTCCCTTTCCTTCCTTTCTTAAGGCGTTCAGCACCTGGTTTACCATATTTGTTTCCTCCCCAGAATCTGCTATTAAACTAGAGGACTTAAATATTCATATAATATTTATGTATATTCTCACTCAAACTCCTTAGCCTAAGTTACCTTCTAATTCCTTAGCCCCTTAAATCCCCACGGCTTACTCCTTCACTGCACTAAATACCACCGTTACTCGAAGTATGCTCCCACCTTCCTGTTTAGGAAATAGGACATTGTGTTATCCTACCACAACATCCTATCATTCTACCCTCTACCACATTCCTTTAAAACTTATTAGTTTCCCTCATTGAGACCACCAGTCCCCCTCCTTTGACCCCTCCATACTTTTTCAGGCAATTGCCCCTGCTCAGATGTAATTTTCCTCCCTTTCTAATCTCAACCACAGAATCTTTAACTCTTCATTGTCTGCTACCCTTGAATCCCTTGCCCCCTTACCAAAGCTTATCTGTTGCCAAGTTTCACCTGCAGATTACTACCACCATTTGACTCCTGTGTTCCTGCATTCAAACTACTGGAAAAAGTCTTATGACTTTGCTGACTAGGTACATTAATAAAACTCATGTTATCCAGTCTTAATGGAACCTTTCCTGCAGCAAGGCAGTCCTTTCATTCCTCCCTAATTGAGTCCCTATTTCACTCCCTACAGAAGCTGTTTCAAACTTTATCTTCTCTCCTCTAGTGTACCACACTTCTTTACCCTCTTCCTGAGCTGAGGACATTACATTTAATTTTTACTCAAAAAATTGATGTCATTAGACTTGAGCTTTCCCTTTTCCCATCCTCTTCATCTCAAAACTTCTTTTTATCATTTTCCATTCTCTCCACCTTTCCCCTGGTCCTTGACAAAGAGGTTGCCCTTTTTGCTTGTCAAGGCCAATGCCCCACTATCTGTATTTGAATGTATATCTATCCGTAGCAGATTGCCTCTTCAGTCATCCCTCATTTTCTCTAATTTTCAACCTCTCCCTTTAAAAAAAAAAACCCAACACATTTTCATTGAACTCTTTTGTCTCTTTTCTCAGTCAGACTCCTTGGAAAACCTGTCTGTGTTATCTGCTTCTTACTTTCTCTCCTCTTAATAGCAGTCCAACTTTGGTAACCTCATCACTTAAATGAAACTGCTTCCTCCAAAGTTACCAGTAATCTTTTAATTGCCATATCTGAAGCTCTTTTCTCTTGTTGTTGTTCTCAGCCTGTCTGTTGCGTTTGATACTGTTGATCCACCTCTCACCCCCACCCTTCTCTGTCTGTCTCCAGGTTTTTTGTGACCCTACTCTCTCCTGGTTCTCCTACTTGTCTGACCACTTCTCAGTTCCCTTTGCTAGCTCATTAGACATACCATGCCTGCTAATTGGAGGTGTTTCCCTACAGTTCTGTCCTAGGCAATCTTCTTTTCTCCTTCTATACTATTTCTTCTGTAACCGTCTAGCTTTCATGAAAATATTCTCTTAAGTAGAAGTATTTGCATAAGTATCATCATATAATCTCTTCTGAATATAACGGTCAGTTTCACTGCACAGTTTTTCTATGGTATATTCCTCTTACTATCTCTAATCTGTGGAAGGTTAACTTGTTTAAGAGCGTGATTCTAATGAAACAGTTTCTCTTTAACGCCAGTGGGTGTTCTCTGACTAACTTGACATCAACTGGTCATCTCCTTGGGGCATGCCATTTATCACAAGGAGACCTGGGCAGTTGTAGCACCAATGCAATATTTACAGTGCCAACGGTCATTATAAATATACCTACATAGTGCTCAACCACAAAATATAACAGACTTTCCATATAGAAGACAGAAGCAAAACTTTTATTCAGATACCAGAAAACCAAATTCCAAAACCAAAGCCGATTCCATCATAGTATCAAAGAAGTTAATAAGCCACTAAAGCATCTTTAGCCTAATCAACACTAATCAACATTTTCTCACAAGCCTAACTCTCCCTCAGATGCATCCTATCCTCCCAAGTGTATCTAGCTGCTCTCTGACTCCCAGTTTGTTATGGACTCTGCTCCACCCTTCGGCAAACTCCTCCCACCACAGACTCCATGTGATCACATTCAGCCTATTAGGGGACAAGGAACAGACTTGTATTTTGGAGGGAAGAGCCTGATTTTTAGAAAAATACTCCATGATTAAAACTTAGATGTATATCATTTTTGTTTTTGTAGGATTTTCTCCTCTCAGTGATACTACATTTGGGTAATATCTCTTATAAAAAATAGACATTCAGCCTTTTAGGAGGCAGGGTATATTTTCAAAGCAGGGAAGGTCTTCTATTTGCCTTAGGCTTATTAAGGATCAGGGAAGGTCTTCAAATTACATTGCCATTACAGCAGTATAGATGGCTCAGCAAAATAAGATACTTTGCTTGAGAGAGTATTTAGTGTTCAACTACTAGTGGTGGTTCCAAAGTGTCATTTTAAATCATCATAGAAAATTCTGCCTTTGAAGTTTAATTCACATATATTAAATGCTCTTTCAAGTTTCAGTTTCCTAATTTGGAAAATAAAGGTTTGGACTAAATGATCTCTAAGGCCCACTCCCCCTCCCTTTTTTTTTTTTTTTGCTTGTTTGGAGGGGGAGGGCAGGGCAATTGGGGTTAGTGACTTGCCCAAGGTCACATGGCTAGTAAGTGTTAAGTGTCTGAGGCCAGATTTGAACTCAGGTTCTCCTGACCCCAGGGCTGGTGCTCTGTTCACTGTGCCACCTAACCACCCCTCTAAGGTGCCTTCTGTCTTTAACATCATGTGATTTTACCCAGTCTTTGCAAAGCACCATATTTTGTGTTCGGGAATTTATACAATTTATTGAAGACATAGTTTGTATTCTGTGTGTGTGTGTGTGTGTGTGTGTGTGTGGAGGGGGAAAGGCAGGGCAGTTGGAGTTAAGTGACTTGCCCAAGGTCACACACTTAGTAAATGTTAAGTGTCTGGGGTCGGACTTGAACTCAGGTCATCCGGACTCCAGGGGCAGTGCTCTGTTCACAGCACCACCTAACTGCCCCCATAGTTTGTATTCTTATGGAACTTAATAGGGCTTTGTCTCTGACACAGATGGTGGTGATAGTTGCTGTGCAGAATATAAGTTCAGAGTATATCCCTAAGTTGTCCTTTATTGTCACATTTTGTAAACTCTTTAAGTGATTTACATTTCAACAGATAAATATTTATGCATTTTTCTGAATTTAAGTATATTCATATATGTATATTTCATTGAAAGAGATAAATTACATGCCTGAATATAAAAGGTAATACATTTCTGTTTGAATTTTTAGTACTTTTTATTATGAATTTAGTATAATTACAGTTAAGTTTTAATTATATTAAGGGAGAGGCAAGAGTACTTTTTTGAAGTACATAATCGAAAGCTTACTTTTATTTGATTTTGGAGAGTTATTTGTGTACCTTCACTTAGATGTGGGTGTTCCTGTCATGGGAATTTGCTTTTATTAAAATCAGGAAACCCTAATATGAAGACTTTTTTAGGAGAGGCTGCAAACTGTCCTGTTTGCAAGCTCCCAACTCCCTCGTGTGTACTCTGTGTTTAAGTGGACAATGTCATCTGACAGTTCAGCCAAGGTTAGCAAAACTTAAATAGATATATTCTTGTAAGCCTCTGCAGGATAAGGGATAAAGTTGGGGAATTCAAAGCATATGTATATTTGATTTTTAGCATTTTGTTCCATGAGTAGCTTTTCTTTTTCGTTAACATGCAAAGAATTTTTTCTCACAGACATCATTTCCTGTTTGTAGGCTGTGACTGTGGAGTTGATAGATGTTTTCCGTGTTTTCACACCTGCTAGTTTTTATTCTGTCTCACCTTCACTTTTCCTCATGGTATTTAGATATAGTTTTTTCTTTCATCACTTGTCTGGCTCACATTATGTTCTTTGAATCATAAGAAGTAGAGAGTAAGTCTTTGGTTATTTAAGGGAAAAGAGTGCTGTTAATATTTAAGGATTTAAACCTGTTCTCACTATGTTTCTTACTAATCTGTGAGCAGCCCTGGGGAGTTAGGGGATCATTAAGCTGTTTTAGGAGAGGTGACTGGCTCAGGTTATAAAAAGAGCTAATTAAAGCTGTTGGAGTCAGGCCCACACATGACCTCTGAATTTCTCTCCTGTGTAAGAGAGGAGTGACCAGAGGCTTCTTACCTTCCTATCTCCCTCCAAAAATCACATTGTCAGTCCCTAAGTATATCACAAGAAAATTTTTAAAATAGAAATTTGAAGCAACTTCTGCGTTCAGTGTGCTTAGTAGATGCTGGGATAGAATCAAACTTTAGATCAAACCTGCTATCTGCCTTCCAGTTTATAGTCTACCTTATAGTTTAGTAGAGTTAAGTACATTATAGCGTTAAAATTAAGTTCTAAAAGGAAGAGTTGTTAAAATTACCTGTGATTTTTCTCAGCTAATAGATTTTTTCCTTCAAAACAAAGTTAATTTTATAAATTGTGGGTCTTATTTTATAAAATAGTATAATTTGATATAAACAAGGGCAAAACAAAGAAAAATGAGACAAAAAGTTTTTATGAATTTAACTGTAAACATCTATTGTTTGCATATGGTAAAAATAATACAAAAAGGACGCGTGTATTAATTTTAACATGACATGATTTAAGAAATTTCTTGAAGAAATTTTTCTCTCTCTTTTGTATCTTGTTTTAGTTTGTCCTTTCTTTCTCATTATTCGCTCCGTTGGTTATAATCCTTCTTTATAACTTGACTAATGTTCAATGTGAAGGTATTTTTAGAACCTATATTTGATTGCTTGTCACCATGGGGGATCTGGAGGGAGGAGAGAAAGGGGGAGAAAATTTAAAACTCAAGGGATCATGGAACTGAATGTTGTACACTAAAAGTAAATAAATAAATTGAAATTTAAAAAAAAGAAATGATGTTCAGGGACTTTCAGAAAACCTGGAAAGACTTACAGAAGCTAAAGCAAAGTGACGTGTACTGTGTACAAAGTAATAATGATATTATAAAATGATCAACTGGGAATGACTTAGCTATTCTCAGCAATACAGTAATTCAAGACAGCTTTGAAGGACTTATGATGAAAAATGCTGTCCCTCAGAAAAAGAACTGATGGTGTCTGAATACAGATTGAAACATACTTTTTAAAACTTTATTTTTCTTGAGTTTTTTTGTCTTTTTTTTTTTACAATGTGGTTTTTGGAAATAATGTTTTGCATGACTACACACCTATACCGAATTGCTTGCCTTCTCAATGAGGGGGGTAGGAAAGGAGGAAGGGAGAGAATTTGGAACTCAGTTTTAAAACCGAATGTTAGAAATTGTTTTTACATGTAATTGGGGAAAAGTAAAATACTACACAAATGAAAGAATTCTTGCTCTAGACTTTTTTGGACCTTTCCTTTTTTCCATTAGACTTAGATGTACCCTTTTTATAATTCCCTCATGTACATTTTTTGTTGCTCTGGGGCTTATAAACTTGTTTGTACAGCAGTGGATTGGTAACTAGTCTGATAAATGCACTATTAGAAGAAATAGTGATCTTCTCTCCCCAATTTCCATGTACGTTATGAAAAAGTCCCTCTGGAAAAACCAATGATGATTATTTGTCATTCTTTTGTAACAACTATTTACATTTTCATTGTGTTTTAAGGTTTACAAAGTTCTTTCTTTACAATAAACCTGTGAGTTAGATAGTACTCATGGAATTATTCTACTTTTACAAGCTATGACACTGAGGCTGAGGGAGTTGATGAGCTTCCCGTATTCATATAACTATCAGATCCACAACTGAAGCCCGATCATCCTAAGTTTTAAGTTCAGTGCTCTTGCTATTCCAAATGATCTCTTCTTAAAATATTAACTTGTAGGAGGCGGCTAGGTGGTGCAGTGAATAGAGCACCAGCCCTGAAGTCAGGAGGACCTGAGTTCAAGTACAGCCTCAGACACTTAACACTTACTAGCCGTGTGACCTTGGGCATGTCACTTAACTCCAATTGCCCTGCCCCTTCTCCAAAAAGCAAAAAAAAAAAATTTCACTTGTGTGTCTTAAATAAAAGCGTATGAGCACCTAAGGCCAATGCAAGTTCTTGTGCGATCTCTAACTTCAGTTGAAAAATAAACACAGCCACCCACGTAAAGTGACACTTCAGAAAGTTAAACTCTGTGGATAGTCCCAGTAATGACTTCTGTGCTTTATGGTTGCTAACCCTTGCCTTAACTTGATGAACTCATTAATTTTGGGCCTTGCAAGCCGTGTGAAAAGATAAATATGGAAACGTTTTGTGTAGGCTGATTTTTTTGAAATTTTTTTTGTGCGGACTTACCTGCATTAACTATCATGAACCGTTTCTCATCCCTCTTGGTGATCTGTTTGCAGCATTTGACAACACAAAATATCCTTTTTTTTCCCCATATTTTCTCTCCTCTCAGGGTTTGTGACACTGTTCTCTTTTAGCTTTTCCACAGAAGCTGCGCCTTGTCTTTCCTCTTCCCTCTTGCTGACCTCGTCTAGTCATGTGTCTGTTTTTCTTTAAATTTCCTTTTTATTGTTATGGACTTGGCAAATATCAAGAAACACAAACATTTCCTTCAACAGAGTAGAGCAGAAAAATAACTGCATGTGAAACCATGGAAGTTCACTTTTTACAGTTGGGTTTTTACTGTTGTCTGTTTCAAATTTAATGTAGTAGGTGCATCACTCCTGTTTGTCTGTAATCCCTTCGGAACTTGGCAGATGGCTTTATTTATTCTCTTTTGCTGATGACTTCCATACTATATTTCTACCCCCAGACTTTCCTGAGCTGAAATTCCACATTGCCAATTGCCTCCTGAATATTTTGAATTTGTTATGTACTGTAGACATCTCGCATGTTCAAATGGGAAATTGTTACCTTTCCCCCAAAATCACCCCCTTCTGAACTTCTGTATTTCTGTTAAGGATGCCATTGTCTTTCCATTGACCCCAGTTTGTAACCTCAGTGCCACGTTTGATTTCTTATTCATGTTCACCCTAAATAGTCATTTAACTGCCAAATTTTGAAATTTCTGCCTTCACAATCAATTTATCTCTCACTCTCTCTCTTTCTCTTCCCCTCCCTCTCTCTCCTTTTTCCCTCCTCTCTTCTCTTTCTCTTCCTCTTCCCCTACTCCCACAGCCATCACTATAATTCAGGTCCTCATCACCTTTTACTTGGACCATTTTAATAATCTAATTGATAATCTTCCCTTACTTTCTCCCCTTTCCTAATTCACCCTTCACATAGCTACCAAAGATTTTTATGGAACTGACCGTGTCACTCCTTTATTTATTATATCCAGTGGCTTCCTCTTACCTTTAGGGTCAAAGGCACACTCCTCTGTTTCACAGTTAAAACCCTTTGAACTTTGTGCCTTAACTTACTTTTACATCCTTATTGCATATTATTCCATTATAGATACTCTGTGGTACAGTCAAATTATCCTTGTTTTTGCATCGTGTGTGTGTGTGTGTGTGTGTGTGTGTGTGTGTGTGTGTGTGTGTGTCCCTAGTGATTGGAGTTGATGATCAAAAGAAGGGAAAAGAGGAAAGGAACACCTAGTTGCCCTTGATTTATTTTATTATGTGGCTCAAATAAACAATATCTTAAGAGAATGCCCTCCCTCCAAAACTATACTTCATTTAACTCCTTTGTGTACATCGTATTTATTGCCTTGATATTTATGCTGTATATGTTTTTATATGTACTTCTCATTTCCCCCATTAGAATGTAAGCTCATTGGGAGTGAGAACTGAGTAGAAGCTGCTTGATGGTGCAGTGGATAGAGCCCTCAATTTGAATTCAAGAAGACTTGAGTTTGAATCCTGCCTTAGACACTTTATAGCTATGTGATCTTGGGCAAGTCACTTAATTAACTTCCCTCAGCTTTAGTTTCCACATTTTAAAAATGGGGATAATTATAGAAGATTAAATGAGATAAGACTCGTAAAGCATTTTTAAACATTAAAGTGCAATATAAATGTTAGATGCTACTACTACTATTATTAATTTCATTCTCTGTATTTGTATCTGTATTGTATAGCACATTGTCTCACTCGTGGCAGGTGCTTAATAAATTCTTGTGTGATTGATAGCAAAAGATGATTTCTAAGCTGTTAATCATTTTGAAAGGATCGTGGAAAATAGGAGTCACACCTCAAAATTGGAGAAGGATTGGTCAATTTTCTTTTTCTATTTTTCTTTTCTTTTTTGGAGGGGGGGAGGTGGGCAGTTGGGGTTAAGTGACTTATCCAAGGTCACACAGCTAGTTTTTGTATTAAGTGTCTGAGGCTGCATTTGCACTCACGTCCTCCGGACTCCAGGGCCAGTGCTCTATTCACTGCACCAGGTATCTCAATTTTCAAGAAAGGCAGATGGAGGAATCTCTTGATTATAGGCCAGTGAGCTTGACTTTTGATTCCTAGGAGATCACTCCAAAATGTATTATTAAAAACGTGGCTAATGAATCTCTTAAAAAGCAAGTTCTGATCACTAAGAATCAGTATGACCACATCAAGACAGATATTGCCAAAATAACCTAATTTCCTTTTTGTGATTGGGTGGGTAAACTGGTAGAGCAAAGGAATGTCAGAGCTATAGTTTAGCTAAACTTTAGTAAAGCACTTGATAGGACCTCTCACATTATTCTTCTGGACAACATGGAGATATATATGTTATGCAATAGTATATTTCGGTGTACCTAGAAAATGGTTGAATTGTCAGATCCATGCAGTAATTTTTTTTTATTAAATTGGTTTATTTACTTTTAGTTTACAACATTCAGTTTCACAGTCTCGTGAGTTTCAGATTTTCTCCCTTTCCCTCTCCCCGCTCCCCATCATGGCGACATGCACTTGGATACAGGATCTACAAATATCTTCCCATTAATCATTAGTCAGGTTGTGAAGAAGGGTTATAAGTGATGGAATGATCAGTGGGAAAGGAAACAAAACAAGAAAAAGAGACAGAGCAAGTAGTTTGTTTCAGTCTGCATTCAGACTCTGCATCTCCTTCTCTGGATGTGGACATCTCCTTCAGTCATGAGTCTTTTGGAGTTTTCCTATAACCTTGTATTGCTGAGAGGAGCCCAGTGTATTGAAGTTAGTCTTCACACATATGTTGTATCTGTGATTATGTACAAGTTTCTCCTGGTTCTGCTCTTCTTGCTCAGCATCAGTTTATGTAAGTCTCTCCAGGTTATTATAAAGTCCGTCTGCTCCTCATTTCTTATAGCACAGTAGCATTCCATTACATTCATATACCACAACTTGTTCAGCCATTCCCCAATTGATGGGTATCCCCTTATTCATTCAGTAATTATTAATGACATATGTTGTCTTGGAAGGAGGTTTTTAGTGAGTTATCTCCAAGTTAGAGAAAAACTGAAACTGAGATGCCTGCCAGATTTGCAGATGACATAGAGTTGAGGGATAGGTAAGACACTAGATGAAGGAATCTGGATTCAAAAGGATCTTAACAGCTGGAATACTGGGCCAAGTATAAAACAAATGTCAAACCTTGCATTTGGGTTCAAAAACTCGTAAGGATGTCACGGGAAATGTACGTATGTATGTATCTCCAACAATTTGTTGGAGAAGTCTAACTGTCTTAATTGGTTCAAAACTCTTGAGTCATCTGTGTCGCATGGTGGCCAAGAAGCTGTTGGAATCTTTGACTTCATTAAGAGAATCATAATATGTAGGCCTAGGAAGGTGATGGTCCTGCTATATTCTGGCCTGGTCATTCCATATATGTCAAAACAGGTTTTGTTTTCAACAGGTATTTTAGGAAGGACAGTAATAAGCTAAAAAACAATAAAAGGCTATATAAGGACCTTGAGTTCATGCTATATAATTATCAAATGAAGGAACTGGTTACACATAAAGTATAGAAAAGATGACTAAGGGGACATGATAATTTTCTTCAAGTAGAAGAGATCGTTTTACTTGGTCTCAGAAGACAGAATTAGGAACAAAAGGCAGAATTTGCAAAGAGGTAAGTTTGTGTTTGGAGATGAGGAAAGCTTTTGAATAACTAGCTTCTAAAATGAGGAATGGGCTGCCTTGAAAGGTAATGCCTTTTCCCTGATTTCTTTCCTTTAAAAGGTTAGATGTCTACTTTTTCTATTCAGCTGACTATTGTTCAGGAGTGTGTACTGACAGTGTGGCATTTGCGGTTTCTTCTTATTCTGAGATTGTTTCAGTGAATGAATTTTATACCAGAGCTCAAGATAAAAAGATGAGTACTTGACCATGGATAGAATGGATCTAGCAGGGTTTGGAAAGACTGTTTACATGGAGACTTGTAGGTCTGAGGTCAAGGTCTTCTGCACAGAGTGAAAAGAAGAAGAGAAAATGTACTGCTGTTAAAATCAGCCACCCCAGATCCATGGCATGACTGATGAAATAGCAGTTTACAGGAGGTAATTTCAGGAAGAAGGGCAGCCATATGCCCCTGGCCTCTGAAACCTACACATAAATATATAATGTGTAATGAACAAAAATGGAGTTGAAATAACACAAGAAAGACTTATATGATCTTATTTAGATATATTGACACTTAGCTGTGTATGTATGCCCACCAACATATATACCTGGCACATAGCAGATGCTTAATAATTCATGTATGTGTACATGTGATATCTGATATATACGGAAAGACACCTGTCTATAGTGATCTTAATGTTAAAGAGAATGTCTGACGAGGAATTGCAGGGCCACATCTACTCTGTAGAGAGTTAAATGTGGCACAGAGAGTGTATTAGGCTTGACCAGTGTGTGTTGGATGAAGGACTTGAACTTATCTTCCTGACCCTAAGATTAGCACTTTTAACTTTGATACCATGCAACCTCTCATGTTGCTATGTACATACACACAGATCTATTAGTTTTTGAAAATATTTTTCAATTCATAAGAAAAAATGGATTTTTTAGTGATTTCAGTCAATAATTTTGCAACTGCCAAACATTTGAAGTACATATTCTGGATTTTGTTTATATTAGGTGAAAGAAGAGATGCTATTTGAAGCTTTGGTTACCAGGAAGACTGTGACTGTGGGCGAGAAGCTTATCTTACCATACAAACAGGCAGAGGTATGTATTGGTTCTCTTTTCAACCAATATCTAAACATTTAAAATTTTATTTCTGTAGTTTATAATATCAGTATAGTATATCATCAGACACATTTCCTGTGAATCTATACATGGGAAGCATCTTATAAGAAGAATATCTAATTTAAGACTTCATTTTACTGTACTTAGAGACAGTGTTGTATAGTGAGTAGAGTGCTGGACTTGTAGATAATAAAAGTGGGCTTGAATTCTTTATAAGACTCTTAAACATCATCTCTGTCAACATAGAAAAGCCATTTAGTGTTTTGTCTTCACTTTCCTCATTTCATAAATGGAGATAATAGTAGCCCCTACTTCAGAGAGTTGTTATGTGAATCAAGTGATATGGTGGTTTAAAATGCTTTGCATACTTTACAGTGCCTTATAAACATCAGTTCTTGCTATTGCTAATATGGCATAGTGTTATTGATTCAAATGATTTTTTTTAAATCAGCAAAACATAGTAATTAATGACTAGGGATTTGGTCTGCTGTGGAAAATAATTTGTGAAAGCTTGCTTGATAGCTTTTCAGGTTTTCCTCAATCAACGATCCTTTGTTAAGTGCCTCTAATGAACTAATCACTGTGATGGACATTGGCAATACAGAATTAAAAAATAGTCTCTGCCCTCCGGAATCTTACTTTCTTCAGAGGGAAATGTGTAGGTATTAAAAGTAAATAAAAGGTGCTTTTAAGGGAAGGGTGCTTGAAAGTCGTAGCACTTGAACTGGGATTTTGAAGGAAGTTCAGGATTGAGAGAAACCAAGATTAGGAGAGAATTCATTCCAGGCATGAGGATTAGTCTGTGCAAAGGCATTTGATAGGAGATAGAATCTTGTGTATGGCAAACAAGGTCAGTTTAGGTAGACCATGGCATGAGTGAAGGGGGGAATCATGAAAGAAACTTGGAAAGGTGGGTTGAGTCCAGATTTCGAAGGGCTTTAAGTGTCACATTGAAAAGTTTGTAAATCTTTGATTACAATATGGAGTCTCTTGAACTTAAGGAATAGGGAAATGATTTGCTTATATGCATACTTTGGGAATAGCAGTTTTTCAGCAGTGTGGCAGATGGATGGGAGAGGGAGAGATGTCATTCAGGGATAAATACAACTGAAACTGTAGAATTAGGACTGACAGGATTTGCCAGCTGAATATATGAGATGAGTGAGAGGGACAAGTTGAGGGTGTATGGACTAGGAAATGAGAATTCTGGACTTAGCAGCTTCAGTGAATAACTATTTTAAAATCTTTTATCTTCCTTCAAGATTTATTTCAGGTACCTCTTCCTCTTTACAACTTACCACCTGTTGATACTTTCTCCCTCTTCAAATTTTTTCATCTGCATTTTATGTATTCACGGATTTCCCCTACAGATTGTTAGATTGAAGAGTTCCCCTACAGATTGAAGAATCATTACTCATGGAAGAAATCTTTGTTCAACAAGAACTGCTTACAAAACTGTTCATCAGCTCTGGCGGAAATTAGGTTTAGGCATGTGTTACGTACCTCATATCATGGCAAACTCTAAAAAGGATATGCATTCTTTAATGCTTTAAATGCTCTAATGGTTAACATTACAAAAAATCAGAGAAGATTAGGTACCTTTTCTAGCTATCATTATGGGAGAATTGTGAACCAAGCAATAGAGGCAATTAGAAAAGATAAAATAGGTCATGTTGATAATGTACAAATGAAAAGCCTTTGTATGACTGAAATCAATGCAGCTGAAACGAAAAGGAATGGAGTAGACTAAGGGAGAAACTTTGCTACCTATATCTCAGGTCAAGATGTGATAATTCACATAGCTAACATAAATTTGTAAAACCAAGAATTATTTCCTGCTGAATAAGGGGTCAAAGGATATGACCAAACGATCTCTCAAAGGAAGAGTCGCAAACTATTAACAGCTATAGAAAGAATACTTGATGTAAATAAGAATAAAAGCAAAACATCTCTGAGGCTTCATTTCCTACCCACAAATTGGCAAAGAAGAGAATTGATGGAAAATAGTCACTGGTAGAGGAGCTACAAAGACAAGTATACACTAATAGGATATTGGTCAAAGTTTGAGTTGGTTCAGCCATTCTGGAAAACATTTTGTAATTATGCTATGTTTTAAAAAGTGACAAAAATTCCCATATCTTTTGACCTGCTAGGAATATTCCCAAAGGAGATAAAAGACAAAAAGGTCTTAAATATACCAAATAATTCTAAGGAATCCACTGTATGGTAATAAAGAAACAAAGATGCCCATTAATTGGCAAATAACTAAATAAATTGGGGCATGTGAATTTAGCTTTGAACTTGTATCTTTGCACTTCATATGCATTTTTTTTGACTTGTTTATTTACTTTTAATTTACAAGATTCGGTTCCACAATCCCTTGAGTTTCAGATTCTCTCCCCTCCCTCCCCCTCCCCCATGGTGGCGTGCAATCAGGTATCTGCAAATACTTTCACATTGTACGATAGTTTGGTCATATAGACGGGTTGTAACCAATGAGTGATCACTGGGAAAAGAAAAAAAAAAGCAAAACCAGACATGAAAGACAAACGTCTCCATTTAAACTATAGTCTTTCTATATCTTTCTCTGAGTTTAGGTATCTCCTTCCATCCTGAGGCTTGTAGACTTGTCTTTAGCTGTGCATTGTTGAGGATAGTCCAGTTTATCAAGGCTGGTCATCATATGTACGATGTGTCTGTGATTGTGTACAGGTTTTGCCTGGTTCTGCTCTTTTCTCTCAGCATCAGTCCGTATGAGCCTCTCCAGGTAATTAGGAAGTCCATCTGCTCCCCATTTCTTGTAGCACAACAGTACCCCATCACATTCATACACCACAGCTTGCCCAGCCGTTCCCCAGTGGATGGGCAGCCCCTACATTTCCAGTTTTTGCTGCCACAAAGGGAGCTGCATTTTTGTACACAGTAAATGTTTATTAAATACTATTTCACTGAACTCTCCGTATCTTGTACTTTTGAAGTTGATTTTATGAATCCAACTGTAAAATTTAACATTTTCACTGCTGAATCACATCTTATTAAATTAAGTCCAATGCTTGAGCCTATTAAGATCTTCATACTTTCATTCAGTGTGTTAATTATTGCTCCCTGTTTTGTATTATCCGTGAGTTGATATGCATCCTAGTCAAACATTCATTTTTTCAAACCATTTTTTAAAAATGTTAGCACAAGGCCAAGCACATATCTTTAATGGGCAACCCCAGCCAAATTGATGCTGAACAGTGATCACCAGTTCTGAGTCCATTTAACTTTATTATTGTCTCATATTTCTTGATCTTGTCCACTGTATTAGTTTGAGATGCTTTTGTCAAAATATTTTCCTAAAATTGAGATAAACTGTATCTGCACAATTTCCCCTGATTTATAAGTTTAGTAATGCTGTCAAGATAGGAAATAATTTTAGTTTTGCCGTGTACTGTGCTGGCTCTTTGTAATCATTTCTTCCTTTTTAAATGTTGACTGTCACTTTAATGGTCTGTTGTAACATTTTCCTAGTCACTAATCTGTAGTTTTCAGATTGTATTCTTTTTCCTTTTTTGAAGTATTTTTTGGCCTTAGGCCATTCTTGAGCAATAAATAGAGCCATTATGAGGCAACATGCTGAATAGTAATGTCATCTTTGGTTTTTCAAGCCTTTTCCCCAAGCAATCACTTCACAGATGCAGCGATCTTTAGAGTTATTTTAAAGTGTCTACTATAAAAAAATATTTATTTCAGTCTTCTTGCTTTTTCAGATGTCCATTTAACACTCTGTTCTAAGCAAGTAAACAGGAGACTACTTCCTTAACACTTCCTGAGTACTTCTGTGAAAACATTCTTTTCCCAGAGCATGAGAGAAAACTAGAGTTAAGAATGTTCTGCTTTCCCCACTAAGATTCTACTTGGTACAGAATGAACTTATTTCCTTTTTTGGTGGGATTACTAAACTAGTAGTTTCCTTATTCCTTTTTTAAAAAATAATATTTTATTTTCCCGCCAATTACATGTAAAAACAATTTTTAAGATTCTTTTTTTTTAAGTTTTGAGTTCCAAATTCTGTCCTTCCCTTCTTCCTTTCCCCTTCCCAGATATGATAAGCAGTCTGATATGTTATACATATGTAATCATGTAAAATATTTCCATATTAGTCATTTTTCATAAGACAAAAACATAAGAGAGAAAGTGAAAAATAGTATATTTCAAACTGTATTCAGACAACATCAGTTCTCCAGAATGTTTGGATCAGTTCATAGATCCATCAACAGTGTATTAGTGTCAGTTTTCCCATGACCCCTCCAACATTTATCATTTTCCTTTTTTGCCACAGTAGCCAATCTTATAAGCGTCGAGTGGTACCTGATGGTTGTTTTAATTTTCATTTCTCTAAATCAAGTGATTTAGAGCATTATTTTCATGTGACTAGAGGTAGCTTTGATTTTTTTTTTTGTCTGAAAACTGCGTGTTCATATCCTTTAATCATTTATAATTTGGGGAATGATTATATTCTTATACATTTAACTGAGTTCACTAAATATTTGAGAAACAAGGGCTTTATCAGAGAAGCTTTCTGTAAAAGATTTTCCCTAGTTTTCGGCTTTCCTTCTAATTTTGGTTACATTGATTTTGTCTATGCAAAACCTTTTCAATTTTATGTAATCAAAGTGATCCATTTTACATTTCATAACACTCTATATATATAGTTTGGTCCTAAATTCTTCCCTTATTACTAGATCTGATAGGCAAATGCTATTCCATTCTCTCCTAATTTGCTTATGGTATCACCCTTTGTATCTAAGGTGTTTTGATAATGTATTCATATAGTTCCTGTGTTTATCTTAGCAGGTAGAGTCCCAAGTGTTTCATATTTTTTACAGTTATTTTAAATGGAAATTCTCTTCTTATTTCTTGTTGCTGGATTTTGTTGTTAATACATAGAACTGTTGATTTATTTGGGTTTATTTTGTGTCCTGCAACTTTCCTATAGTTGTTAATTATTTCAAGTAGTTTTTTAGTAGATTCTTTAAAGATTCTCTTAAGTATGCCATCACATCTACAAAGAGGGATAGTTTTGTTTTTTCATTGTCCATTCTAATTCCTTCAATTTTTTTCTTCTCTTATTACTATAACTAGCATTTCTTTCTTTCTTTTTTTTTTTTTTTTTTGCTTTTTGGAGGGGGAAGGTAGGGCAATTTGGGGTTAAGTGACTTGCCCAAGGTCACACAGCTAGTTTTTGTGTTATGTCTGAGGCCAGATTTGAACTCGGGTACCCCTGACTCCAGGGCCAGTGCTCTAGTCACTGTGCCACCTAGGTGCCCCACTAGCGTTTCTAATACAGTGTTGAATGATGGTGGTGATAATGGGCATCTTTGCTTCACCCCTGATTTAAGATAATGCTTACTGATGTTTTTAGATAAATATTACTTATCATTTTAAGGTAAGCTTTGTTTATTCTCATGTTCTCTGCTGTTATTAATAGGGATGGGTGTCAGGTGGGAGAGCTTCTAACAGGTGCTCTTAACAGGTTCACCCTTGGTCCTGGTAGACAGGAAGATAGAACAGAGATGTAATAAGGGGTTAATTAAGCTTACTTTATTTTAGTCTTCTCAAAGACTTTACTGATCCTAGGAGAACCAACTCCTGCAGTATCCCCTAATAACTCTTCAGGTGGCTGAGAATAGAAGTTGCAACTCGTACAGGTCCCCTAAGTTTCAGTGGGGGGGGGGCATCTAGGCTAAGACACATTAACAAATCCCCCCAAGCCTTGATGGGGGCTGATCAAGGCTCACACAGCATTTCACCTTGTGCCTTCTGCCCTCAAGATCGGTGGGGGCTGATTGAGGTAAGCACATATGCACATTCCCCTTCTGCATTCCTGTTCCCCTTTTACTGACCAGTACCTACTTGATTTGTAGTTTAATAGGCAAAGAAGGCAATTTGCTGGCAATGTCCTCACAAGTTTATATTAAGTTATCATTATATCTCACTGTGCAGTCGCAGTAGAAATTTACAGCTTTAAGCATGTGTTTATATTATTGCAATGCCAAGCAAAGGCAGCTTCCAAGGTTCATATTACCAGCATAGCAAACTCCATTTATTCAGTGACAGATTAAGGCAAAACATTCACAGAACAGAGAAAAATCAAAATACAGTGTAACTCATTCATTTAGCAAGTAAGTTCTCAATTCAGTTGCAAAGTACCAAGGTCCGAGTGTCCCACCCCTGGCCAGTAGGCAAAGTAGCCCACTTCTGGGCAGTACATTCATTTAGTCTCTTCTCAAATGGAAATTAGTTTCCAATCATAAACAAAGTATATTCCTTTGGTCAATCACAGAGGACAAAAAAGTCAAAGGTTTCCCACCCCTGGATCACAACTGAATTATAATACCATCCATTAACACCAAGCACTTTCTCAAAAGGGGCAGGAGAGCACAAAAGGCCATCTACCCCTAAGCTACAACAAGGTTAAGATATCATCACAGCATTGAGAACCCAAGGAAAGGCCCCTCCTTCATCCTGACAGGAGGCAAATTCTCAGCAATATCTGTTCCTGGGGAGACAAAGCTCAACAAAGCCACAATATACATTGCCAGTGTCCTCATCAAGTCACTGCCTGCAGAACAGTTTGAGAACCCCTGAAAACATCAGCAAGGCCCTCTTCCAGGATTTCTGTAAACATGCAACAACAAAATCCTCCTTCAGGGATTCTGAACCAACAGCAAGGTTCCAGGACCTCCACATACAGCAGCACTGTCCTTCACCTGCAGGTGAATCTGGCAGAACATCATCAAAATAGACAGACAAAATACCGGCATCGCAGCCACGCCTCCTCAGTTCTCAGCAGCTCCAGGTGGCAGTTCTCAAAAGTCCTGGGCAGCTCCAGCTGGCTCTCAGCAACTCTGACCTCTTCCACTTGGGCCTTCTCTATGCTTGGGCTTCTCTCTAAATCCACAGCTCCTCCCAGTTCAGCCCTCTCTTTTCATGTCAACAAGTCCATCCCACAAGTGGGATTCACGAGCTCTGGGTTTTAACACTCAACCTAAAAACCAAGCCAATACAGGGGGATCTTTAAATTCCATTACTATTACAATTATTTATCATTATATAATGCTGCACAGGTGTGGTGCATTTATAAGTCATGAGCCTGGAAACTAGAGATTGTTTATGACCATGGATCCTGGGAACTAGTATCTTAAAAAGAATGACAAAAATCCACGTTTCACTAAAGTCCACCTTACATACAGTGGATGTTGTATTTTGTCAGTCTTTTTCTGAATCTATTGAGGTAATTGTATGATTCCTCTTGGTTTTGTTATTGATGTGATCAATTATGCTTATAGTTTTCCTCATATTAAACTAGTTCTGCATTCCTGGTATAAATCTGACCTGGTCGTAGTGTATGTTCCTTTAGCAAAATATAGTTTGCTTCCTTATCTCTTTTCATTAGATCTATTTTTACTTTTGCTGTATCTAAGATCATGATTGCTACCCCTGCTTTTTAAATTTCCATTGATGTATAATAGATTCTTTTCCAGCCCCTTACCTTTACAATCCTTGTGTGTCTCTGTGTTTGAGATGTGTTTCTTGTAAACAACATATTATAGGAAATCTGGCTTTTAATCCAGTCTGCCGGCTGCTTCCATTCATCCTGTATTTCCCTGGATTCTATTTTCTCCTGGTTTGTCCTTTTCTCTTTCTCTTACTTTTACCATGCCCCTTATCACAAGGGTTTTACTTCTGATCACCACCTCCCTGAGTCTGTTCTCCCTTCCATCAGTCCTGCCCCACCCCCTTCTCTTATCCCGGTTTCTTTTTTCTTTCTTATAGGATAAGTTAAAGTTCTATATCCAGTTGAGTGTATACATTATTCCTCTTTGAGCCAGTTCTGACGAGAGTAAGATTCAGGCATTGCCTGCAGCCCCCCATCTTCCCCCCCACTGTAATAGCTCTTTTACACCTCTTTTAGGTGATATAATTTTCTCCATTCTTTCTCTGCCTTTTCCCTCTTCTCCCAGTGCAGTCTTCTTTCTTATGCCTTAGCTTTTTGTGGTTGTTTTTAAAATATCATCCCATCATAGTCATCTCATACCCA
The DNA here is from genome assembly GCA_028627135.1 of Pseudochirops cupreus. Taxonomy (NCBI): domain Eukaryota; kingdom Metazoa; phylum Chordata; class Mammalia; order Diprotodontia; family Pseudocheiridae; genus Pseudochirops; species Pseudochirops cupreus. The sequence continues at coordinate 523,867,099 of CM053582.1, read as the reverse complement.
CACTCTCTGTCTATGCATATACTCCTCCTAATTGCTGATATAGTGATAAAGTTCTTGTTATGTAGGAATATCGACCATTAAACCTCAGTGAATCTCTTATATTTTCTCTTATTTCATTTTTACCTTTTTATTTTTCTCTTGAGTTTTATATTTGAAGTTCTTTTTTTTTTTAATTAAGTTCTGGTCTTAATTAGAAATGCTTGATAGTCCTGTATTTTTTTAAGCATCCATTTTTCTCTACGAAGGATCGTATCCAGTTTTGCTGGATAGATTATTCTTCATTGTAATCCTAGTTCCTTTGATTTCCAGAATATCATATTCCAAGCCCTCTGATTCTTTGACGTAGAAGCCACTAAATCTTGTGTTATCCTGACCGTGGCTCCATGTTATTTGGACTGTTTCTTGTTAGCTGACTGCCAGGGAGCTCTAGTATTTGACTATGATATTCCTGCAAGTTTTCATTTTGGGATCTCTTTCAGGAAGTGATTATGGTGGAGTCTTTCCATTTCTATTTTATCCACTGATTCTAGGATATCAGGGCAATTTTCCTTGATCATTTTTCTTGAAATATGCTGTCTGGGCCCTTTTTTTTGATCATGCATTTCAGGTGATCCAGTAATTTTTAAATTATCTTTCCTGCATCTGTTTCCAGTGAAAATTTTGCATTTTCTTCTTTTTATTATTTTGATATTATTTTCTCATTTCTTTTAAGTCTCATGGAGTCATTAGCTTCCACTTGCCCAGTTATAATTTTTAAGGCATTATATTCTTCAGTGAGCTTTTGTGTCTCCTTTTCCATTTGTCAGGTCAATTTTTTAAGGAGTTATTTTCTTCTGTGAATTTTTGTATATCTTTTTCCGTTTTTTATTTCTTTGACCATGTTGTTGTTTCTTTTTTTCAGGATTCTCTTGCATGACTCTCATTTCTTTTCCAAGTTTCTCTTCTAATTCTTTGCCTTTTTAAAGCCTTTCTAACCTCCTCCAGGAGTTCTTTTTGGGCCTGAGACCAATTTGCATTTTTTTTTTTGGACACGTCATGTGTAGTCACTGTTGTCCTTTTCTGAGTTTGTGCCTTGAGAATCCCTGTTACCATAGTAGTCAAGTTCTTTTTTTGTTTTGCTTTTATTCTACCTATTTTGTGACTGTGCTTTTATGTAAGAGTTGGGCTCTGCTCCTTCTCTGTCCCATGTTTCTTATGCTGGGGTTTAGGGCCTTGCTGCCTGCTTTCATTGGACCTCAGAATATAGCTGCTGACTTATGGTGGTGGCAAGGCCTTTTTGTTGGTCTTCAGTCAGAATGGGGTCTGGCTGCTGGCTTGCACTTTAGTGGGCGGCCTCCCTGCGGACCTACCCTGGGGTGGGGCTTTGTTGCTGACTGGCCCTGGGTCAGGGTCTCACTACTGGTTAGCAATAGAGTTGGTGCCTTGCTGGCACCTTGCAGGGAGGGAAAGGTGTTAGACTTTCCTGTCCTAGTTGTTTGGGACTATTGGCTTTCCTCTACGACTGCTGGCATGCGTGAGGCAGAGACCTTGCTGGTCAATTGCCCTGGGACTTAGACTCTCCGTACAAGTGCCTTGTTTTGTGGCCTGCAGCTGCTGGTGTGGCTGAGGGTGTCCTCTCACCCCAGTGAGACAGACCTTCCCTTTGGATCTGGTAAGTTGTTTCCCACTCCAAAATTGGTTCTGAGGAATATTTCAAAGTCATTTAGAGGGGAATTTTGGAAGGCTCATGAGAATTCATTCCTCACTCTGCCATTTTGGCATCAGAAGTCCCAACTAGTAGTTTCTAATGACCATGTTGATCATGATCTTGATTTTCCATTCATTTGGACTCTTCTTGAGAGTTGAACCAAGTGCCTTTGAATTTATTTTTACTTTATCATGGATTTCTTCTTAGTATATTTGGCTTTGACCATTATTCCAAACTTTATCTTCTTAGTACCATTTCATCTTCCTCATATATCACATCAGATACTAAGGCATTAGAATGTAAATGTGGTTTTTCAAATGGCTTTAAAACACAATCTGTTCCATTTTATATCATAATGGTTTACTTCCATTTTACCTGTAGATGATTATAGGTTTATTTGCATGTAGTTCTACCTCACACTAGTTTTTCTGCAGGCTCATTTCCCTTCCTTATGACTTTTTAAACTCTCCTTTGGTAAATACTATTCATAAGCTTCCTTCTTCCTTGTGTTATATAAATAAACTTACAGGCTACACCAGTGTTGCCTTTGGCTACTACTTGATAAATAGATCAAGTGTTTGCGGTCTGTGGTGGTTTTCAGGATTCTTTTGGTGAATACAGTAATTATAATTCTGTAAACAGTGGTGATAATTTAAGGTAGTGTTTGAACTTTTACCTATTTCTTGTTTTTCAGTCATCAGCTTTTTTAGGTTGGTTGGGTTGGAGTTATTGTAATTTTTTACAGTGTCTTGTTCTCTTCCTTATCCTATCTCCTAATTTGGTGCTTTTGGATTTTCTCTAACCAGTTGATGATCCAGTTATACTCAACCAATGTTGAAATGACTTCTAGATCAGTAAGCAGTCATTTCTTGTCAGGATGAAACAAATTTAATTTTATTTGATGCAGTTTGGTTCTCACCTTATCCAGAGCTTTCTGATTCTTTTCTTGAAGAAAATATTGATCAGGTATAGCTAGGAGGCTTCTGAATAATCTACAAGCCATTAATATTTTTGTCTAAATCTCATTTCATATTTCTAAAATTTCCATGTTGATGTCACCAAATAGCATATGGATTCACTTAGTTTGCATGCTCTAAAAACAACTCCATTCATTTTTTATGTGTGTCTTTGAGGAGACCTAGTTAGCCTTGTCATCATTTACCTGAAACCTCTTATTTCATTTTTTACAGAAATGTTCATATAATTTAATTCACTTCCTCTAGTACAGTGGCTCTCAAAATGTGATCTGGATATCCGGTGGATTGCAAGACCCTTTTGTGCAGGTCTGTGAGGGCTAAATTATTTTTATAATGATACTAAGATGCTTTTATTTCTAATGAAGTAAATGGCAGTAAGCATAATCCACATAAACAAAAGTGCAACCTAACCTCTGATACACAGTGACTGTGGGACTTGCACTGATAGAGGCAGTTTCTTAAGAGGGTAAAATACCATGAAATCCCAAGTCTCATATCTGTCTCTACATCTTACTTTTATTCTACTACAAAAAGCGGTTATTTTTGTCTACCTAGGCAGTAGTCAACTAGTCATTCAATATTCATTTATTAAGTATCTCATAAGAACCTGGCATTGTTTTCATTTTTTTTTTTTGTATACAGGTTGTCCCAAAAGTCTTAGTACAGTTTTTAGCTTTAATAGTTACTATATTTAAGTTTTTAACATCTTAAATCTTCACTAAGACTTTTGGAACACTTTATTAGAG
>CM053582.1:523843861-523854560 GCA_028627135.1 Pseudochirops cupreus | reverse complement strand
TACAGATAGCTGAATAAAAAATTACTCATATCAGTAACTCAAAAAAAAAGAGAAAGGAGAGTGGGCTCCTGTGCTAAGAAATTAATGGTCCTTTTGTGTTGTGCTTTCATCAGACTGCATGTGGAATATTGTGCTGATTTCTAGGCCCACATTTTAGGAATGCGTTTGATAAACTAAAGATCATACTGAGGAAATCATGAGTAACCTGAAGAACAGACTTGTTGGGAACAAGTTACCTACCTTCTATCACGTGAAAGAAATAATAGACTTCCTTTTGATTCCAGTGAACAGAATGAGGAGCAGTGGGTAGAAGTTACAGAGGCAAATTTAGGCTTAATGTAAGAAACTACTTTTTAACAGAGCTTTCTTAAAAGTGTAGTAGGCTGCTTCATGAAGTAGTAGGTTTCTCATTACTTTAAACCAAGGTGTTTTTTTTTAAGTATGATGATTTGAGTTATACTATATGACCTCTGAAGTTCGTTCTGTGATTCTGTGTTGTTTGTTTGACAGAAACCCTAACCCCTCTATTGGAAAGAGCACTAAAACTGAATTCTAAATACTTGAGTTTGAGTCTACTGCCTGGTACTTAATACCTGTATGACAGTGGATAAGTCACTTAAAACTCCTAAGTTTTTTGTGTGTACAATGGGGATGCTGATTTTTACATTTTCTACTTCTCAGGATTATTTAAGAAAAAAACGCTTTGTAGGTGATAAAATGCTAGATAACTGTGAAGTACTTTTAGAATGGTTTTGATAAATAATTTGCATTTACCTCATGGTCCATCATGAAAGTAGAGATTTAAAAGTTCTACTAATCTGTGTATGGTTCTTGACCCTTCATTTAGTTTATTGAAACAGTGGTAATGAGGTTAGGATCACAATTTCAGTATAAATTAATAAGTTAATTAACTCTGGTTATGTCCTGCTCTGTATTTTTGGTTAATGTTACATGTTTCAACATCAGGAATAACGTTTCACAAGACTAAAAGGTATGTAGGTGAGTCAGGAAAGCCCCAAAATGTCTCATTTAAAGTGGCTAATTATTATTTGTATTATGAAGGATAGCATTTTGCTATTTAAGTAGCTTTTATTAGTTGCAACTTCAGATCTTATGCTTTTTCCCCTCATACCATTGATGCCTCTCTAATTTACTCTGGCATATTTCCTTACAAACACATCTCTCCTCAAAACTTGTATATTACTATTGAAAGCATCTCTAATTCTGGGAGCCAAGATGGCAGAGTAAGCAGGAAATCAATTTAACTCTCCTGTATTCACCTCCAAACAACCATAAAATAGTCCCCCAAAACAAATCCTGGAATAGCAGAACCAGCAAAAAGGATGAAACAGTCTTCTAGCCCCAGAAACTTAGAAGGTCACTAGAAAAGGTCTGTGTCACTTGCGTAAAAGGGAAGAGCAGTCCAAGACAGAAAGCATCCCAGCAAACCAGCAGCAAGCCCTACCTCAGCAAACCAACAGGAGGTCCAGAATTCCAGTATGTTGGAACAGGCAAACACCAACACCAGGATGTGCCATGTGCCTCAGCGTAGTCCCAGGCAAAGAGGTAAATGCCCACACCTGGATCCCACAGGTACTCAATTAGATGAGGAGAAACCAGTGCCAGGACCCACATGGTAACCTAGTATAGGCAGGTGAACAGGGAGCTTCCAGCATGGGGACCCACCACATGCTTCAGTATAGCCCCAGGCAAAAAGTCAGACTTTAACGAAAGGACCACCTCCCCCTTTCCACTATTGACCTGAACACTTGCCAGATACCAGCAGTGCTAGGACCCTGGCTTAGCAGCAGATTAGCCACCAAACCCCTATGGCCTTCAGCAATGTCAGCTACCCCTTGATTGCTGTACCAGATTCAAGAATCTCCTGTGGTCCTCAGGGAAACACCAGAGCATTACCAGGTAAATATTCAGGGCCTGCAGCCCCTGGCACAAGAAGTGTGAACAGTACCCTTTCCACCCCAGGAACAGAGCTCAAACTTAAATTTAAGGGAAAAGGCTGGAAAAGATGAGCCAAAAAAAAAAACCCCAAGAAAAAAGAATCTGACCATAGAAAGTTAATATGGTGACAGGGAAGATCAAGACACGCTCAGAAAAGGGTAACAGTGTCAAAATGCCCATGGGTAAAAACCCCAAAGAAAAATGGGAATTGGTTTCAAGTCTAGAAAGAACTCATGGAAGAGCCCATAAAGGAGCTTAAAAATCAAACAAGATAGGTAGAAGAAAAATTGGGAAAAGAAATTAAGTTGATGCAAGAGAATTCTGAAAAATCAAACAACTCCTTAAAAGGTAGCATTGGACAAATAGAAAAAGAGATATGAAAATCTATTGAAGAAAATTACTCCTTAAAAAGTATAGTTGGCCATATGGAAAAAGAGTTACAACTGAGGAAAATAATTCCTTAAAAATTAGAATTGCACAAGTGGAAGCTAATGAATATATAAAAGACCAAATATTAAATAAAATCAAAAGAATGAAAAAAATAGAGGAAAATGTAAAATACCTCATTGGAAAAACAACTGACCTAGAGAATAGATCCAGGAGAGATAATGTAAGAATCATTGGACTACCTGAAAGCTGTAATCAAAAGGAGGACCTGGACAGCATTTTTCAAGAAATTTTCACGGAAAACTACCTTGATATCCTGCAATCAGAATAGGCATTGAAAGAATCCACCCATCACCTCAGGAAAAAGATCCTAAAATGAAAACTCCAAGAACATTATAGCCATATTTCAAAACTGTCAGGTCAAGGAAAAAATACTGTAAGCAGCCAGAAAGAAACAATTCAAATATTGGAGAGCCACAATCAGGATTACATAGGACAATGGGTGCCTTTGCTTTCTCTTTTCTCATTCTCTTTAACCCTTAAAAATTTGACTTCTGATCGCATTATTCCACGGAAACTGCTTTCCCCAAAGTTATCAGTGATCTTTTAATTTCCAAATGTAGTAGCCTTTTCTCAATCCTCTTCTTGATCTCTTTGCAACCTTTGACACTCTTTATTGCTCATTCCTCCTTGATACTCCCTTTTTTCTAGGTTTTTCAAGACACCACTCTGTCCTGATTCGCCTACTTATCAGATTACTCCAAGGTCTCCTTTGCTCAGTATTCTCGCAGATCATGCCCTCTAACTATAGATTTCCCACATGACTGTAACTTGGGCCCTCGTCTCCTCTCCCTCTATACTACTTGGGATTTAATTGCCATCTCTATGCTGATAATTCTCAAATCTACCTATCCTGACCTAACCTCTCTGCTGTGTGACTCTAACTGCTTTCAGACGTCTTGAAAGTGTATGTCCAGTAGACATGTTAAACTTAGAATGTCTACAACAGAACTCCTCATCTTTCCCCCTGAACTCTCACCTGCTGCTACCTTCCCTCTTGCTATAGAGGACAGTACCATCCTCCTACCCTTAGGCTTACAACCTTGATTCTTCATTATCTCTCACCCAGTCTGTAAATTTTCACTTCTTTCCTCTGTTATTGCCACCAACCCGATACAGACCTCTTGCCAAAAGTATTGTTAACAGTACCCTAATTGCCTCACTGCTTCATCTTTTCCACCTTGTAATCTATCTTATAGACAATTGCTGTTGTAATTTTCTTTAATCACAGATCTGACCAAGTCATTCCCCTACTCAGTCAACCCCAATGTCTTCCTATTGCATCTTGGATAAAACAAAACTCTCCTTTACTTATAAACCTGATTCCGTAAGTTTATAGCCTTATTGGACATTACCCCCCTTCCTACTCTGTGTTCTAGCCAAATTGACCTTCTTACTCTTCCTCACACATGTAATGTCATCTCCCATCTCTTTGCCTTTATAGTGTCTGTCCCACATACTTGGATTTAATTCCTTTCTTACCTTCACTTCACAGTCTTCCCCCTCCCACCCTTTTTTTCTTTAACAATATAGCTCAGGCATTATTTTCTGTACCCATTTAAAGCTTTTTTTTCTGATCTCCATAACTGCTAGTGCCTTCCCTCCCAAATTAATTTGTATTTAACCACTTTGTGTATGGGGGGAGATATATATGTTAATATTAACTTCACGTTGTATATATTTTTACATATACTTGCTCTCTTTACCCATAAGAATGTAAATTCGCTGCAAGTACAGATTGCTTCATTCTTTGTTATTATTTCCTTAGCATCTAGCACAATGCTTGGGACATAATAAGTAAGTGCTTAATAAATAGTTGTTGATTGGTCTTGGAATCTTAGTTTATTCATCTGTGAAATGAGAGTATCTAGCTCAGGGTTGTTGTGAGGCTTAATTGAGCTAATAAATGTCACTTGGCAAATTTGAATATATTATGTAATTGACAGTTATCATCTCAGCAAGAACAGAATGGCATATGCGCAATGAAAGGTGTGCAGGGGAAACTGTGTCCATGATAACAGTAGGACAACAGTGGTGATGATTTGTAGATACTCTGCCTTGGAGAGAGGAGTTTCTGTAGATGGTAGCATCAGAAACCAAGTTTCTTGGATTTGTAATTTAAGTAAGTGGTAGCAGTTCTTTTTAGAAGTTTAGTAGGATAGAGAGAAACAGAGACAGAGATGTAAGACATAGCAAGGAGTGTGACAAGATCAGGAAGGCTTAATTAAAATAGTAGAGACCTGATCACGATTATAGGCATTGAGAAAGAGTCAGGCAAGATGGCAAGGTTGAAGATGAAAAAGATGATTATGGAACAAGGCCCTGGAGAATGAGGGAAATGGGAATCAGAAGGATTCTTTTTGACACAGGATGAGATTGGAACAAATAAGACTGAGGATTGGTGAGGACTTACAGGGATTTTGAGATGTGAAAGATGAGAGATGAAGCTTAAGATGATCACATAGATATGTTGTATTAGTCATCGTGTTTTTGTTTATTTAAAAGAAACAAATCAATTTCCATATCTAAAATACACAATTTAGTAACTTGATAGATCTGCAATCTCATTGCTATAGTAACTCCCTTCAGTGGCTCAGATTATAATCCATCTATACCTTCTCATCCAATGTGATTTATGTTGAGGTCCTCACATAAATCATCCATTGGGATCACAGGCTAAATTAACATAAGTTTTACTTGTGTGTATTCGTCAATTATTTTTTATCACTGGGACAGAAAAAAAGGGCTTCCTACCCCTTTTCTAAAACTTTTTATTGGACTTTTCTCAAATAGTAATTGAACATAATTTTTACCGTAATTTTTTTTTCCAGACGTTGTCCATTGGAGTACTTGATATATTTGGATTTGAAGATTATGAAAGCAACAGCTTTGAACAATTCTGTATTAACTTTGCTAATGAACGTTTGCAGCACTACTTTAATCAGCATATCTTTAAACTAGAGCAGGTAAGTGCCAAAATGTATGACATTCTATGTAAGACACAGTCTTTTTTTAGATTTAGACTCCCAGAGTTCGGGTTTCTTTTCTTTTGGTTTAACCTAGTTTCAAATTAAAGCAGATGAAATTAATAAAAATCTATTTTTTAAAGCTATGTTATGAAGATAATTTTGTAAGCAGAATCATGCTTGGTCCACAAAATGGAATTAAGAGTCTTTGGAACAATCAATATTTGATTCCTTGCATAAATTAATTTTTTTCTCCTTTTAAAAATTGATCTTTGGTTTTTACATGACATTTATTTCTAAATTTGCTCCTTTCCTTGTAGTCAGTGTGCTCTGCCTTGCAATAAAGTTGTTTGTTTGCTTTTTTAAAGGAAAAATAAAAGCAGTTCAGCCAAACAAAACTGGAACGTACCTGAGAGTACAGGCGATTTTCCATACTCATCCACTGTCACCTCTGTGCTGAAGGGAGGAAGATGAATTTTCTGAACTCCCTTTTCAGGATCTTTTTTTTTTATATTGTGTTTGTATATGTCATTTTGTGGTTCTACTTACTTCATTTTTCATCCTATCACATGTGTCCCATACATTTCTGGATTCTTCATATGCATTGTCTCTTCTGGCAAAGTTATATTCCATTCTATTCATGTACCACAGTTTTAAACATTGATCTTGTTTTCAGTTCTCTGCTGTGACAGAAAATGCTGCTACAAACATTTCACTGGGTACAGGGCCCTTTTTTGTCTTTATTGGACTATATTTGCATGACACTTTTATTCATTACCATGTCATTGCTGTTGTCTGAATCATTGTATTTCAGGTCAGAAATGTATTGATGCTGATTGTCCTCTGAGATCTCCAAAAGGGATCAGGAGATCTGGACTGTTTCTAGACTGCTCTCTTGACCAGGGGTTTGACTGCTTATGTCTCAGTTTCTAACGCTCCTATCCTCTTCCTCTCCTATCCTCTTCCTCTCCTTTCTTCCCTTCTTCTTCTGCCTCCTCCCTTCCATACCATTCCTTAGAAAATGCTGCAGGAGTGGCAAATTTAGGCAAATCACAAGGACCAAGAGTAGCCCAAGATAGCAAGCAGAGATGCATTATGATCGACATCATAAAACAGAACTTCTAAACCCATTTGATCACAGATCCATCAGTGTCCCAAAAGTCTTAGTGCAGTTTAAGTTAGAAATGTAGAGCTGCACTAAGCCGTTTAGGACACATTAAGTTTTAAGTTTATAACTTAAACTGCACTAAGACTTTGGGAACACTTTATATTTGCTGTATTGGCAAATAATGTTCCATATTGAAATATTTCATATTTTTGATATTTCAAAAGCTATTGTCCCATCCTTATCTTATTTCAGTGGGGTTCGCCTAGAAGTTTCTTTTATATGTAAAATTCTATAAACATAGTCGAATAAAATAAGTACTTATTAAAAATAGAATAAATATTTTAGGAGATAAGCATATCCTCTGTAAGCTCACTGAAATTATCCTAGATACAGTTCCCATAGACATTACAACAGGGATGATACATAACTCACTCTGTTTCTGCATTTTTCTTAAATTTTCTATTTGACTGTAAACATAATCATCAATAAACACATACTTTTTTACATGTGTGTATATATAAATTTAATTAACCTAGCTACTATTTGTGTTTCTTGCACTTTTTCATTTTTTTCTGGGCATTTAAATTTTTTATCGTATGTGTATCACTGCCCTCTAACCTGTCCTCCATTCCCCCCACCAAGTAGAAACCCACCTTTGTAACAAATATATGTAGTTCAGAAAAACAGAACACATTGGACCACATTTCTCTTTGTCTTGTTTACTTGTCTGTCAGGAGCTGGGCAGTATGTTTCAATATCAGTCCTTTGAAGTCAGTACTTTTTTCTCTCTTTATCCGAGTTCTAAGGTCTAAGTTGTTTTCTTGAATATTATTTTTGTCATCACCTAAATTTCACATTCTGCTTCATTTGGTAAAAGTCTTCTCATTTTTCACTGCATTGGTCATATTTATTATTTCATGTGGTATAATTTTCCATTACGTTAATATACCACAATTGCTTCAGCCAAATAGAGGGTGACTGTTTTGCTTTCAGTTCTGTACTAATACAAAAAGAGCTACTATGAACATGTGCATGTGTGTGTATGTATATGTATATTGTATTGTTATATATTACTTGTCTGTAATATTGCATATGTTGTTACTTTCTGTCCTTCTTAGGATCTCCTTGGGATATATGCATAATCGTAATCTCACTGTGTCACTGGATTTATACATTTCAGTAACTTTTTGAGTATAGCTCCAAATTGTTTTCCAGAATAGTTCAACTGATTCACAGCTCAACCAACAATGAATTAGTGGGCCTGTTCTCCCATAGCCCTTCCACCAATTGCTGTTTTCCTCTTTTATTGTCTTTGTCACCTTTTAGGTATAAGGTTATTTCAGTTTAAATTTCTCCACTTATTTGTTATTTTGAACATTTTTTCGTCTTTTACCTTTTGACATTGAAGTTTTTCTTGTGACTGCTGTTTGACCAATCCTCTTTTTTTTTACTTTAATTTTTTAAATTAACAGTAACCTGTTTTCTTTCCCTCCTACCTCCTCCCACCCCATTAGAGAAGAAAATACAAAAAAAATTCTTTTACCAAGTATTTATACTCAGATAAAATTTTCTCAAATTGACCTCATTCATATAGATAGATGGATAAATAGATAGATATAGATATATATGTATACACGTGTGTGTGTGTATAAATTTTCCTTTTTAAGCCAATCACCCTCTGTTTTGAGGTACCTAGCACCCCTGGCACCAAAATAGCACTTTACATCTAGATTTGTGGTGGTGGTGGTGTTCATTCTTCTAGCATACTTCCTGACTTCATGCTTGATGTTAGGGCTGGATTTCTGCCATACTTCTGGAGGGACATTCCATGCTGGTTCTGTTGCTGCTTTCTTGAGTTATTTAGTATAATATTTTTCGAAGATATCAGGGACATTCTGGGGATTTGCCAACTTTCATTGTTTCTGGATTGGTCTGTTCCAGGACAAAATCTAACTGCTGCCCCCTTGGTTTGAACTTTGCAAGTTTCTGGCCTGGGTTTGGTCAGAACAACAATGAATGCTACTTTCATTTAGCTAGAAAATTCTGCTATTTCAGAGTGACAAAATAGAGACTTCCCTTTGGTCTGGGATTCCTGCTGTGGTTATTCTTCCATAGGCTAGGTAAGGTGCTGGGACTGAGATCCCAATCTGCTCCTGGAAAACGAAGCCATTGCTGATGGCTTCTGAACTTCCTCCTTTCTCAGTATATTAGGCAGGGCCTCCTTGTCAGGAATAGCATCACTGTGGGCAGGTCCCTTTCTCAGTCCATCCTGGATCTCTGACCCAAAACTGAATAATGGCTAATAGTGCTCCCAGTTAGCACCTATCCCTGTCACAGTGGCCTAGGATATGTCTGGGATTGCTCTGGTATGAGTCTGGAACCTACTCTTGCCATAGTGCTCAACTTCTGTCTGTATATAGGAATGCTCAGCATGGTGTGCTCCTTTCCCAACCAGCACCTAGGTTGTCTATCTCCCTTGGCTGGCCCCAGGCCGGACAGAGGACTTCCGTGAGGATTTTCTGGATTTCCCCATGAGAATTCAGTCTGCTGCATTTCCTATATCTGATGGAGGAATTTTGTGGATAGAAGCTCAGCTGTTTTGTTTGCTATTAGTCTATCATCTTGACTCCTTCAGTTCATGTGTTTGCATTTCAAAATTTCTACTCAATTCTGATCATTTTTATCAGAAATGTTTTGAGATTTTCTTTTTCCTTTAAGTTCTTCTTTTTCTCCTGTAGGATTATCCTCCCTTCTGTCAAATAGATTTTTTTTTAACTTGTGAACCTTTTTCTTATTCTTTTGGAATATTGTATTCCAAGTTCTCCTCTTACAGTAGCAGCTGCCATGCCAAATCTTGTGTGATCTTTACCATTGTTCCCTGATGGTTGAACTCTTTCATTTTTGCTGTTTGCAGTAATTTTTCTTTGACCATCAAATTCCGGATTTAGGTCCTGATTTTACTGCAGTTTTTCATTTGGGGCTTTTTTCCGGGGAGTGACAGGTGGATCCTTTGTATTTTCACTTTGCCTTTTGGTTCTACATGATCTATTTTTTATTTATGATGTTTTTAATAAAGGGGTAAGGAAGTTTCATGTGGCTCTTAGTTGATTCTCCTTTATCTGTTTTCCAGGTCAGTTGTTTTTTATAGTGGGTATCTTATATTTTCTTCTTTTTGTTTTTATCTTTTGCTTTCGATATTTCTTGTCTTAGGAAGTCATTGCTTTCATTTTGGTTCATTCCAGTTTTCAAGGAGTTCAGTTTTTTGGGTTAGATTTTATTAATGTTTGTTCTAAGCTATTCACCTTGTCCTACTCTCTAGCTGTCATTTTAAAAAATATTGTATTTTCTATCTTTTGTTTCATTTTTTCCAGGTACTCTTGTAGTCCTTGTGGCTAGATCATTTCTTTTCACCAAGGCTCTGCTGGAACTTGTTATAAAGTTATTCTTTCCTTCTGAATTTTCCTATTACACTTCTCTCAGTCCAGCGTGTTTCTTCATTGTATTGAGTGTTTTCTTCTTTATACTCCTATCTCCAGCCTTAGTTTCTGCAGTAGGACTTTATTATTTTCGGGTTAGAATTTGTTCCTTTCTGTACTCTTGGATGCTTTGGTCAGACCCTGTTTGGTCCTGGATATGATGACTGAACTAAGTCTTGCCATCTGCCCGAATTCCTGGGTTTTTGCTTGAGTCTCCCTGTTGATTTGACTGTGGTTCAGACTTGTTGCTCCTTCTCATGTCTATTGCTCATATACTACAAAGTCTAGAGTTGTCTTTGTCCTTTGCTGAAACTATGACAAGTTTCAGTCAAATATTGTTGTTTATAGTAGTGGGAAGCTTCCTGTAAGACTCCAGGTGCTTTGCTTCCTAGATGCTACCCTGGCTGTTTCTTTTGCTGTGCCTACTCTATGTTCCCAAGTGATAACCTGGCTGTACTTCTTGCTATGATTCAGTACAGGCTGCCTGGGCTCTTTATTGGATGTCACTTGCCTGGAAACTGGTCTGACCCTATTTTGTAGGGAAACCCAGTTCCTAGCCACCTTGCTTGCAAGATTTATCAGTTCTTTTATTCCTTTTAATTAATAGTGCTCAAAATCTGTTTCTCATTTGATCCAACTTGTGTTTTCATTGTGTTAAAGATCACATAGACCACCAATCTATACATCCATTCCTTAGGATTTCTTTCCTCTGATCTCTTTGCTTTTCTTTTTTTTTTTTTTTT
>CM053582.1:523798404-523843361 GCA_028627135.1 Pseudochirops cupreus | reverse complement strand
TAAAGGAATTATTCTCCTCATTGAGCTTTTGAGATTCTTTTTCCATCTGGCAAATTTGACTTTTTAAGGCATTCTTCTCCTCATTGGCTTTTTGGGCCTCTTTTGCTATTTGAGTTAATCTATTTTTTAAGGTATTATTTTCTTCAGTCAGGCTGTTGATTCTCTTTTCATGATTTTCTTAAATCATTCTCATTTCTCTTCTCAATTTTTCCTCCACTTCTCTTATTTGGTTTTCAAAATCCTTCTTAAGCTGATCTATGGCTTTTATGCAGTCTTCATGTTTCTTGGAAGCTTTTGGTGTGGGAGTTCCTACTGTGTTGTCTTCCTCCCATTCCATACATTGATCCTTTTTGTCCCCAAAAAAGGATTCTAGAGTTTGGTTGCTGTTCTTACTTTGCTTCCTTTGCCTGCTCATGTTGCCAGTGAATTACTTGATTTTTTTTAGCTCTGTGGAACTCTGCTTCCAGGGGGGGAAGCTCTAATCCAAATTGCTGGGGGTTTTGCAACTCCTGAAACTATTGGGAGGCTGCCATTTTTTTTGCAGCCCCCACCCCTACCCCCACCCCCAGCTTTGGCCCACTGAAATCGTACCCCAGGACCACCACCCAAGACTACGATCCAGATCCAGGCCACTCAATGCAAGAGCACTTAGCCTCTGAACAATCGTTTGGCCCCCTGCAGTCTGCAAGCCGGGAGCTCTGAAGCAACCACATAGAGGTGGCCCCTGCTTCTGACACTTCCTTGCCCTGGAAGCAATTTGGCCAGACCACTTTTCTCCCCCAAATTTAGCTGAGATTCACTGACCTTTCACTTAGTTCTTGTTTCTTATGGCTTGATAATTCTGGAAACTTTCACAACTGCCACTGATCCACTCTCCTGAAGGCTTCAGCGGCAGCTTGTCCTGGCTGCCCCAGGGCCCAGCCACGGTTTCAGGCTGGGCTGGTTTCGACTCCCAGCATGCTGTGATGAGCCCTTCATGCCGAGCTGCCTTCAGTGGGAGATGTGTTTTTCTGTATTTTTGTGTGAGTTTTGGAGCCTAAAATTAGTTTAGAGTCATATTTTATGGGTATTTGATGTGGCTATTTGGGAGCTGCGAAACCTTGCTGCTTCTACGCTGCCATCTTGGCTCCACCCCCCACATTGTGACTTTTCATATGTGCAGAAGCAAAAGGCAAAAAACTTAGCCTGGCTGTAGCTTAGTTAAGATCCTTCCTTAAAACTCTTCTATAAGTTTTAGTAGGATAGTTTTTGTTACATCCGTGGCATTAGATTTGGCATGACAGATATTTCTAGTTCCTGCTCAGCTAAACAGGTTCTCATTGGAGGAACTCCTGCGAGCTCATATCTAGATCTGCACATGGACTTGCTAGAGATTTCTTAACATACCGAATTATTCCTGAGCATTATCTTCATCTTGTGCAAGGCATTTAAATTTTTTCTTATCATTTTGCTTTTCTAGGAGGAATATAGAACTGAAGGTATCAGCTGGCACAATATAGACTATATTGATAATAGTGGCTGCATAAATCTCATTAGCAAGAAACCAACAGGACTCCTCCACCTGCTCGATGAAGAAAGCAAGTGAGTGTGATACAGGTTGAAATGCTTGGTTAATCACCTCATTCTTACTAATTCCCAAACCTCACATGCTGCAAGTAGGCTGCTATTTACATCCAATTTCAATTCCAATATTAGGAGATGAGATAAGAAAGACTCTGTGGAACTAGATCATTGAGCTCTGCGTTATTACTGATTAAAATCATGAACTTCTTATTTTTTTCCTGACAGTTTACAGAGTCTTCAACTTTGTAAATCTGAATTCACTTTTTTTTTTGGAGGAGGGGCTGACATATATTTTATGTCTACTGTGTATTCCTATAATCTTGTAAGACATTATGTATATTTAGGATACATTTGTGTCAACCTGATCATCTCTACAGCATCTAAGAAGTAGTTTGAATGATTTTGGCATGTCTACATCCAATAATTATAGTCTAATAAAAAGAGCCTTGCTTCTAAAATCAGAAGTCTTGAGCTCAGTTATACAAACTGCATGACCTTGAACAGATTATTTATTCTCTCTGAGTTTCATCTTCCTTATTTGTGAAATGAGAATGTGATTTTAAATAGTCTTAAGGTCCCCTTCCAACTCTGAAAGCCTATAATCCTCTGGAACCAGGTTTAGGAATAAGTTTTAAAAAAACAGTTAACTAATATTTTAACTTGCCCACAGTTCTCACTTTGCTCAACCTATGAGAAAATTTTGTGAATTCGAGATCACCTATATATTTATATATGTTTGAGACCTTCCTGACAGTTTTGTAAATATATCTTCCCCGTTTGCATGCAGTGTATCAAAAAGGAGGTTTTCGGAAAAAGAACTAGGTGCGCTACTTTTCAATCATATTTAGGTTTACATGGAGATCATTTATAATTAATATTGTTTATGAAATAAGTATTTTGCCCTTTAGGTGAAATCTCTTTATTATAAGTATTTAGGCAGAATTTATATTTCATCATTGTTTACTTTGATGCTAATTAGTTTAGGGTTTAAAATTTTGGGAAGAATTTGAAGCTCTTTTTTTTGTCAAAACACTCTCATAGTTCCAAGTAAATTCAGTTTTACTTTGTTTCTGGCAATTATATATCTACAACTGTATCTATATATCTGCATATCTATATCTTATCAGGAATTTGAAACACAGTTTCACCTTTAATTAGCTTTTTTGTGTATGTCTGAGATTAATTTAAAAAAAGAATAGCCTAAATGTCATTCATTCAACTGAGTGGCAAAATTTCAAATTATTTGTTGGGGGGTATAAAATATCACCATCAGATGTCACAACAGCTAATTTTCTTGTCATAATTTCATATTGCTATATTAGCAAATGGTTATATTATATTTATATGTTAATTAGGAATATGTGTTATCAGAAAGTATGGACAAGCCATGTATCAAGAGAAAAGGACAATCCAAGAGGTTTTTTTTGTAGCCATAGTTACATTAGTATCTAGAAAAATTTGGAAGTTACCCTTGTATCCAAAAAACAATAATAAAATACTCAGAAGGAGGTACTTAGCCCATTTGTTAGATTTTCTACAAAAAGTTCATAGGAGGACCTGGATAAGAGCTACCTAGGATATGAATACATAGTTGGATAGTCATCTAGAATAATGAAGGGAGAAGTATTTACGCAGATGAGACCATGACATCTTTGAATAATTTTTATCAATTAAAATAGTATTTTTAAAAATATAAAGCCAATAAAAGGCTTCACATGAGGTACTTAGTAAATGTTTTTAACTTCTGATTTAAATTTTATTGTTTCATTTACTTTATCAAAATATCTTTAGGATTCATTTGCAAAAGAGATTGTCTAGATATTTTTTCAGTTGAATGATGGGATACCAATTTAACAAATTAAGGTTTTTTTGTAAGATACTTCTTCCTTTAGGGAACTTACAGTTTCATTAGAGAAAGACAATGCATTATACATTAATTCATTCATATGTGTATTCATGAAATATTCACTACATTGTGATGTCTTCTCAAGACTCTTATTTGCATATGTAGTATGTACCATAACTTGGCCCTCTCTTATACTACTGTTGTTTTGTGTCACTCTGTTTTTCTAAATATATGGGAAGCTTTTGTATAGTAGAAGTTTTATGCATCTTTCAGGTCCTTCCCAGTATCTATCACAGGCCTCAGCATACCACAGAAACTGAATAAGTACTTTTAAATTTCTAGACATAACCATTAAGTAACAGTATAAAACAGTAGTTAAGTGAGTGTTGCATAAATGCTATTCAGACTCACATAGACAGTTAAGATGGTAATGGACAATGTTGCAGAGAAGTCTGGTTCTCCCACATAAACTTCAATAAATATCTGAAAAGAACTCCAGAAAAACATGCTAAAGAAAACTGAAAATAAAAAGGATTAAGCTCTTGCATTCTGTCCAAAACTGTACAAAAAGATTTCTAGAAGCTAGTATAGGCAGAGAGAAAGGTTGCACAAAGGAAGCCAATGCGAATTACTATAAATTGCCTAGAAACTGGTAAAGCCAGAGAAAGAAGTCCTACCATAAAAACCAGTGCAACCTTCCACAAATGGTTCTAAAGCCTATAAGCACACTCATAAATGGGGAGTCAAGCTTTTATAAACACAGTTAATCATATATCTGGGGCCAGGTCCAGTTGATCACTGAACAAGGAGATAGGGCTTGGCTATACAGTCCTTGAACCACTGAGAGCCACAGGAGATAGGAACAACTAAGTTCATGGGCAGCAATGCTAGGGAAGCCTAAAAAAGTATGGTCTACAACACTGTTTTCATAATAATAAGATGTTTCCATTTCTAATAGTAAATGTTGATAGGAATAATTTAGTAAACCAACTTTTTTTATACCCTCAGTAGTTTTTAAAGGTGTAGTGTTCTTTAGACCAAAAAGTTTGAGAACCATTGGTCTGTTAACTATCTCTGGTGCCTGTTTCAGCCAAGGATGTAGCCAACTACCAGGTGGGAATTGTTCAGTAGGAAAGACAAAAACAGCAGTTGACCATCAGATAATTGATGGAAAGCCAGGAATCAAGGCAAAGAGTGAGATCTAATTCCAACCACCCCATTGTATCAGCAGTAGCATTGAAATCTAGCACCAAATAAGACCTGTTATTTCATTCTAGAGTACTGGAGGAACTGATCTGAGCACAAAATCCTAATCTAAAAACTGAAGCTGAAAATATGAATAAATAGAAGACAACAAACTGAATGAAGTTGTCTAATATGGTAGTAGAAATATTCCAAGAAGGAAACTTAAGAAAAAGAGAGTAAGACCATAACAACGGTATGCAGAGCAGTGACATATTTAAATAAATCAGACTTTAGCTATTTTAATTATAAGCTTCTTTTTTTCATTTTTCTTCTAACTTTATACTAATTCTGATCCTTGCCCTAGTAAGTAGGTGGTCTTACTGTGTTTAAATGATTCAGAGGTGATTCCTGCTTCAAAACAAGTTTTTTCCTGTCTGTCAGTATACAGTAAGTTTCACTTATGTTATTTGGTGCTTACCATGCCCACCCCTTGTTCCTTCCTTGTTGTCGCTCCCATCCTTTCCGTTATAAATGTCCTTATCTTCACATTTTCCACTTTTGCAGTGAAGTACTTGAATATCAAATTGTAGGTTTAGATTAGTGTGTCCTTTTTTAGTTCTCAATAGAAATTAATAAAGTATTATTTTTAATGATGATTTGTTTCTAAATATCATGAACACTAAAATATTAGATGACCAAGTGTTCTGTGACATGATTTATCTTGTTGTTTGAGGGTATATAATAAAAGCAACTCCTCTACTTCCTTTTCTTTGCCTTTCCAAGGAGTATCTGTCAGTAATTTTTATTTAGGTGCATCTTTATTCTTCTGGTATACAAGAATATCAAGATTGATATATTCATTATTCCAATAGTTTCAATGCTTGATTCTTGAACAAGAATCTCACATTTAGAGTAATAACAACCAGGTTAAAGTTTGTAAAAGGTATAAAAACAGTGATTCTTACCAACCTTTGATACACAGGGATTAAAGGTGATTTGGTGTTTCACTTTGTTTCATGGATTGCCACTACCAATGAATTCATCACCCTTTGAGTAATATGGTGAATCTTTCTGTACTTTGACTGGTCCTAGGAAAATGGTCTGTGTCACTATTGCCAGGACAGAACATAAAAGCCTTTTCACCCTGATAAATCCTGTCAAGAATTTACCTTCTGCTGGCCCAGGCTTTGAAAAGCAAGATCACAGGTGTGGCTAGGTGGCACAGTGAATAGATCACCAGCCCTGGAGTCAGGAAGACCTGAGTTCAAATCCAGCCTCAGACACTTAACATAAAAATTAGCCGTGTGACCGTGGGCAAGTCATTTAACCCCAATTGCCCTACCTTCCCCCTCCAAAAAAAAAGTTTTAAAGAAAGAAAAGCAAGGTCACCTCCATGTGACAGTGAGGCATTGGAGTAGGACTTAGTGGAGGACTTGATTGCTGAAGTTGGGACCTATGTTGCATCTCAAAGGAAGAGAATCTTTATCGTAAGAGCTAGGGTCTTTGTGTTCATTGAAAACTAAGGTATTAAATAAATTTGTGCCAGTGTTTTCTCTCTCTTGTTTTTAACCTAGTACAAAATTGTTTTGAGAATTTATAGTATGGTTTGAGATCTGACATTGCTAGGCCCCACTTCATACCTACTTTTCACTATTTTACTTAAGGTTCTTGACGTTTTTGCTATCTATATGAATTTAAAAAAAAAATTTCTAGTCCCATCAACTAATCCTTTGGTAGTTTGGTATGACATCAAATAAGTAAATTAATTTGTCATTTTTGTTATATTATTTTTATTGTATTATTTAATGCCTCCTATGAGCAATTAGTATTTTTCCAATTATTTCTGTCTATTTTCATAAACAGTGGTTTATAGTTGTATAATATGTGTATCTTGGTAGGTAGGTGCCCAAGTACTTTATATATTCTGTAGTTATTTTAAAGGGAATTTGTCTTTCTAACTTTTCCTGCCAGGTTTTTATTGGTATTATATAAGATACTAATGAATTGTGTGGATTAATTTTTATCCTGTAATTTTGCTGAAGTTATTAATTCAATTCATTTTAATTAACTCATTAAAGATCAGCCAATAAACATTTATTAAGCTCTTAGTATGTTGTAGGCACTGTGCTCAGTTCTGGGGATACAAATAAGAAAAAGAAAGACAGCCCCTGCCTTCAAGAACTTGCAGCCTAACTGGAGAAGACATTCCATGAAAGGAAGCCAAAAAGGAGAGGTTCTGTTGGGGTCTACCCAGTGGGGATCATGAAACTGAGCAGAGCCTCTCATGAAAAATGAAGCCTTCTCTGGAAAGTTCTGAGCTCTCCCTAAAGGAAGGTTTTAGGAGTTATTGTTCTGCCTCCCCCTGAGAGGGAAGAGATGAGTGAAGGTGCTGAGAAAGTGCTGAGTGTCAAAGCTGAGCCAGTAGCTTGAATTGTGGAGATTCAGAGCTGTGAAAGGTGAAATTCACCATCCTATCATCTACAAAAAGTGGTTTCATTATTTAACTCTACTTATTTTCTCAGTTTCAGCAGTGTAGTTAAAAGTAATTTAGCCAGAGGTAAGCTGCAAATGGACAAGTGACCAAGATATATAAAAGGTCACATCATAAACAAATTTTTAAAATATGGGGAAAATTACATGATAGATCTACGGATAGAAGAAAGTTCATGTCCAAACAAGGAATAGACAGGATCACAAAAGATCAAATGGAAAATTTTGTTTACGTAAAATTTAAAAGTTTTTGCACACGCAAACTCAATAAAACTAAGATTAAAAGGGAGACATTTAACTAGGGGGGAAAAATGTTTGCAGCCAGTTTCTCCCATAAAGAAAGGTCTCATTTCCAAGTTATAGATTCAGATATGTATGTATAATAATTATTCCATATTTGATAAATGGCCTAAGGATATCAACAGTTCTTGAGGGAAGATACCCAGACTATTTAGAGCCATATGAAAAAATGTTCCAGATATAGGGGGCAGAATCTAGATGGCAGAGTAAAAGCAGGGACTAGCTTGAGCCCTCCCCCAGACCTCTCCAAATACCTGTAAAGAATGACTCTAAACAAATTCTAGAGCAGCAGAACCCACAAAATGACAGAGTGAAACAAATTTCTAGCCCAAGACAACCTGGAAGGTCAACAGGAAAGATCTTTTGCACCAGTCTGAGAGAGGAGCACAGTCCAGTGCAAAATACTCCAGCACAAACTGGGCCCCAGCAAAACTGGAGCAAGCCTCAGGGGACTGAATCACTGGTGTCTGTGGCAGTTTCCAGACATCTCAGCCCACAAACGCCAAAAATAACTTAGAAGATCAGTAAGAAAGGTCTGTTGGACCTGAATGAGAGAGAAGCGTGTTCCAGCCCCAGCCCTAGGGCAGCGGCAGAGGTGGCAGTGTCTGTTTCTGGAGCTCTCGGCCCACAGACAGTGGAAGGATCAAGAGACTGATCAGAGGGGTATTGCAGGGATCTCTTTGCTGGCACTGAGGCAGGTCTCTCTTTCTTTGCCTTTGCTTGGATCTGGGGTGCAGTCCTGGGTGGTGGTCATGGGGTGAGGAAGAGTGCTGGCGTGGTGGAGATTGTGGCAGCGAATGGAGAGGGAATCCTCACCATTCCAAAGCAGAAAAGAGTGCTTGTTGTCACTCATAGACCAGAGCACAGGCCAGGAGAGTAGTAAACATCTCTCCTTTGATTATACCACTTTTGAAGAACTGAAAATTTACAGGTACCTAGAAGTATCTGTGAAAACAGCTGCACAAAACCCCCAAAGCTTGGCACAGTACACCCTCCTCACTGGGAAAAAAGTCAAGTAAGTGGCTGAGAAAATGAGCAAACAACAGAAAAAAAATTCAGACTATAGAATTTTGCTTTGGTGAGAAAGAAATTCAGAGCATACAACCAGAAGAAGATGACAAAGTCAAAGTTCCTACTTCCAAAGCCTCCCAAGAAAAATAGAATTGGTCACAGGCCATGAAAGAGCTAAAAAAGGATTTTGAAAATCAAGTGAGAGAAGTAAAGGAAATAATTGGGAAGAGAAATGAGAGTGATTCAAGAAAATCATGAAAAACGAGTCAACGGCTTGCTAAAGGAGGACCTCCAAAAAATACTGAAGAAAATGACACCTTAAAAAATAAACTAATCCAAATGGCAAAAGAGTTCCAAAAGCCAATGAGAAAAATGTATTAAAAAAAAAAACACAGAACTGGCCAAATGGAAAAGAAGGTCCTTAAAAATTCAATTAGAGCAAATGGAAACTAATGACTCTATGAGAAATCATGAAATTATAAAACAAAACAAATGAAAAAATAGAAGACAATTTGAAATATCTCCTTGGAAAAACAACTGACCTGGAAAATAGATCAAGGAGAGAGAATTTAAAAATTATTGGACTACCTGAAAGCCATGATCCAAAAAGGAACCTAGGCATAATCTTGCTAGAAATTATCAAGGAAAACTGCCCTGATATTCAAGAACCAGAGGGTAAAATAGAAATGGAAAGAATCTACCAATCACCTCCTAAAAGAGATCCCAAAAGGAAAACTCCTAGGAACATTCTAGCCAAATTCTAGAGTTCCCAGGTCAAGGAGAAAATATTGCAAGCAGCCAGAAAGAAATAATCCAAGTATTGTGTAAACACAATGAGGATAACACAAGATTTACTAGCTTCTATATTAAAGGATGAGAGGGCTTAGATTATGATATTCTGGAGGTCAAAGGAGCTAGGATTAAAACCAAGAATCACCTACCCAGCAAAACTGAGTATAGTTCTTCAGGGGAAAAAAATTGACATTCAGTGAAACAGAGGCGTTCAAGTATTGTTGATGGAAAAGACCAGAGCCAAATAGAAAATTTGACTCTCAAATACAAGACTCAAGAGAAGCATGAAAAGGTAAACAGGAAAGAGAAATCATAAGGGACTTACTAAAGTTAAACTGTTTACATTCCTATATAGCTGATATTTGTGACTCATGAGACTTTTCTCAGTATTAGGGTAGTTGGAAGGAATACCTATGTATGTATGTATGTATATATGTGTGTATGTGCATATATATACACACAGAGAGAAAGATATGCATACACACACAGAAGGCACAGGGTGAGTTGAATATGAAGGGATGATATCCAAATAATAAAATTAAGGAGTGAGAGAGGAATATATTAGGAGAAGGAAAAAGCTTTTACAATGGAGGGGAGGGGGAGAGAATGAGTGGACCTTACTCTAGTTGGATTTGGCTTAAAGAGGGAATAACATACATACTCAGTTGGGTATGGAAATCTATCTTAACCCTATAGGAAAGTAGGGGGGAAGGAAATAAGAGAGGGAGAGATGATAGATGGGAAGGCAGATTGGGGGAAGGGGGTAATCAAAAGCAAACACTTTTGAAGAGGGACAGGGTCAAAGGAGAGAAGAGAATAAATGGGGGGGCAGGATAGGATGGAAGAGAATACAGTTAAGTTTTTCACAACATGACTATTATGGAAGTGTTTTGCATGACTATGCATGTATAACCTATATTGAATTGAATTGCTTGCCTTCTCTCTCAGGTTGGGTGGGGAGAGAGGAAGGGAGAGAATTTGGGACTAAAAAATTTTTAAAACAAATGTTAAAAATAGTTTTTACATGCATCTGGGGAATAAGATATATAGGCAGTGGGGTATAGAAATCTGTCTTGCCCTACAGGAAATTAGAAGGAAAGGGGATAAGAGAAGGGGTGGGGTGTGATAGAACAGAGGGCAAACTGGGGGAAGGGGTAATCAGAATGCATGCTGTCTTGGGGTGGGGGAAGAGTGGAGATGGAGAGAAAATTTGTAACTCAGTCTTATGGAAGTGAATTTTAAAAACTAAAAATTTAATTAATTAAAAAAGAAAATCAGGGCGGCTAGGTGGCACAGTGAATAGAGCACCGGCCCTAGAGTCAGGAGGACCTGAGTTCAAATCCGACCTCAGACACTTGATACACTTACTAGCCGTGTGACTCTGGGCAAGTGACTTAACCCCAATTGCCCTCCAAAAAGCAAAAAAAAAAACCAAAGAAAGAAAGAAAATCAAAAGAAAAATGTTTCAAATAATTAGAAATTAGAAAATAAGAATTTATCCCCTCTATGGGGGGAAAAAGGCACTTTAATGCACTATTGATGGGCCTGTGAATGGATATAATCATTATGGAAAAAAATTTTGGAATTATACACAAGCAGTTCTAAACAGTACATGCTTTTTGACTCAATTATTACACTGGTACACCTACTCCCAAAAGAGATCAAAGAATGAGACAAAAAAAGACTTTATATAATCTCATGCAGAATGAAGTAGGAGAACCAGAAGAACAATTTACACGGTAATGATAATGTTATTAAAAAACAGTTTTGTAGTTTTACAAACTGAGAAAGAATGAAGTAGTCAAACTAGAAGAACAATTCATTATAATAACACTGTTTAAAAAAAAGCTTTAAAAGCTATAAGAACTATGATCAATATAATCATCATCCATGATTCCAAAAGACCAATGATACAAAATGCTGTCAGCCTTCTTGAGAAGTAATGGAACTTAAGGTTCAGAATGCGACAGGATAATTGTATATATAGCTAATGAAGGAATTTGTTTTGCTTGACTATAAATCTTTGTTACCAGGATTTTGTTTTTCTTTTCTCTTTTTTTTTCAATAGGATGGAGAGTTAGGAGAGAGAGAAAATAGATTTCCATTAATTTTAAGAAACAGAGGTAGGGAGGGTGGCGCAATGCTGTATATACATTTAGAGAATACCCATTGTATTGTTTTGTTTAACTTTTTTATTCTATTACAAGAGAGCTCTTATAGAAAGAGTATAATCTGTGAACATTTGTAATATGAAAACAAAACAATAAAACTTGAAAAAGAAGCATAGGAACTCTGGGAGGCAGGGGCAAGGAGGGAGCATGTTTCAAACATGGGGAACTGATCAGTGCAAAAGCACTGTGACAAGAAAATAGAGTATTGTGAGTGAGGAACAGAGAGGTCAGTTTGACTGATTTTCAGAGTATGAAAGGGTGAATTAATGTCAAGTGAATCCAAAAAGGTAAATTGGGGCCAGGTTGTATAGAGCTTTAGAAGCTAAACAGATGAATTAAGATTTTATTCTTGAGACAGCACAAAGCTGCTTGAGATAGTTAATTAGTAAAGTCACATGGTAAGATCTATCAAATTACTATCAAATAGCCTTTTGGTTATTTTGAATTAGTGTGATGAGATACTTCAGGCATGGTGGTCAATCAGGAAGCTGTTGTAATGCTGACAAGAGATGATGAGTGGCTGAACTAAGGGGGTGTGTGTGTGTGTGTGTGTGTGTCTTTGTAGAAGTGTGTGGGTGTGGGTGTGGGTGTGTCTTTGTAGAAGATTTAGAAGTCTCCGAGAGGTGTTGTGAAGGTAGAAATGGCATGATATGGCAACTGATTGGGTACATAGGGCAAGATAGGGTGTGGAGTCAAGGATAATGCTAAGAACCTGGAATAAGAGAAGGATAGTGATGTCTTCAGT
The DNA here is from genome assembly GCA_028627135.1 of Pseudochirops cupreus. Lineage (NCBI taxonomy): Eukaryota > Metazoa > Chordata > Mammalia > Diprotodontia > Pseudocheiridae > Pseudochirops > Pseudochirops cupreus. The sequence goes on along the minus strand of CM053582.1, from coordinate 523,831,258 downwards.
ATAAATAGGAAAATTTGGAAGAGGAAAGGTTTAAAGAAAATGATAGTGAATTTGGTTTAAGACATGATCGGTTTAAGATATTTCCAAATATCCAATTAAACTTGTTTAGTAAGTACTTGGTGATGAAGGACTGGAGCTCAGTGAAGAGACTGTAAGGTAGATATAAATCTGGGAATTATCTGCATAGGGATGGTAGTGGTAGTTAGATCTAAAGGAACTGATGAAGTTACAGAAAGAGAAAAAGTATAGAACAGGGTTTCTTTACCTTTTTTGTATCGTAGACTCCTTTGGTAGTCTGGAGAATCCTGTATATCATTTTCCAAAATGTTTTTAAATTCTTGAAGTAAAATGTGTAAGACTACAAAGTAGACTAATAATAATGAAATGCAGTTATCAAAATATTTTTTTAAAATTCAAAGATCCTTTGAAATCTTTCCACAAGCCCTTTGAGGGATGGGGGGCATGGTCCCCAGACTGAGAATAACTAGGATAGAGGGAGTAGAGAAGACAGTGTCCAAGACAGATCCTTAAAGAACACTCACAGTTAAGCAGCATGATGCAGGTTATGAGCCAGAAAAGGAAACTGAGGAGGAACAGTCAGACAGATAGGAGGCAAATGAGAGGAAAGTAATATAATATTGTCAAATGGAGTAGAGAGTACATGGAGGTTTAGTTTGGAGAAAAGGCCGTCAGATTTAGCAACTATGATATCATTGATAACTTTGAAGAAGACAGTTTTACTTGATAAAAATAGAAGCTCTACTGTAGAATTGAAGTGAGTGAGAAGGAAGTAGAAGCAGTTAAGTGTAGAGAAAAGGAGAGTTTAGAGCAATGGTTCTCAACCTTCCTAATGCAACGATCCTGTAATAGTCGCATGTGGGCGGACCCACTTGGAGACGGATAGAGGTTCCTAAGACCATGGGAAATATGTGTTTTCCGATGGTCTTAGGCAACTCCTGTGACCCCTGTGAAAGGGTTGTTCCATCCCAAAGGGGTTGCAACCCATAGGTTGAGAACCACTGGTTTAGAGCATCATGGCTTGAAGTGGTGATGATAGGGTGTATGGAGGTTTTTAAAGAAAAAAAAAACGGTTGATAGTAAAAGGTCGCAGATGATTGAGGAAGCAGTCTGCTGGAGAGGAGAATACAGGAAGGGATAAAATCTAGTGTATATACGAAGGAATTGATCTGACGGTACATATCTGATTCAGAAATGACTCCCATGTTAATAATAAATCATTTCCTATCTTAAAATATAATCATTCTTACCAGAAACATGGAACTCTCAAATTCTCCAAGTCCAGGGAGTATTTTCCAATGATCTACTGTATAAATGTGTTTGTGAATATAGGTGGACATGAGATACGGTGTTACTTTGGGTAAATTGCTTTATGAGTTGAGATAACGCTAACATTACATATTTGACCTCGATGCTTTGAATTTCCATGTCAGAACAGGCATCAACACAAGCTATTACTATTTCCTAAGCATATGAAACTAGTGTAAATCATTCATCACAATCAAGGGAACCAAAAGATCCTTAAAATCCACCTAAATTATCAAAAAGTTACTTTCTTCTAAATAGACAGATAGGTCACCTAAGAGCAACACCAGTTTAAAATTTAATCTTGATTTTAGAATCTAAGAAAAAAGGATGGTGGAAGATTATGAACTATATATCACCTTATAAAAACAGTAGAAATCCATGGAGCAGAAAACAAGTCAGTTTCCTAATACTAACCAATCCAGATTATCCCAATATCATTTTAGGATTAAATTGAATTGAGAGCAAGAAAGTGGAGGAGAGAGAGAAACTGTGAAGATCTCTGTAGTAAATTCTTTTTATCAGTGACAATGTAATCACCACATTTGGCCTCTAAAATTACAATCACCAAGGTGCTGTGTGAGAAAGGAGAAATGCCACTAATAAAAATAAAACCTGGAAGAATCAGTTTGACTAGGCAAAGTCTAAACTGAAGAGATTCGTGATGCAGGTGATTAGAAGTCTCAATGAAGACATCAGGAAATACCTTTTTTTGTTGTCGTTTTACTGCTTTTTGGAGCGGGGAAGGCAAGGCAATTGGGGTTAAATGACTTGCCCAAGGTCACATGGCTAGTAAGTGGTAAGTGTTAAGTGTTCAGATTTGAACTCAGGTCCTCTTGACCCCAGGGCTGGTGCTCTATACACTGTACCACCTAGCTGCCCCAAGAAATATATTTTCAAGATATCAGAGAGAAGTTATACCAAACCTAAGGAAAAAATAGGTTCCATATTATTACTAAAAAAGACTGCCAAGAAAATATTCAAACTACCAAGTCACATGATTACTTTCTCATTTCTAAAATATTTTTATGAACATAATCCATTTGCAACAAAGAAATCATTGGAATAAGAAGAGAACAGATAGGCTTTCCCAAATGATATTGTATAGCAATTCACATGTTAATAGTCACATAATTGATCATAAGATGCCAAGAATATAAGATCCCATAGTATCTTTTAGTTGAGTACAATAAAAAAAAGTTTTCAGTAGATTTATATGTAAAAAAATCAAAAGATAAAATAGCAAAGATAGTTATATTCAGCCATTCAGTCATTTGTATTAACCACAGGTTAAAAAAGATAAATATGCTTACCAAAGACATTTGTACCCTTCATGGAGGATATGCAGCTCAGAGTCTAAATATAGGACAGATTGCCCATAGATGATGGAGGAATCCTGATGCTCCCTTTTATGGAGGACTTAATATTTGCATCTAGCTTCACAGTATTTCAGAGCCTCAACAAGATCCTTAATTTTCCTCAAAGTGTTTGCCAAACTAAATGAGCTACATTTGCAATTGAATAGCAGGGGGGAAGTAGACTGGATTGCCTTTAGGAAATTGCTCTTTGCTTTTAGTAACTTAAAGCTCCCTCCTAAAACAAAAGTCCATTTTTTCAAGCAAGTAAGCATTTATTAGCCTCTATTTGGAATCACCTAGGTGATGCTATGGGTAAGAATATTCAACTTGGTGTCAGGAAAGCCTGAGTTCAGATGTAACTTAACACATTTAATAACTTTGTGACACTGAGCAAGTCACTTAACCTTTCTCAGCCTCATCTTTAAAATGGGCTAGCTAGGTGGCACAGTGGATAGCAACTGGGCCTGGAGTCAGGAAGACCTGAGTTCAAATTTGACCTCAGACATTTAACTAGCTGTGTGACCCAAGGCAAGTCACTTAACCCTGTTTGCCTCAGTTTCCTCATCTGTAAAATGAACTGGGAGAAGACAATGGCAAGCCATTCTAGATCTTTGCCAAAAAAAAAAAAAACAAATGGAGTCCTCAAGAATTGGACACACTAAAACAACTGGACAACAAAATAAATATTTTTGGGAGCAGTAGACAGAATGCCAGACCTGGAATTGGGAAGATCTGACCTCAAATATGGCCTCAGGCACTTTCTAACTATGTGACACTAGGCAAGTCACTTAATGACTCAACAACAACAACAAAAAAGGCATGTTAATAATAGCATCTACCCCATAGGATTGTTGTGAGCACCATGTTATATGTGTACGGTGCTGTATTTTAACTTTTAAAGTTAATTTTTTAAACTTTATTTAACTTTGTGCCAGACAATAGGGTAGGCTGCTAGAAATTCAAAAACAAAAGTGCATAAGTTGGTACTGTGATAAAACCTTACATTTCACTGGTGGAAATACATTTCTCTAGAGATAAAATAAATAAAAGATATATACAAAATAGATGTACGATAATTGTGGGTACTTTTAATTAGGGGAATTGGGAAAAGCCTTTTGAAGGGAACTAGGGTTTCTAACAGGCAGAGAAGAGACCGTTCCAGATATGGGGAATAGTCTCTGCCACAGAACAGAGACAGAAAATTGACTGTCATGTATAGGGAATAGTTGAAAGGCTGTTTTATCTAGAATGTAATTTATGTGTAAAGTGAGAGGTAAGAGAAGAACAGTAATGTGTAATTAGTTTGGAAAGATATGCTGGAGAAATATATTGATATCCCTTAAATGCCAAATGGAGAACTCTGCCCCCTGTCCTAAAAGGAATGGAAAATCAATGATGCTTTTTGAGCAGGGGGGATGACTGTTATACCTGTGTTTATAGAAAAATTAATTTAGCAGCTATGTGGAGGATGGGTTGGAGAAGGAAAGATTGAATGCAGGTTGATTAATCCAGGGCCTTGGAGAAATGATTTGGGTACAGTTAGACATAAAGTATTGGTTTTGATATGTTGAGCAGGAAAGATTAAGCTCAGATGCCACTTTCTGCAAAATGCTTTTCTCAGTCTTCACCTTTCCCCCCAGTAGTAGTGTCTTCCTTATGAGATTCTCTCTCATTACGTTGGATTTATCTTGGACTTAGATGTATAGTTGTTTGTATGTCATCTCTCTGATTAGAATGTGGTTTTGCTTTTCTTTGTCTAAAGAGCCCTTGTAGGCAGAAGAGAAGAGCAATCATCAAATTTGTTAATTATCACAGGATCGTTGACTTATCTGTGAATGAGTCGTAAAGGTGTTCATCCTGTCCAGAAATCTGACATTCCAAACCCCCCAATGCCATCTGTTACAAGGGCCCAACTTGAGATATCAAAGACTTTTATAATTCAAAGGGATTTTATGAAATAACAGAATCTTATTGTGGGAAAAGACCTCTTAGTTCATTCAATCTAATTAGGTCCCAAGGAGGAATAATTTAATATCCTTGGTTTTTTGTGGGTGTTCCAGTTGTGCTGCTCAAAACCTAGTCATGCCTTCTCATCCTTTGTGGCTTTTGTACATGTCAATCAGTCTACAAGCATTTATTAATTGCTTGGCATGTGCCAGGCATTGTGGTTAAAGTACATGGACAAAAAGTTCTCAAAAGAATATAGAGTAGATGCTCATCATTTGGAGAATGGCTAAATAAATTGTGGTGCGTGAATGTCATAGAATATGACTGTTCTTGAAGAAGTGATCCATATGATAAATACATTGAAGAATGGAAGGATCTATGTACACGGATGCAGAGTGAAGTCAGCAGAGCCAAGAAAACAACAGACACAACAAGTACAACCATGTAAGTGGAAAGAACAAGTATACACGCAAAATCACCAGTGAAGGTCACAGGATTCCAGAGGTCAAGCAGGGCTTGAATGAAGAGGTGTGAGAGGACACCTACAACAGACCCCTTTGTGGAGGTGGGAGCTTCATAGGTGTTACATATTGCACATGTTTGTGGACTTTTTCAATGTGTTGTCCAGCTATACTAAATTTTTTCCTTTCTAAAAAAAGTTTGTTTATGTGTGATAGTTCTCTAGGAGGAGAAAGGGGAGGGATAATTGGGATAACTGGGTAAGAAATAAGAAGTTATCAATAAAAAACATTAATAACAAAAAGACTCAGCCATGAATGAGTAATGCCTGTAAGGACTATGAGAATTCCTTTTGTAAGATTGTGGGAAATAAATTTTGAAAGAGAATGTTCGAGTGAATCGAGTGATTTGAATTTCAGACTAAGCATCTTAATCTTTATTCATTGGGGAGAACACTAAAAGTTTTTTTTAAGTAAATTAGTGACGTGAGTTTTAAATAACATTTTGGGATAGCTTGGAATTGAAACCTAGAGCCAGACCATTGAGATTATTGTACAAATCCATGAGGTAGGTTATAAATGCCCAGTCTAGGGCGCTGCAGTGAACCCGAAGAGAGACAAATGTAAGGGAGATTTGGCAAAAACAATAAGCAGGACCCAGAGACTGCATAGGTCCTGGGAATTAGTGAGAAAGAAGTAAACGTTTTTTAAATTTGTCTGTCTTAGGTGACCGAGAGATGGTGAATCCTCTGACAGAAATAGAGTTTGATGCCATTTCATTTCCCTCAAACATCTGTTCAGTTTCTCCCCCTTCTCTTCCCTGAAGTTGTTCGCCTCTCACTCTGCCGACTTGTCACAGTGCTTTGTGTTTTTCTCGTTGAACCTCTCCTTTCTGCTTTGTGTTGTGGTTGTTTGTGTACAGCTAGTCTCCCTTCAGGGCTTCTGAGGCCCATGGTTTAGTTTTGTGTCCTCCACAGAACCCAGCTCAGGAACTTAGATGTAGTGTTTGATAAGCATTGGTTGAGTTGATGTTACCTGGCGTCTGTATAAGTGGCGTTATGAGTCTGTCGATGGTTTTGGTTCTTCATGGAGGCACTGTATTGATATGTTTGATCTGACCCTCTTCACAACCAAACCAGACTCTTTTTTTCAGCCAGGTAACACCATTTTTCCTAATACATACACTGCTTTCCAATTTAACTGGAGTACCCAACCATCATTCCCTCAAAATGCCATGTACTCTTTGGTTTGTATGATGACCTGTTTCTGATATACCTATTCCTCTGTTAATCCCACCTTTCAAATCATGCCTTTTCTTCAAGGCTCAGCTAAAATGAAGCCTTCTTGATTACCCTGTGCAGAAATACACTCTCTCTGCTCGGAATTCTGATGACTCTTTGTATAGCTCTTAATGCATATTAGCATTCTTTCTACTGCTGTCATAATTATTTATGATATTCTTCATAAATATTCTCACTCTATTCTTTCCTTAGAGACTTGGTTGTTTTTATTTTTGAATTCTCAGTCGTACTTAACACTATGGCTTACACATAGTAGGCACTTAATAGATTACTTTCTTAAAGCCAAAATACTCATTAATATAGGCGTATATAAAAATATATATTAATAACAAGGTATATTTGTTGTTGTTAAGTCATTCAGTCATGTCTACCTCGTCATGGTCTGAAGGACCATAGCAATACCAATGCTGTCCATGGGGTTTTATTGGCAAAGATACTGGAGTGGTTTACTGTTTTATTCCCCGGTGCGTTAAGGCAAACGGAAGTTGAGTGACTAGCCCAGGGTCACACAGTTATTAAGGGTCTGAGGCCAGGTTTGAATTCAAGTCTTCCTTACCCCAGGTCCAGCCCCCAGCTGCCTAGGTAAAATATTAAACAACAATAATTAAAGCTGTGCAAATTGCTGTTTGCTTAGGTGTGAAAGAATGGTCAGGAGGGTGGGGAGTTCTCTTTTTTTGTTATAAAGTTGGCTGTCTAGTAGAGTACCTGTTATAAGTGTCAGACCATGGGATTCAGACTGTAAATTTCCTAACTCTCTGTTCAGCAGTCTAGTAACTCACCCGCTGAAAATATGTGGCAAGAAAGCATTGGTTTCCTCTGAGTCCCACATTACATTTCCTGGTCTCTGGAGCTTATTTTTGTCTTTATCTGTTGTTTTTATAGTGAATGCATCACAGTGTAGTGGAAAGAGCCTTGGATTCTGAGTCAAAAGACCTGGATTCGAGTACTGTCATGTCCACTTAGTAACATTGTGATCCTGGATAAACCACAGTCTCCATCAACCTCATTTTCCTCCCTTGTTTTTAAGGTTGGGCTAGTATCACTTGCTTATATCCATGGAAGGTTTGTTGTGCTAGTCAGATAGGATCAGATAAAAAGATGTATATAATAATGCTTTGCGAGATATTGAGTACTTAACAGTTGTGAGACAGCTAGGTACTGTAGTAGATAGAGTGCCAGGCCTGGAGTCAGCAAGACTCATCTTCCTAGGTTCAAATCCAGCTTCAGACTCTTACTAGCTGTATGATTCTAGACAAGTCACTTAGCCCTGTTTATCCCAGTTTCTTCTCTCTCTAAAATGAGCTGGAGAAGGAAATAGCAAAAACTTTAAAATCCTGACTTAATAGCTGCTTTCAATCTTCTCTTTTTATATTCAGTTTTCCGCAAGCTACAAACCAGACTCTGTTGGACAAGTTTAAGCGCCAGCATGAAGGAAACTCTTATATTGAATTTCCAGCAGTGATGGAGCCTGCCTTTATCATAAAGCATTATGCTGGAAAAGTGAAATATGGTGTAAAGGTCAGTAATCAATTCATTGCTTCTAGCTGACTCCCTAAGTCATAATTTAGAAATGCTTTGCAAAAGAATATGGCTTGAATCAATATTATGACATACTTGATCACTGAACCAGCTTCTGCATTAATTCTCTTTGATTTTAGGTGCTTTTCACTTATGTAGACACAGTTTTTATTGTCAGTCAGATCTTTTCTCCAGAAAAGTACAAGAGGGGAGTATGACACAAAAGCTCCTTAGACACTGAGGTCTTTCTTTTCCCACAGTTTTCCTGTGTCTACCTGTCCCGCTTCCAGGTTTCCCTGAAATCCAGCTCATGTTCTCTGAGATCAATCTCACCTTCAGCATGCTGGGTCCAAAAAACCCTGGAAGACAGAGGATTTTTTGGTTACTTTGACCAGTTTTCTTTTTTTCTTGAACGTAGTGACCCTGCTACCTCAGTCCACTTCAAATTCAAGTTCATAACTACTTGCAGAGAATTTCCAAAAGACAAGGTCCTGGGTACACTGATGGTAGCATACACTCATACTTGTATATATCATCTTCTGCTGGGTCTTTGTGAGGTGAATTCCTATTTTAAAAATATTTGGAAAAGAACTAACTGATTTCCACACCTTTTCTGCAAAATGAAGTGTCAACAGCTTTAAGACTGGTAAAGATCTCAGAGCTTATTCCTGCCTTTATAATGAGCTAGACCTCTGTATGTTGATTTTTCACAATTCAAAATAAATTTGGTAGCACACGTGGGAATAAAACACATTGATACAGTGTCTGTGGGTTCAGGGCATATGTGTTTATATGGTAAATGGTGAATAAGCAGATTCGAATACACAAAGTATATTTCATCAGCCTTAATAAGGATAGTATGATACATATAATTTCAGCTTTATTTCGGGATTGGGCATTCTACGGTCCTGAATATAATTATTATGACGGTACATTGATCATCCAGTGTTATTGATATTAAAGATATAAAAAATAGGCTTTATTTGTACTGATTGTATTTTCAACCACTAGCCCAGCAGACACCAGAGGAAATACTAAATACCTGATGTAGAGTTAATGTTTAATGATCTTAGGTCACTACTCAGCCATGAGCCTGCCTTAACAGTTTTTGTCACCAGGAACAGAACTTAGTCTTTAAACAGCCCCACTGCCTTCCTTATGATCAATGATATAATTCACAATTCTGTAATACTTTAGGGCTTGCAAAGTATGTTCATCAAAACAGTCTTGTGAGGTAAATAGTGTATGTGTTACAATAGCACCCTCACTTGCCAGACCTGGATAAAAGCCAGACAAAGGACCAGCTTGTGGTCACTGCCCTGCCCCTCCTCTTTTCAAACCTTTCTTAGAGACTGTGAGCTACACAGTATCTCACAATCTCCATAGGCCATAAAGTAGTATCCCTATGGCTTTTCTTGTTCTCTCTCTGTCCATGTACTAATCAATCACCAGGCATTTAGGAGAAAAATATCCTCATTCCATATCCCTCAACCCTATCATACCCATATCTCTGCCAATCTTTGTTAGTGTGCCCTCTGCTGTGCCCATTTCCATAGTCAGCAGATTTCTTACACTGGCCCTCACTGATACCTGGCTCACCTTTGATGAAAACTCAATCCTTGGCTGTCCACTCTGGCCAGTCCCTAAGCATTTATTAAGTGTTCACTAGGTGCCAGGCACTGTGTTAAGTGCTGGAGATACAAACAAAAGTGAAAGACAGTCTCTGCTTTCAAGAAACTCATAGTCCAATGGGGAAGATAACATGGAAAAAACTGTACAAACAAGCTATATACACTTTTACTAGAGGATTTTAATATTCATATTTAATATTCATTCCCACAAACTTCCCAACTTCCAAATTCTTCAGCCTCCTTAAATCCCATCACATACTCCTTTTTTCCTCCTAAGCAACAGATCAGAATAGTCACATAAAAGATCTCACCATTCCTGGCAAGTGCATTCTACTTCTCTCCTAAACCTATTATTTGTCCTGATCAGGACCTCCAATCCCTCCAATCCCTCCACTCTTGGTACTGTTTCAGTCCATTACCCTTACACTGATTTTACTTTCCTCTTTTTCTAATTTCAGCCCTGTAACCTTGTCAGTTCTGTGATCTCCTCTGTTCTTGAATCCTTCTCCACCTTGTCTTATCATCTGTTTCCTTTTACCAAATCTCAGCTCCTGATTAATTCCACTCTCTTCCTCCTCTGCTCCTATTCACAACACTGAGTGCAGGTAGAGAAAGTCTTACAATCAAGCTGACTGTAAATTACAAATTTAGGTTATTCAGCCTCACAATGAGTCCCCCTGGAGCAAGACTGACCTTTACCTCATTCTCTACAGAAACTATTGTAGTCCTTTTGTCTGTCCTCACACATCCCATACTTTCCCTTCTCTAATCTCTAATGACCTTAACTCTTACTTTACTGAGAAAATTGAGGATATCAGACTTGAGTTCCCTCTTCTCTCATTTTTTGCATTTTGAAGCCTCTTAAGATCATCTTCTACTTTGTCTTCTTTCCTCCAAGTCTCTTTGATCTCCTTTTGACTTCTGTAGCATATTGTCTCTTCAGTCATGCTCAAATTTCAAACCACTTCCTCTCTACTTGTTCTCTCCCTACTGCCTTCCCTACCCCTCTGGGCTATGCCTATAACTTTCTGGATTTCTGCATCATGTTGCAGCTGTAGTCTCACTCTAGAACATCTGTCATCCTTTGTAGCTTTTTCACTCTGGAACATTACTTTACTGTGCTTGCCTCCTTTTCCTATTGGTGAGGTTCTCCTAGGGGCTCTTTTTGGTGAGGGACCTTGTCCAGCCAATCTTCATTCCCCTCCCAGCTCTCCTTCTGACTTTCCAACACCATTCCTCAACTATAGTCTCACTCTAGAACCTCCCTCAGTGCCTAAAGAGAAGAGTCCTCCATTTTTTCATTTTCGCTCTCTTCATAGAACCCTGCAGGCTACATTGTCTTTTGAACTGTAAGCTACATTGTCTTTTGAACTTCTGTGTTAGTGCAGGGAAAATCTGGGTGAGGTGTACTCACCCTGGAATATCCCATCATTCCCTGCCACCTTTTCATCCAGGAACATTTCTCTGATGTGACAGCCCCCCTCTTTCCTCAATTTTGGAGAGGAACTCAGTCAACCAGTCCTTATACCCAGACTGTGATTCTGACTTTCCACACTTAAATACCATGTTGTTCCTCCCCCACCCCTCACTTCCTGTTAGAATTTAAGCTCCTTAAAAGGCAAAGACTGCTTTTCTTTTTGCTTATAGCACAGTGTTTGATGCATAGTGAGTACTTAAGCGTTTGTGAGTACTTCTTGCCAAGAAAGGACTATTGGGCATGATGGCTTCCTGAATGGTGAGGCAGGCTCCCCAGCTCCCCCACAGCCTTTCTCTCACAGATGGAATTCAGAAATCCAGTCAAAAACTACAGTAAATTCCTTTTTCCACCCCAGAGCTGTTGGCCAAGGGTATTAGGAAATGAGGTCACCAACAAAGCTAGTACTAATTCAGGAAAACAAGCCAATATCTTTTGTGTACTACCAGAGATGTTTGAGAGACAAAGATAGCTGTGAGTAGGCAGAAAAAGTGGAGGGCTCCCTGAAGAAGCATCACCCCAGTTATAAACCTGCAGCTAAGTCTTCGTAAGCTTCAGTGAACAGCAGCAGGTAACTTCTGTGAGCACAGCTCATACCAGAAAACCCCAGGTTCCTAAGTTCCTATTCCTAGCATCCTTTCTTAAGGTATCATAGAGGGCCCCGAACATCAGGCACGCTGAACCTGAGATTCATGGAGGAGGAGGAGGAAGAGGTCATGTGAGGAACCTAGGTCATCCAGGGAGAGAACAAGCAGGGCCAACCTTCTTTATCAAGAGAAGCAGAGCCTACACTCAACACAAAGCCCAAATTCAGGAACCGGAGAAATAAGTAAACCAAAACCAGAAAACTACCTTTATCAAAATGTATGACATATCTAGAGACTACCTGAAAAGGAAGAGTAGAGTAATTCCATAACAACTACAAGCAGAGATTCAAAGGAAATAATGGATTTACCACAGCATGAATACCTAAAAGGAATGAATCATGGGATAAAAGCATGAACTAAAAGCTCTAGAGGAAAGCATAGGAAAGGAGACTAAATAACTTCAAAGACAAAGTGGTACACTTTATTCGATTAACAGACTCTATGAAAACTAGGTCAGTTAGACCAAACAGAAATCAGTGCCTTCATGTGACAGCAAGAAGTATTAGAAGCAAATTAGGAAACTGAAAAAAAAATTGAGGATATCTGATGTCAAAAAAGTATATTTGAAAAGTAAGTCATGGTGAGATAGGTTAAAAATCATTAAGCTCCCTGAAAACCATGATTTTTTTAAAAAATCTGGACATTTTATTTTAAGAAATCTTAAATGAAAGCTCTCCATATCCACTAGAACTAGAGAACGAAGTGAAGATAGAAAGCATCTGTTGATCACCTCCTGAAAGAAACTCTAAGAGGAAAATTCCAGAAATGTTCTAGTAAAAAGAGCTCTCATATTAGAGAAAAACACTACAGAAATTTCAAAAGAAGAAGTTCAAGTACCAACCAACCACAGTCAGGATCACATAAGACCTGGCAGCTTCTAATGTTAATGAAAAGAAGTTTTGAAATACTATACTCCAAAAATCAAAAGATGGAGGCTTACAACCAAAAATGGTTTTACCTGGAGAGCTGAATATAATCCTAAAGGCAAAGAGGAGGGACTAGAACTTCAGTGCAATAGAGAACTTAGAAGCATTTTTATTGAAAAGACGAGAGCCTGGTATGAACATAGAAATGCAAACACAAGAGCCGAGAGAAAACTGGAAAAGTAAATTTATTTCAGCAGTTTAAAAGGGCTATGTTATGTTAAACTGTTAACCTTCTAGAGGGAGCAGAAATAAATGCACTTTATGAACCTCAAAGGTTATTGAAGGAGTGAATAGAAAAACGAAAGTCCTGGAGCTGAATTGGTTCTTTTCCACAAGTTTTAAGAAAGAAAAGAGATGGGAGGATAAAAGGAATACAGTACTATAGAAAGGAGGAATAAGGAGGTAGAACTTGCTATTTCTGATAACTGAGGGGTGTGAGAAGAATAATATACAAATTTGGAGAAAAGAGTAAGGGGAGTAGGCATCTGATAAACTCTTAAACTGCATCAAGGAGGGTTGACCATGCATACACCCAAACACATGCAGAGAATTTAGTGTAAAAATACATGAAACAACTCATTAAAAAAATTTAATACAGAAGATGATGCTCAGAAGAGAATAGTTGCAAGCAAAATGAACTCCCTAATCTTTAAGCGGGGATTAAGAGGGAGAAGAAAGTAAGAAAGAAAAGCAAAAAACTAGAATCCAAGGGAGGATGCCTCTCAGGGAATGACTGAACTAGTTAACATATATGAATGTGCTGGAATATTATTATTTCAGATGAAACAATTTAAGAGATGATTGCAGAGTCCTGGATAACATGAACTGATGCAGAGTAAAATTAGTGGCACCAGAACACTTTATACAAGGACAGCAACATTATGAAGAAAAACAACTTTAAATAACTTAACTTTCATAGTGCAGTGACCAGCCACGTTTCCAGAAGACCCAGGACAGAGCATATTACCCACTTCCTGATAGAGAAGTGATGGGCTCAGGTTCAGAAAGAGACATATTTTCAGATATGGCTGCTGTGTGGATTAATTTTACTTAGTTAAACTTATTATAATTTTTTTCTTTCTCTGTGATTTTTTAAATTGGAAGATATAGTTAGGAGGGGGAGAGAGTTCAGGCAGCATTGGTTCCCCAAAAAGAGTCATTAAAATATTTTTTTTTAATATATAGAACGGAAGTAAGTTCATAACAAACTACAAACAGTGCAGTTCTGAAGGTAATGTGTAAAATTTAGCATGTATTTATTTTAAAGCAGTGTGACATGGAGATTCACATACATATATATGTGTGTATGTATGGAAATGTTCTGTCTTTTTTTTGGTTTTTAAATTGAAAGTAAAAATAATAAAATTAAAAAAAATTTTCCCAAGGCTCTCTCTAACTTTAAAACAAACAAAACAAAAAACCTTCACTAGACCTTAACAGGGCAGCTAGGTGGTAGCCTTAGACACTTACTAGCTCTGTGACCCTGGGCAAGTCACTTAACCCTGTTTATGTCAGTTTCCTTATCTGTAAAAAGAACTGGAGAAGAAAAGGCAAGCCACTTCAATATCTTTGCTAAAAAATACCCATATGGGGTCATGACTGTAAACGACTAAACAAAATAGACCTTACTTTCCCTTAAGTTTTCCACCATATTTCTACTCTTTCTAAACCAAATTCATTGAAAATTTTTTTTGCACTGCATCCCCTTCTTTCTTATATATCCATCAGATTGGCAAAGTTGATAAAAGAGGAAAATGAAAAATGCTGGAGGAGAGGTGGGAAAACAGACTTATTAACGTACTTACTATTGGCGGAGCTGTGAACAATTCTGGAAAGCAGATTGCAGTTATGCACCAAAAGCTACTAAATGGCACATATGCAGTGACCCAGTGATAATGTTACTAAGTCTTTATATATCAGAGAAATCAAAGAAAGAGGTAAATGACCCATGTCTACAAAAATATTGATAGCAAAGAGTTGGAAACTGACAGTATGTCTGTCAATTGAGAAATGGCTGAACTAGGAATAGAATGTGAATGTGATGAAATAACTTTTGTCCTGTAATAAATGATGCAGATGATGGTTTCAGAAAAACTGGAAAGCCTTTTATGAAGTGATGCGGAGTGAAATGAATAGAACCAAGAGACCGGTTTATACAATAAGAACAATATTGTAAGGACAATCAACTCTCAGAGACTCAGGAACTGACCATTGTAATAACCAACCACAATTCCAAAGGACTCATGATAAAACATGCTCTCCTCTTCCAGATAGAGAAATGATGGACTCAGAGTACAGATTGAATCATATTTGGAACTCCCTAATTGCTAGGATTCCCCCTCCCCCCAAACTTCTGTTTAATAACTTTGAAGTTTTGTGTGCCTCTGTTGTCTTCTCTCTAGAAGGTAGGGATTTTTTTATTTTGTCTGTATTCCCAGGACCTAGCAGAATGCCTGGCTCACATAAGGTGCTTTATCGATGCCTATTGATAGATTGATTGACTTATCAGAAAGACTTTAGTAGGCTTCAAAATATTATATCTTTTTCTTCCATTAGGATTTCCGGGAGAAAAATACAGACCACATGCGTCCAGATATTGTAGCTCTTCTGCGAAGTAGCAAGAATGCCTTTATTTGTGGAATGATAGGAATTGACCCAGTGGCTGTTTTTCGCTGGGCAGTTCTTCGAGCTTTTTTCAGAGCCCTGATTGCATTCAGAGAGGCTGGAAAGAGATATATTCAGAAGAAAATTGGTAAGTAATAGATGTTAGAACCCTACTTTGCTTCATTTTTAATCTAGACTCATTTTTATAGACCTATGATGGTTGATGGTTCCAGTTATCAATGATAATTGACCATTATGGTAACTCCAGGAGCAACTGAGTAAAACTGTTTTTGGTTAAAACAAAAGTGATACAGTTTTTTGATGGATGATTTGTGATAAAGGAATTTAATATTGATAATTAAAGATTTAACCTAACCTTTAGTCATGAATCAATATAAGATTTAATTGCAAAAGTGAAATTGAAATAAAAATTTAAATTATTTTACTGTGATCTCTGAATAAAAATTGAAATCGTTGAATGTTTGATATACTTTTTCCTAAGTCTCTGCCATATCAGACCATAAATCATTATGTTCAAATTGTCACTGCTAAATTCTCTATTGTAGTTAGCCAGAAATATTTTGCTGTTCCCATGCTGTCCTAAAGTGGTAATAAAATTAAAATAGTAGCACACTTGTACACTGTGACTGGCAGGCCTCTACTAGGCTTGGTTAATATGCTTGTGTGTATAAAGCAGTTCCTAAAAGATAACAGAATCACTTTCAGTTAAGGCCTGTGCCTCATCAGGCTTGATATTTGTAATATCACCTGACAGCCAGACTGTCTCAGAATACTTCATTGTAGTGCTCTAGTGAGATAGAGTAAAAGGGAGCACTCCTTGACTTTGGATTCAGGCAGTCTGGGTTCACATCCTCTTACTGTGGGATGCTCCCTCAATCTCATTTTCCTTATCATTAAAAAGGTGCCCTAAGTGCTTCTGAGGTCCACTCTAGCTCTATGATCTAATGTCTATTACAGTTGTCCTTTAGTGCCTCAGACTTTAATTCAGCTTACCATCTTATTTGTCAAACATTTAAATGCATAATAGATATAAAATGAATTTTTTTCTAAAAGAAAAGCTTGAAAAACCTAGCTCTTAGATATTTGTAACATATCATATTCAAAATTAGAATAAGCAATTAAAAGATGCAAATTTTTCTTTCTCCTCCTAGAAGTTCTTCTAGACAGGGACCATCCCTCTGCCCCCACTTCCCTAAAAAAAACCTCCCAATAATTCATCAGTTTTTCATATCATTTTGTGACATTGTAGGAAATTCTATGATTCAAGAGTTAAAT
Source organism: Pseudochirops cupreus (assembly GCA_028627135.1). Classification (NCBI taxonomy): domain Eukaryota; kingdom Metazoa; phylum Chordata; class Mammalia; order Diprotodontia; family Pseudocheiridae; genus Pseudochirops; species Pseudochirops cupreus. Next base: position 523,814,775 of record CM053582.1, on the reverse strand, counting down.
TAGGGTGGAAGTACTCTCTTAAAGATACAGATTAACTCTGTGAGAGTTAGAAGGATTAACTGTCATTCACATATTAATATAAAGTAGTTAGATGACATTTTAAACATGTCTAATACTAAAAAAAGTAAACAATTTTATTTAAGTAATAGGATTAAAGTACTGTTTAGCAAGAGGATTGGGTGGAGATCTGCATCTGGATACCAGGGCCCTCTGAGAGGAGTTCTCAGAGATGGGAACAGAATGAAGGAAAGTGAAAGCTTGAAGACTAACCTTATCAATTAGGCCTATCTTAAGTTCGAAAATAACTGATATCCAAATGAATTTGTGGGTAACAACTCATTCATTAACTTGTAATTGCCTGTATATAAAAAGTTTCACTTCACTTGTATTTTAAAAAGAAATTCATTTGGCATGATAAAGATCCAACATAGTATAAGCTGTATATGACATCCAAAAGAGATGAGTGGCCTCTGGCATTCACTGACAGGATTAAGATTGGCCAAAACCTAACAAAATCATTTCCAGGGAGGAAGAAAAAAACTCATTATCTAGAATAGAGAATCTACTGGCCAATTTAGGCACTGAATCATTTGGCTGAATATAAGAAGTACTTGTTAAATCAGCAATCCAGTTTGCTTGAGTCAGAACGGAATGATAAAATGTTGTTTTGTGATTGTGGTAAAAGAAATAAGGATGATTCAAGTAAAGAAAAAATAACCACAGTTATCCTTAGATCTATTATGGCATGGTAGCAAGAGAGCAGAGACCTGTGTTCAAGTCCTGCCTCAGACATATGGTCACTGTGTGGCCTCTAGTCAAGGTCATTTAAATTGTCAGAGCTGTTGACGATTTTTTAAGACAGTGAGTTGCAGAATAGGTGTGATTTTCTTGGGGAGTAGAAACTTCCCCACCCAGGAGTTCCCTACAGCAATGAAACCACATGTCCAGTCTCTATCCCTAACTTATTCATAAGTAGAATTGTGTTCTTCGTACAAGGGTGTTAGTGCTTTTCGCTATCCAGTGACCCTCACAACCACAGTAAAGCCCTAGACTTCATTTATAAAATAGGAGCAAATGATGTTGAAGGGTTTTTAAATATCAAGTCATCATTCCCATAAATAATTAATAATAGAACTATAAATATTAAGGGAAGAATAGAAAAGCAGAATAAAATAAGGCACATTTGTTAGATTATCTGTATAGATTTTAACATTCCTACTATCCTATTTCAAAAATAGTTACATAAATATAAGCTGATATATGCAAAATGTAAACTGTTTATCAAGCTAAACAGATTATGACCATGGACCGTTTGTTAGAACAACTAAAAGAGCGTAACTGACAGGTATTGGTGATGGTCTGCTTGATTGCAGACAGTGTAGTGCTAGGGTTAGAACTCATTAAGTGTTTTCTTACAATCTTTTTCCCTGGAAATGTGCTGCCTGACTCTCTAACCATCAAATCAATGCAGTCTGCTATGGTATCTATATACCTTGGTAAATGAAACCTCTTAATGTAATTTTCAACATTTGCTACTGTTTTCTCAAAACAGATAAGAAGAGATGGTATTTAATGGGATGAAGCTGCTTCTCTGTATAAAAGCTGGTTTTTAAAAAAATTCCTTCAAAGCTACCTTAAACTGTTGTGCCTTGTACATGGCCATTTCTTAGCGTTTTCTCCTGCCATCAATGTGATCATGCTGTTCACCTTCATTGTTCTTCCCTTCCTAGAACACAGTGTTTTTCCTTAACCAGGATGCTAATCCTACATCTCTGGGGATATAAAAATAACTAAAGAACCACTCTGACATACTTAGAAAATTAGCTTCTTTTAAATTACTAAAAGGCCATTGTTAAGTTTTTAACTTAATCATTTTAACTTAGTTTCTTGATCACTCTTCCAGTGACGAACCCTTTGTATTTTCTTCACTCCCTGTTAGTGCTTGAAGAAACTGAAGCACATATTGTTCTTAAAATTGACTTTTCATTATATTTACATTCATTGTTAAGGTTTTAGAATTTGGTTGTTAAAAAGACAGGTCTGCTTAGTGTAATCTTTTAAGTCCAGTTCCAAGAGGTTTCCTCTTAGAAACACCCTCTCATACCCTCCTTACCTCTGTTCGTGTCTCAGAATTACATTCTTGTTAATATTTGTGAACGGTGCGCCTAGCATGTAGTAGGCACATAATACATGCCTGTTGAATTATATTGACTAGAATCCCCTCTTTTTATTATCTTCTTTCTTATTGGCTTGAATAACATGCTTCTGGAATGGTTCAAATTGAGGTTTGATATATCAAATCGGTCCAGTCCCTAGTGAGTATTAATAGCACCTCTTTGACCAACATTGCTCTCTCATTTTATTTTCCACCCAGCTTTTGATAGAAGTGGCATAAACTAACAACTTTAATAGCTTAAGCTTTGTATCTATATACATATATATATTCATTCTTTTTATATATATATGCATATGTATGTATGTATGTATGTATCAAATATAGCAGTTATACATGCTTTTCTTTTTCCATTCTGTGTTTCTTTACTGTCCTAGGGGCAATTTCACTTTACTTGCTGTGTGATTTATCATAAATGTATATTAACCATGGAATCCATGGCCAAGTCATTTAACTTTTGATAAATTAGGTTTTATTTCTCTTTGGGATCTAGTAAGCATTTCTTACAGTGCTGCCAACCATGTGCTCATTCACATCAAATGGCTAATAAAAGCAGGGGATAGCTTTCATGCAGCTTTTCCAGTTCTGTTTTTTGTAAATCAGAATGATACATAAGTGATACAAATTAACTTTGGAGTTTTATTGTTGTTAATTATATCATTTAATGGGAAGGCAATACCTGTCACAATGAGGTAACCAGAAAGGACCTTTGATCCCTATCAACATATTTGTGTGATTTCTGCAGACAAATAGAAATACTATTATTTATTCACATAATTTCTCCAACAAATGATCTATCCATATCCTCTTCAAATGGTTGGCAGCATTGACCTTAACTCTTTCTTGGTGTGGGCTTGTATAATGTTTCTTTCTTCTTTCCATTTTTTTTCTTTTGCTTCCTAAGGGAATGATGATGAAGTACCATGTGCGGTTTTGAAAAGTGTGGATAGTTTTAGCTTTCTTCATCACCCAGTCCATCAGAGGAGCTTAGAGATTCTTCAGAGATGCAAGGAAGAGAAGTACAGTAAGGCTCCCACTTCTAGTTTCTTCTCTGATATCATGCAAACATCAAGAAATGGAAACCAGGAGCATTCTGTAGAACGATAGGACAGAGGGTTCTGCAGATAGACTTACTCTTCCCCCCAGTATTTTTTATCAACTGTTTCGAAACTCTTCTTTTAGCATGGATGTGGAACAGATTTTTGAAATCCCTGTTCCTTATATTTTATTTTCTTCTATTTGCCTCCAATCTATACCTTATTCATTATATTTCATGTTAATCCCTGAATGGCTGTTTCCAGACTAGTCTCCTAAGTAGTAGAGTAATGTGTAACATCAATAGTATTTTCTATACTCCTGGGTTGTTTTTGTTTTTCCTTTTTAAAAATAAGAAATGAAAACTCTTTATATTTTATCTGAGCTATTTTATTACTAAATTACCGAATAACCTGTTTCAAAGTAGCAACATTGCTACTTTGTATTTTTATGAAATACAATCACAATTTGATCTAATTAGAAACCTATTGAAATTAATTATAGCAGTCACATTAACATGTTGTTCCAAGGAAAAATATGAGAATTTCTTCAGCTCTTTCAGTTAAACATCCAACTCTCTTTTATTTGCAAACTGGATGTGGAGAAATGCCCCTGGTGTCCATTTCCTTTGCCTTCCTTTGTTGCTTAATGAACACATTTTGAATGAAAATCAGATTCTTTTGTCTAGTCTAACATCTATAATTGCTGAATTCCTGCTACCCTGAAAATGAAAGGTTTGTACCAGTCATTGCCAGATATTAAGAAACAACTTTATTTCCAGTCTTTGTACTTTCTATGAGGTGTAGAAATTATGCTATTATCTGTCTAATTTTCTGAATATTTTTTCAGTAATTAGAGCAGGGATGGGGAAGCTGTGGTCTCGAGCTCACATGTAACCTTTGACTGAATGATTGGATACAGGCCACAGGTTCCCCACACCTGAATTAGTGCATTAATATCTTGATTATAAAATTCAGTGTTTTAAATACTATAAACCTCCCATGAAAGAATTTTACAATTTTGGTATCAAAGCGGAGTTGAGTAGGTCAGGGAATCTCTTCAGAAACTTTTAAAAATGCCTTATCTTTCTATTTAATTTGCTCTATACAACTCAGTTGTATCAGAGTAAACATCTTGACAAAATATAATTACAGAATATGAAGTCAGATAAATGATGTGAAATTCTCTTATAAATGTGCCCATTAAAGTGTGTATATGGCATATTTTTAGATGAATGTCACAGGTTTTATTTTCTCATTCTTTAACTGTCAGGGTAAGTATTTTATTTTCATTTAAATAAACCAGCAAATAATTCCTCATTATTAGCAACATTTCTGTTACTAAACTGCATCAGCAATTTTTAGGCATTTCTTGATGAAAATTGACATCTATTCTTCACACTGAATTTTCCCATTCATGTTCATACAAATTTTAACATCCTGTATAACTTCATTTTAAATATGAAGTATCCAACTCTGTTATTTTTTTCACTTAGACAAGAGTTCACTAGAATAAGATTATCACCTGATTGTCTGCTTTATGATACAGAGGCTCAGGATCCCAACTACCCTGACCAGCCAGATCTCATTATGTAGACAGTAGGACCTGCCTGGAAGGCACATGTTGTGTATCTGTGTATATGTTATGTGTGTGTATATATACCTACATCCCACTCTCCACCCCCACACACAGAGGCTTCTAAAGACATAAAAAACTGATTTGAGGGTTTTCTATTATTTTATATAATTCCTTTCCCTTCTGACTTCTAAACAAATAATCCCAGACTGTCTCTACATTTATACTTTGAAGTTTGCTTAAAAATAAAACCAGAAGCATAGAGCAGTTTTCAGATAGTGATATGGGTGTTTGATATGTACATTGTATACAATTACAGTATTATTTGTTCATTCCTGGAAATGCTTTTGTAAAAAAAATTTCGTGAAGTTGAATGAAATTACTGACATCATTCAGTTCCATATAATTGGAAATTTTGTAAAGGGAATGGAAAGTTACATTCCTAAAACCTAGAAATGTGGAATTTATTCTTTGTACAAGTATGCATAATCAGAAATCATATAATATATAATAATATATCTTATTAGGTAATAAAGTAGTTCATTTCTACATCTGTCATGTGTGTTTTTTACCATGGGGTTATATCTAGACCTTTGCCTCTCTTCTCTAAGTCTAGATAACATATTCTAGGGTATTGAAAAAAAATTTCAATTGTGCTTGTGGGGCCAATCAGTAACCTTAAAAATAATGAACAGTGATAGATCTGTCAAAAGACTAAAGGGCAAATATTAAATTTAATATGGGGAAGTGGGAAAAGGGGCAGAAAAAATGGATTCTGAAAATTACACATTCTAAGTAAGCTTGCTATCAATTCCTGGCAAATATTAGAGTGGATAAGTAAGCAGATGACTTGAGAATACTTAGAAAAGAAAGAACTCATCATTTAGGACTTGAAATGGGCTGACTTAGGACAGATGGTGACAACATAACTTCATTTCCTTTGTCGTAGAGATAGTGAGTTGACACAGTCAAATTGCATAGAGTATAGAGAAGTGGATTTAGAGTCAAGAAGACCTGCTTTCAGTTCCTGCCTCAGTGTGACCCTGGCCAAGTCACTTTACCTCCTCATCCTTCAGTTTTCTTGTTTCTAAAATAAGTGGATTGGATTTCATACTAACTGGCCTCAAAATCCTAACTGAGATTTTTCTCAGTACCCTGGGATGTGTGTTATCTAGAACTAGAGGCTTATTTAAAATGAAGATGCCCTCTCATGGTCTTCTTCCTTATATTTGGTTTTAGTTGCCTTTTATTAATGTTGACTCTACTCTTCGGTTTGAAGAATTTTTTCTTTAGTGGGATATAGAAGCAACAGAGGTGATAAATGGGTCTACCTTTGCACTGTGCCTTTGGTAGAATTTCAAACATGCATCCAAAAAGACTTGCTATAGTAGAATAAATAACACCTGAACACTAGACTACAGGGATAGGAAATGGGGTTTATACATAGCAGCTTTTGTTCAGTTGTTTTCAGTTGTGTCCAAATGTCATGACCCCATTTAATATTTTCTTAACAAAGATACTGAAGTAGTTTGCTGTTCTCGAGCTTATTTTACAGATGGGGAAACTGAGGCAAACAGGGTTAAGTGACTTGACCTGGGTCATGTAGCTAGTAAGTGTCTGAACTCACAAAGATGAGTCTTCCTGACTTTATTCTGTAAACTGCACTATCTAGCTGCTCTATACATGGCAGCAGGGAGTTCAGAGTCTTTGGAAATGAGAGGTTAGGGATATGTTATCCATTGAGCAGTGAATACAAGCTGATTATTAGTAGCCAGAGGGAAGCAGATGATTAAACTGTTCAAGGCCCTTTCTTTTTTTTTTTAAATTGATTTATTTATTTACTTTTAGTTTACAAGATTCAGTTCCACAGTCCCTTGAGTTTCAAATTTTCTCCCCTCCCTCTTCCCCCTGCCCACGGCGGCATACAGTCAAGTATAGGATCTGCAAATACTTTCACATTGGACATTAGTCTGATTGTATAGAAGGGTTGTAACCAATGGAGTGAACAGTGGGAAAAAAGAAACAAAACCAAACATAGAAAAGAACGAGAGCATGTAGATTGCTTCAGTCTCCATTTAAACTCTGTTCTTTCTAGATCTTTCTCTGAATGTAGACATCTCCTTCCATCCTGAGACTTGTAGAGTTGTCTTATAACTGTGCGTTGCTGAGAAGAGTCCAGTTTTTCAAAGTTGGTCATCACACATACGATGTGTCTATGTTTGTATACAAGTTTTTCCTGGTTCTACTCTTCTCACTTAGCATCAGTTTGCATAAGGCTCTCCAGGTGAATGTGAAGACCATCTCCTCCCCATTTCTTATAGCACAATAGTATTCCATTACATTCATATACCACAACTTGTTTAGCCATTCCCCATTTGATGGGCATCCCCTTAATTTCCAGTTTTTTGTCAAGGCCCTTTCTTTAGGACGTGGTGGGCAAGCAGTAAAACTAAGGGCAGACCTTGGTTAAAGACAGAGGAGATGGCTTAGTTGGGAACTGATGAAGAGGCTCACAGTATTAGATACTGAAGAAATTTTTCTTCTGCATAAGTATTCTTTGTTGTTTCTTCCTCTCTGAATATAAATATGTCTATTTGTTCTTAAAGGAATCAGAAGTGTTTAAGTAAAGGTACTGAGTTGGGCCAAGCAAAAGATTCTGAATCAAATTTCTTTCATCTCTTGAGATTCAAAGTTCATTCTGTATTAAGAAACCTAAATTCTAGTTGCTGCCATCCCTGCCATTTTAGTAGGAAAAGATCTAGAATTGAAGGAAGAAAGAAAAGGACTGACTCTGAAGGAGGAGGAATTAAGGAAGACACATGAGAAGGATCTGAGAAGAAGGTGAAGGACTTGAAAAAATAGTTGATTGTTTTTTAAAGGACCTTAACTATTGATAAGATAGGTTGGTCCAGGAGCTCCCTTAGAGGTGAGAAAGATTAGGGCTCTAGCCAGCCTAAGATGAGACTGTGGCCTGGCCTGAATCAGTTTTGTCACTTCCCGAAACAAACTGCCAGCAGAAGCTGAAATCTCCTTCCACCTGGTCTCAGGACAGAGGCAGAATCCAATAGTTTCATATCAGATGACCCACCTTCTAGACTCCTCTTGTGATTTTGATGTCTCAGGGTCTGACCAGACTAAAGTCACCTCTCTTACCTAAAAATAGTATTTCTTTCTCTTCTTGTAGTAGTATAGAGAGAGAAGGAAGATGGGCTAGATAACCCCTTATTGGACCATCCTCTTCCCTATTTGATGATTGTTTCAGTTTCATTCAGAAAAAGATTGAGGAGTTCTTGAAGGATAATGACTCACTAAATGAACAGTCTTTTCTTAGAGGATTATGAAAAATATGCTGATGACCACCTTAAGAATTGGGGGAGCAGTGGCCATTCTTTATTCAGTTCTCCTTGAGATAAAATTTGCAGTGCATCTGGAGACTTGAAGCTGGGACAGCTAGCGTCTTCATACTACCAAAATAACCAGAAAAGAATCTAGTGAAAGTTACTGGGACATAAATTTTGTGGTACTGTTGTTAGGTCTTCATCAACAAACTGGTCAGACTAGACAAACCTGCTAAGAAGCAGGAAGGGCATGAAAGAAGATTAGGCAGTCATGCTACTTCTTCAGGCCAGAGTAGTGAGGTTTAGCCATTTTCACAAGCTGAGCTGGAATAGAAGCAAATTTATCTCAAGAGTATCATTGTGCAATAAAGAATTCTATAGAATCTAAACAAGATACTTTAGGTAAATTGTATGCCTCAATAGATCAGATTGATAGTGTAGAATAGCTAATACAAACCAAGATAGTAGCACTTCTCAGGACTCATCATGAGAAACAAACCTGAACAAGCCTAAACTGATGGAATGTGACTCAGTGGGTGGGCGGGAATTTCCTTACCCATTGTAGATTCCAAGGCATTGCCCATCAATTCTAGCCCACTTCAGTTGTCTTATCGCCCTAGCTTTAAGGGAGCTGCCCCAAGGCACTCCCCTCTGTGCTCAGACCAATTTTTATTCCTTCTTTACCTTTGCTTTGTAGGTTTTTGAATTTTAAGGAGACTTTTTTTTAAGAGACCTCATTATCTTTTGAAAGTACTCATTTGAAAATGGTACTTATCTGTTCTGTATGAGATCCCTTTTGATTTCTTTAGCTGTAGTAAGGTAGTACTGTGTGTGATTAAATATGCGTTGCATCCAAGACAGCTGCCCTAAGAGCCAGTATCTGGCCAAAGCACCCAGTGACCTCCTGCCCCAGAAAAAACCTACTTCTTCAGTATAGAAAAAATTTACTAGAGCTTCTCTTTATTGAATAGAAGCTAATGTTTGTTAGCTCTAATTACTCTGCAACTAACAAATTGTGTTAACTTGTTAGTTTTAAACTCAGAGTACCTATTGGTATTTTGTAAATTGGCAAACTCAGGGTATTTTTTTTTTGTTTTGTTGGGTTTTTTTTGTTTGTTTTTGCTTTTTTTTTTTTTTTTTGGAGGGGAAAGGTAGGTCAATTGGGGTTAAGTGACTTGCCCAAGGTCATGGCTAGTTTTTGGTGTTAAATGTCTGAGACTGGATTTGAACTCGGGTCCTCCTGACTCCAGGGCCAGTGCTCTATTCGCTGTGCCACCTAGCTACCACTACCCAGGGTTATTTTAATTGAATAAAGTGGGACAAAAGTATTATTGAAAGGACATAGCTAAGTGAATTTCTTAAGTTCTCTCCTTCACTTTTGGTGCTGTCCAAATGCCATTCTCTTAGTTTTTTATTCTTCATTAAATCATTTCATTTTGCAGAAAAGCAACAATAGCAATAACAAAAACCCGAATCAATAAGATAAGGTAGATGACTATGGAAAGTGAGTGTGGTTGTCTGGTGTGTTACTGTAGAGGTGCTAAAGAGGCTATTAGATGTTAAATGGAATAATGAGAAAGTAGGAAATCATACATTGACAGTGAGCCAGAGCTATTCGCTGGTCAGAGAAGACTGACCAGTGAGTGGAGTGAGCATGGGCAACAAAGTCAAAGGACCACAAGTCAAATGATGTCTCAAATGCTTAGTACTTGTATGGCCTTTAGCAAGTCAGTTAACCTCCCTAAGCCTCAGTTTCCTCATCTGAAAAATAAGGAAGTGTGACCATATGACCTGAGGTCTTCTCCTGTTCAGAGCTGTGATCATATAGCTGGGGAATACCACTTTCAGTCGTAGGGAGAGAAATGTTGTCATGCCTGGTTAAAGAAGGGAACCACTCCTCCAATTTCTACTAGCTGTTAATTGTGCTGCATCTGTTAAAATGCAAGGGCTTCTGCAATATTTTGATCCAAATCTTAGCAAGCCTGCAAAACTGAACACCACAGAAAGTACTAACAAGACAGTTTTGCTCAAAAAATAATTCAGTGAAAAAAAAGAAAAATAATTCAATGAGACCAGCACATGGACTTTAGATAAGTCTTTGCTCAATTACAAATATACCCAAACTGTCTAAAATGACTGTTACATAAGAAAAATAGAATCCTTAGAAATAAGTCTGGATAGATAAAGCTCACAATTATTTCCATAAAGATTTTGATGGAGTATAATTTATACCTGTTCTAAACTCAGAAGGACCTGCCTTAACCTGAGAATGATGGATTCCTCAAGTCCCAGCAAAGAAAAAGGGGTAGGGGCAGGAAAATAAACAGACTTCTGATTACTCCTTCACTCATTTCAAGAGAAGCCACTCCCTGGCCCACAAAAATAGGGGGATGAGGGAGCGAAGAAAGGGGGAGAGAGAGAGAGAGAATATAAATCGATATGTATACGTGGTGCACATGGGAGGGAAACAAATACCAAAGCACCTGCCTGAAACCACATATACCACTTGCAATCAAGCCACATCGCATTCTTGTTGCTAGGCAAGCTGACTACCTCTATTGCCCTTCCTCCAATGATCTGTGTTCCTTCCATGATCTGTGCCTTGTAGGAAAGAGATTTAGCTTATTTTTTGTCTCCATAAAGCAAAACTCGGAGCAGAGACATAAAGTTAAACTTGATGTCCAGAAAAACTTGCTAACAGTTAGAAATGTCCAACACTGGGATGATTTGCCTGAAGAGATAGTGGCTTCCCCAGTATTAAAGGTCTTCAAGCTAGGCATGGTATAGAGAGAATTTCTTTTCAGATAATGGATTGGACTAGATACTACTGAGATCTCTTCCAAGTACAAATCTATGCTTCTTACGATTCAGTGGACTACAAATAACACTGCCAGAAGGAACTTGAAAAGCATTTCTAAAGACTACAAAATGTTATTTAAGAAACTTGGGGAACTAGGTAGCGGTGTCATGATTCATGTCTGTCACTAGTGGTGATCTCTGACAGGTATATAGGTAAACAGATGCAAATTTTATATAAAGTTATTTCAAGGGGTAGAGAGTTACCAACTACTGTGGCAGTCAGGAAAGGTCCCATGTAGAAGGGCACACATCTTCCTTCCTCTCATCTTTAATGGTGTTGAGTACTTTAAAGTTTAGTGCTCAACCCTTCATTCTTCTTTCTATTTATTCTGTCTCTCAGAGCTGTAGTCTATTCTTTTGACTTCAGATGTAACCTGGAAGGAAATTACTCCCATTTCCACATTTTCATCTCCAACATTATATTTCTGGGTTTTCAGCTTCCTATAGGACATCTCTCTTTGGATTTACTACTACCATTACCTGAAACTAATCTGTAGATGTCTGAAACCAAATTCCTCATCCCCATGCATCCAATCTAGAAACCAAACCTTGAGCTCAGCCTCTTCATTCCTATAACCAAAACTCATTAATAATCCCATTCTTCTGGGGTCCTAGTGGATCCTTTCCAACCTTCATTTCCCAATTCCCACCAAGCATTAAGCCACTCTTACTTAGCTTGATGCTGAACCCCACCCACACCTCCCATCCCCAATCTATACCTTTACCTTAGGAAGCCCACAGCCCCAAGTTCCATGAGAACAGGAACTGTCTGTTTTCTAATTGTAGCCTTAGCACTTAATACAGTGTATAGCATGTAGTAAGCACTTAATGAATGCTTTTCTGTTCCGTTTCTCTCCATCTTTAGAGTCCCTTTAAAAAATTTGTGTTTTTCATTGCCAGTATGAACTATTCTTTGCTAAGGGCTTATTTCAGGATACCTCTTTGATTTGTCCTTACTGCTACAATTTTGGACCAGTCTCTTCTAGTGTACTGCAGTAGCTTTCTAGCTGGTCTACTTGCTTACAGCATCCTCTCCAACAATCCGTCTTGTATTTTGGTTTCATTTAATCATCTTTAGATTACACTTTGATTATGGCATTCATTCTTTTATAGGATAAAAATCTAAGTTCCTTACCCTGAATTTCAAGGGTTTCCACAATCTGGCCCCACTCTACATATCCCAGCTGATCTCTTCACTGTCCCAACATATGCCATATACTTTCTTTATGCTATTTCCCAGTGCATGCATCTTGAATATTTTCTCTATTACCTATGAAAATATCGATTTTTAAGACCTGCTTTTTCTTTCTTTTTTGCGGGGGGGAGGAAGGCAGGGCAAATGGGGTTAAGTGACTTGCCCAAGGTCACAAGGCTGGTAAGTGTTAAATGTCTGAGGCTGGATTTGAACTTGGGTCCTCCTGACTCCAGGGCCGGTGCTCTATTCACTGTGCCACCTAGCCGCCCCTGAGGCCTGCTCTTTCTTTGAAATCTTTGCGAACTTCTTTAATTTATAATAATCTCGCCCGTTTCTAAAAATTCAACAGCACAGTATCTACAGAATCCAGCACTTAAATAAGTGTTGTCTTATATTGCTTTCTGATCATCTTGTGGTATGTCTCCCCTGGCTAACAGGTCAGAACCATGTTATATCATTTTTGTGTGTATTCCTTCATAGTATCTAAAAGGAGGCCAAGACATGAACTAGGCTCCAGTAAATGTTGAGGAGTTGAATGATTTTATCCACAATAGCAAAGCAGGGGAAAAAAGTCAGGACAGCTTGTCCTTTCCTGATATAATGTGTTTAATTCATTAAAACCAAAATACCTTGGAAAAAAATTTAAACAACTCCAGTAAATTTTCACTACAGAATTTAGCAACAAGATATATTTATTTTTCTCTCTTTGCACTGTTCATTTCTGTTGGAGGTATTATTAGCATGCTGTAGGTAGGAAAAACTTGACTGCAGCATTTCCCTGCCACTCTAACCAATATATCCTGGTCTTTTTAGACATTTGCAAACAGTCAAACATTTGCCTTCCTGCCCCACCCCCTCACTCCCCAAAAAAAGAACTGTTTATGATTATTTGGAATTGTGGCCTCCTTTGTTTTGGTTTCAGGGAACTTTTCAAAGTTAATAGGAAAGTTTAAAAATCTAGATTTTCCCAAGTAATTTATTTGCTGTTTAAGATCTGGCTATGCCAAAATACAGCATAACTAGAGAGTTTGGTTTAACAAAATACTGGACAACAAAGAGTTGCTATGGTATACATAGCTGTAATTGTTATTCTCAAATGACACTGAGACTTGGCAGGATCAGCTATTCCAAAAAAAGATAAAGCTATTTCATATTGCACATATTGTATATTCAGTGATGAACATTCTGACATCTGACCATACCCTACACATCTCAGTGATTCTGAACCTCTGTAGATCATCCTCTCAACCCCAATTCCCATTTCCTGTCTTCCACCAAATTCCTTATCTTTTCCTCTAAACCCTCTTCCTTACCTATCTCTTTATTATTACAAAGTGCAACACCATCCTCCCAGTCCATGAGAATAGATGTCACCCTAGACTCCTCACCATCTCTCTCCCCAGTATCCAGGCTGTTGCCAAGGCGTGCCTATTTCACCTTTGCAACATCTCTTGACCATGTCACCTTCTCTCCGCTGACGCTGCCACCACTCTGGTCTAAGCCCTCATCACCTTACACTAGGATGAATATAATAGACTGCTGGTGGGTCTATCTGCCTTAAGTCTGTCTCCCTCTCTCAAGTCTGCACAATCCATCCTCCATTCAGCTACAAAAGTGATTTTCCTAAGTCATAAGTCCAACCATCTCACCCCCCTTTTCAAATTCCATTGGTTATTTAATGTCTCCAGGATCAACAAAATGCTCTGCTTAGTATTCAAGGTCCTTCATAACCTAGCCCCCTTCTACTTTTTTCAGTCTTCTTATGCTGTATTTCCCCACCACTTATTCATAAATCCATTGACAGTGGCCTCCTTGTGATTCCATGAACAAGACACTCCATCTCTCTGCTCTAGGCATTTTCTCTGACTGTCGCTCATGCCTGGAATGCTCTCTCTCCTTTTTTAAGTACCAATTAAATTCCCATCTTCTATAGGAAGCTTTTCCCAACTCTTCTTAATTCTAGTGCCTTCACTCTGTAAGTAATTTCTTGTTTATCCTATACGTAGCTTGTTTGTACATATTTGTTTATATATTGTCTCCTCCATTAAATTGTAAACTCCTTGAAGGCAGGGACTATCTTTTGCCTCTTTTTGTATTCCCAGTGGTTATCACAGTACCTGGGACATAGTAGACACTTGTGGTTTATTGACTGACTTTATTGTATTACATTCTCTGAAAATTAGTAATCTGTATAAATATATAGCAGCTCTCAACATGACTAATCAGAAGCGTCCCTCAATCGTGCTAAACAGATTGACGATATTAAGCTATCCATTAGTTATTAACAACCTTTTGAACACTGGAGGGAAAGAAAAGAGATGCATATGCTTTATCATAGGTCTTTTTAGGAAGGAAGAAAATGTTGAAAAGTAAAACAATGAGAAGATTTTTTAAAATTTTATATTAACCTTATACGAGTCTTTTTGAACGATATAAAAATTGGCACCTAGCGTTTTTGTAAACTCATTCTTCCTTGTTTCCTGCTCTGAAGGGGGTCATGGCTTTTAAAACCATGATGAGCCTTTACACTAAGACATGAGAAAGAAACACAGGCAAAGGTAACACAGCATGGCAGAAAGAACTGTGAACTGAGTTAAGAAAATTGATTCCTCGTTTCGTCTCATAACTCCCTTCCACACATAAAGGTGAATGAACATTGTCAGTTCTTTGATAAAACGTTGCCAAAGACATTTCCTGAGTAGATTTTTTAGAAATGGAAAATAGATTTTTGTGCCTTCAAGCTTTCTGTCCAGTATTCTGTTGGGCCCAGTACCATTGAGATACAGAATAGATGGAATTATTTGCTGTTAAATTCCATTGGCCTAGTGAGTATCCAGAATGGTCATTAATCTTTAGGTCACTATTTCTGCAGTCCTGGTTTGCACGACAGAGAGTTTTTGTTTGCTTGACTTGCAGTCAACAGAGTTATTTTATGCATTTGAGTTTTTTTCACATCAGTAGCATTTTGAAATTTTCTGTTTCTGTTTCCTAGGTATAGCCAGGAAAAGCCCCAGAACACCTCTTTCTGATCTCCAAGGCGTGAACACTCTTAATGAGAAAAGTCAACGGTAAGAATTTTTGGTTCCTTTAGGAAACATAGAAATGAAACATAGAAAAGTTTCGAAAGCAGCTAGGTGACACTGTGGTTAAAGTGCTGGACCTGAAGTCAGGAATATTCATCTTTCTGAGTTCAAATCTGAACTCAAGACACTTAACTAGCAGTGTGACCCTGGGCAAGTCACTTAACTTCGTTTGCCTCAATTTCCTCCTCTATAAAATGAACTGGAGAAGGAAATGGCAAACCACTCCAGTATCTTTCCAAGATAATGCCAGATGGAGTCACAAAGAATCAAGCATGTATGAAACGACTCAACAACAAGAACAAATGAAGAATTCATTTTTTTAACTCTTTTTTTTTTTTTTGCTTTTTGGAGAGCAGTTGGGGTTAAGTGACTTGCCCAAAGCCACATGGCTAGTAAGTGTGTCAGGTGTCTGAGGCCGGATTTGAACTTAGATCCTCCCGACTACAGAGCCAGTGCTCTGTTCACTGCGCCACCTAGCCGCCCCAGAAGATTTCATATTTAAATAGTTATAATTCTGCAAAAAAAGTAAAGGAAATGTACCTAAGTTTTTTTCAGGAATCTTTCCTTTTGTCATTTCTGATAGCTTGCATAAATGAGGTGGGAACAACTAAAGTGAACAGACAGTTCTCAAGACAAAGAATTGGCAGGTTCCAAGTATCCAAGGATTTCTGAGCTTTATAAAATGAGCATGCTCTATTTTTTTCTAATCCTGCTTAACATGGAAAAAATCAAATCTTTGCACACTCCTAAATTTTACATACTGTGCTTAAAGCCCTGAGCACATAGTTGGCACTATATAAATGCTTGTTCCATTCCCTACCATTTATTATTTTATTTTTTAATCTTTGCAACACTTGAAAGCCAGGGCTAATCTTTTGGGATTTTTTTAATGGAAAATTTGGTCCATTGTAGTGTAGCTCGGCTTAAAACAAACCGTCCTGCACAACTTTCTTTGCATCTGGAAAAATAAACTAAATCTGGAAATCCAAAGCTTAACTTCAGATTTATTTAAATAACTCACTGAGGCAAGGGCTAAGAAGTTGATGTAATCAGTTTTCAGAATTTTGGAAGGGGGGGGGCAGAGCCAAGATGGCGGCGTAGCAGCAGCAACAT
>CM053582.1:523744465-523797904 GCA_028627135.1 Pseudochirops cupreus | reverse complement strand
ATCCCCATCCCCCCTACTCTCCTGTAGGGCAAGATACCCAATTTAGAGTGTATGTCATTTCTTCCCTAAGCCAAATTCAGTGAGAGTAAGGTTGACCCTTTCCCTTTTTCCTTCCTGTTCTTCCCCTCCATTATAACCATTATCCCTTGCCTCTTCTGTATGACGTGATTAACCCCATTCTGTCTCTCCCTGTCTCCTCTCCTTTTATTCCTCTCCCACCTCTCAATTTCAACTTTTAAAATATCATCCCTTCCTATTCAATTGATCCTGTGCCCTCTGTCTATGTACACATATATACACATACTCACATATGTATTCATATACATATATACCCTCCTATATAGACATATGTGTATGTATACATATATAAATACATTTATATTCCCTTCACCTCTCCTCATACTGAGAAAAGTTTCATAAGTTACAATTCTCATTTTTCCATGTGGGCATGTAAATAGTTCAACTTTCATAAGTTCCTTATGATTTCTTTTCCATGTTTACCTTCTCATGCTTTTTGTACTTGAGTGTCAGATTTTCTGTTCAGTTCTGATTTTTCAGCAAGAATGCTTGAAAATCCTCCACCTCATTGAATAACCATATTTTCCTCTGAAACATTATACTCAGTTTTGCTGGGTAGGTGATTCTTGGTTTTTATCCTAGCTCCCTTGATCTCTAGAATATCATATTCCAGGCCCTTTGATCCCTTAATGTGGAAGCTTCTAGATCCTGGGTTATCCTGATTGTGTTTCCACAGTGTTCAAATTGTTTCTTGTTGGCAGCTTGTAATATTTTCTCCTTCATCTGGGGGTTCCGGAACCTGGCTATAACATTCCTAGGAGTTTTCTTTTTGGGATCTTTTTCAAGAGGTGATTGGTGAATTCTTTCAAGTTCTATTTTGCCCTCTGGTTCTAAAATATCGGGGCAATTTTCCTTGAGAATTTCATGAAGGGTGCTTTCTAGGTTCTTTTTATGATCATGACTTTCAGGTATTCCAGTAATTTTTAAATTGTCTCTCCTGGATCTGTTTTCCAGGTCAGTAGTTTTTTTCAATGAGATATTTCACATTGCCTTCTATTTTTCCATTTGTTTGGATCTGTTTAATAGTATCTTGATTTCTCACAAAGTCTTTTGCTTCCATTTGCTCTACTCTAATTCTAAAGGAGTTATTCTCTTCAGTAAGCTTTTGAGATTCTTTTTTCCAAATGGCAAATTTGATTTTTAAGGCATTTTTCTCCTCATTGGCTTTTTGGGCCTCTTTTGCCATTTGATTTGGTCTCTTTTTTAAGGTGTTATTTTCTTTAGTCAGGTTATTGACTCTCTTTTCATGATTTTCTTGCATCATTCTCATTTATCTTCCCAATTTTTCTTCCACCTGTCTTATTTGGGTTTCAAAATCCTTCTTAAGCTCCTCTATGGCCTGTAACCAGTTTACATTTTTCTTGGAAGCTTTTGGTACAGGAGTTCTGACTGTGTTGTCTTCTTTTTGACCCATGCTTTGATCCTTTTTTTCCCCCAAAAATGAATCTAAAGTTGGATTGCTGTTCTTACTTTGCTTCTTTTGCCTTCTCATGTCACCAGTCAATTACTTGATTTTTTTAACTCTGTGAAACTCTGCTTCCAGAGGGGAGAGCTTTGTCCCAAATCGCTGGGGTTTTCGCAGCTTCCAGAGCTATTAGGAGGCCCCAGTTTCTGCAGCCCCCACCAGCTTTGGCTTACTGTTCACATCACTCAGGACCACCACCCAAGACTACAATCCTGATCCAGGCAGCTTAAGGCAAGAGCACTTAACCTCTGAATGGTCATGTGGCCCCCCCCTGCAATCTGTAGTCCAAGAGCTCTGAAGCAGCTTTTTTCAGAATCCTTGTCTGTATCTCTTCTCTGTGTAGCAAAATTTTATTTCCAAAGTGTTCATTATTAAATACATGAATACAATCATGAAAACAGGAGAGCTAATATTAAAATATTAATGATCTATCATTTTCATTCTGCATTTTTCTAAAATCTCTCTGCATATTTGTCAAATGTTTTTTCTTGTTAACATTATGCCGCATCTCCTACAGCCAAGATAAAGGAAATATTCCTGAATATGAAGATTGTAATTACAGTTTTTTCTTTATTTTGAGAAATGAGAGTGAAATGATCCCAGAGTAGGAGAAAATGAGTCTATAGGAATTTTGTCAATTGACTTATCAGAAACTAACTACAGAAAGTGGGTGAGATTTTTTAGTGTGTTGATTGGTTTTTCTGAAATTTGTCTCTTTTTACTTTTAAAAAAAACTTTGTTATAAAGAACAACTCTTTGGGAGGGGAAAGGGAAGCTTAGGGAGAAATCTAAACAATTTAAGAACAAAAGATATTTAAAATCTAGTTTAAAAAATAAGTAAACTGCAGGCTGTCTTAAAATGCCATATTTGTGGCATGTGGTAATAATATAAAGATCTCTATAAATATAACTTATGTTATGGATGCAGAAGTTTGTTATTTCATCATTCTCACTGCAGGCATGGAAAATAATTTGAGCCTGTGAAGCACTTCAAATCATTTTCTTTTTCTAAGATGAAACATTTTTAAAAGAAATCAAATTTTTCTTCAACTTAAAAGATATGATTGCAGGAAGAAGTGGCATATCAGTACAAAATACAAAAATTTGACTGGAATGCTAATGTTATGGGTTAATGGTATTCTACATTTGTTATACTTGAAAGAAACTGAAAAATAGTATCTCAGCTATTGGCATAATTACATTTCATTTCAATAAACATTTACTAAGCATGTACTGTACACCAAAACATTTTGCTAGGTTCTAAGAGTACAGAGAAGAAAATTGGAATACAATAAATGTATGTGAATGCAAGATAATTCTGTACATGTGTACAATAGTGTATAAATTTCTTGAGGGCAAGAACTGTGTTACCTTCTTCTGTGTATTCCCTGGCCACTCTCATAAGACCTAGTGTAGTTGGCATTTGTTGAATACTTGTTAAATGAATTAAAGTCTAAGAGTTAGAACAGCTAAAAGGAAGGGATCAGGAGAAGCTTCCTCCAGGAGATAGGTGAGCCCTATCGTAAGTGGAGCCCATGTTCAAGGACACGCAGGCCAGAGGTGAGCAAAAGGAAGGTGTTCCAGGCAAGAGGGGCAGGCCCATAGTGTTCAGAGTTTTCCAAAAATTTCATTGTCTTTTTCCCCCAGGTTAATCAACAAAATCTCCTTCTCTGAAAAGGGAACTAAAAAGAGCCATACTTCAAGGTTAATTTTTTTTCCCCCAGCATATGAGTACGGAGAAAATAAAGGTTATCCTAGACTTAGATTATTATGAAAACATTTAGTATTTGAATATGATTATTGCAAACTGTCATTGTTGCCCAATTAAGTATCATAGTCAAATAAATCATGAAACTAATTTTGCCTTGAGTTGGCTAAAATTATTAGATTTAATTATTCTTGAATTATACCAGTATGGAAAGATATCTACTTAACATTTATCATTTTTTTTTAAATTTTAAGATGTTTATTCCTTTCCAAATACCTTTGAGAAAGCAAACCTATTTCTGTGTTGTTCCCTAGTTTTAGTTATTTACTCAATATTATCATTTTAATACATACTTTTCTATGTATCCTATACCCTTTGCTAATCTGTACTAGATCATACTAAAAATCTTTTTTGTTGTGCAGGTATCTCTAAACAAGTTGATGGAGACACTTGGTCAAGCAGAACCGTATTTTGTCAAGTGCATTCGGTCCAATGCTGAAAAGGTAAAAATATCTTGCAAGGATTGCCACATAGGCCAGCACAATCCATACCAAATTCCAAGATTTAATGTCATTATGAAAAGGGTCTAAGAAGAAAAAAAGCTTCCATTTCTGTAGGCAGTAAATGGTTTTAATGGACAATGCACCTGGCCTATATGCAATTCTTTTAGCTTATATAAAATTTGACACACTTCACTGGTTAAAATTTTAATCAAAAAAATTTATTTTTTCTACTAGGACAACGTTAGATGCTATAGTAAAGAAAATCTTCACCTAGGGGTTGTGAACCTCTTCCAAAAAATATTTTGATGATTGTATTTCAGCATAATCAGTTTCCTTTGTAGTTCTTTGTATTTCATTTATGTATTTAAAGATGTTTTGAGAAGGGGCTTATAGCCTCACCAGATTCCCCAGAGGGGCCCAAGGCACAAAAAAAGTTCAGAACCCCTGGTGTAGTAGAAGGAATGCCCGACTTAGAGGGAGGTGAGATCTGGGTTCAAGCCTTTTATTTATTAGTTGTGTAACTGTGGTCAAGTCAGTTGTAGTTAATTTTTCTAATATTTTTAGATGTACAAAGTATTTTACCTGCTTTATATGATTTGATCCTCAAACAGCCCAGTGAAATAGATAACACAAACATTCTGGTGTCATTTTCTAGATGAAGAAACCAAAAGTGACTTGCCCAGTCTTACAGCGACATACATATTAAACTCCTTCTAGTAATAGTGGTTCAGCCGTTTTTTTTCCTTATTGCCTTTTAGTTGATAGTAGCTTGCATGGTATTTTGGAATTATCCTATCATTATTAAAAATAGTAACAAAGAACAGTGAGGGGTCGAAGTCTCACAGGTCTCTCTTCTTCGTGTCAAACAGTGTAGTTGCTAAGACAGTAAAGCAGCAGCAAAATCTCCACGTTGAAGAGTTGTTAGTTGTTGTTATCTTTGAACTTGCCCAGTATGGGTTATAGACATCTGCCTCACTGAAATGCAGCATGTGCTGCTACTAAGTCCTGCTGTGTAATTTATGTATTCTCTGAGAATATAAGAATTTTTATAGTCACTATTTCCATAGACATAATGTGGCATAGTGACTAGTGAGCTGATCTCCAAATCAAGAAGAGCTGGGTTCAAGTTGTGATTCTGGGCCAGTCACTTAAGTCCTAACTGCCCCAGGGAACTCTCTAAAATTATAAATTTCAAAGAAAATTCCAGCCTGTATTGCTAGAGGAAGTTTCCTCATCTATTAGTTCCTGATACCAATGAAGTCATAGATCCTATGAAATTCCCAGATCCAATTCTTACTAATTTTGTAACAATATCATAGGCAAAATGTATTTATTATTAAACAGCTGTTTGAACTTGACTCCTTATAAGCCATTATGCCAGAATGTTTTAGATTATCTTTTTAAGTACATTTAAAAAGTCTGGGTTAAGGGGGCAGCTAGGTGGCACCGTGAATGGAGCACCAGTCTTGAAGTCAGGAGGACCTGAGTTCAAATCCAACCTCAGATACTTAACACTTACTAGCCCTGTGACCTTGGGCAAGTCACTTAACCCCAATTACCCTGCCCTACTCTAAAAAGCAAAAAAAAAAATTTTTTTAAAGTCTGGGTTAAAGAGTTTGCATTTCATATAAGCCTTTGCTTTTTTCCCCCCACTTTGTATTTTTAGCTTCCTTTAAGATTCAGTGACCCATTGGTACTTAGACAGCTGCGTTACACGGGGATGCTGGAAACAGTCCGAATTCGGCAATCAGGATACAGCTGCAAATATTCTTTCCAGGTTAGACAAGTCAGAGACTCCTTTTAAAAAATGTGCTAATATGTTTGCATATATACACACGTGCTCATACGCATGCCTGTATACCCCTTTTCCTTCATATGTTTGTGCGTGTTCATATAGCCTCACATTTCTGATGTATCATTGTTTATTACATACATGGGCTTTGTGTATATTTATTCCTCCCTTCTTCTTTCTTTAACTGCCTGTTATTTGAAAATAGAAAAGGATAAAAAAAATATTAACTTCTACCTGGTAGGAATGCTCTATTTATGCTCATATAACTATCTTTACTCTGTTTACATTATCAGTAATGCCTTCCAATCCCCAGTTGTTATAAATTGCTCTTAAAATTTGTAAATACTCCATCTCCTTAGTCAGAAAACTTTTAAGTATCTATATTCTTGGTACTCTAAGGGTTAATAGAACTCAGATTTGCCTTCCCAAATGCAAAGTATTTCATTCTTTGTATTCTTCTGGGTTTTCTGCATATGATATGATTTTTACTTGAATGACTGCCACACAACTGAAATCCAAAGCTTCTCATTTAGCACAGCTGGCTTCTGCTGGTGCCATTATTGGGTGGGATCATATAGCTTTCTCCAGTCAGTTATATAGAGGCTTCAGTGTAACTGAGACCCTCTTAATCACTCTAGGCCTCAAAGCCTCATTCTTAGTCACACACTAACACCTGCCACATTCACTTATGTTTCTGTGAAAATAGGTTATGGTAGAATTACTTTTTCAGTGTGTTATAGTATTCTTTAAAATAATTTTTAGAAAAGCAGCATGATATAGTAGAATAATCTAGGACTTGGAAGACCTGTGGGCTAATCTCAGCTCTTTGTAACTTTTAAGATTGACTTAACCTCTCTACCTTGCTTTCCTTATCTCGAAGAGGAAGGGATGTGCTAGGTGATTTTCAAGGTCTCTTCTTACTCTGAGTTTCCATGATTCTGTAATTATCAAATACTACAGTTTCTACCTCCATCATCTTCCTGATAACCCTTAAGTTATTTTATCCCCAGGTACATGCCCCTATACTGGCTTTTTATACTGTTTAAATTTAAAGGATAAATTGTAATTATAAAGAACTTCATTGATTACACCAAATCTTTTATGAACAGTTTTCTTTCCATTCCCATTGTCACCCTCAGAAATTTGCCACCGCAACAGTTCACATGGGGGCATTTTGTGTAATAATTGTTGTAGAGTATTGAGCACAGAGGCTAGCACCTAGTAAGCACTATAGAAATGTTAGTTGTTGAGTTTGTTATTATTTATTATTACTTTTATTATTGTTTTACCATTGTTTCTTTTTCATTTTTAAAGGATTTTGTGGACCATTTCCATGTTCTTCTCCAGCGTGAAACTATTCCTTCAAAATATAACATTCAAGATTTCTTCAGGAAAATAAAGCTTAATCCCAGTAATTATCAAGTTGGAAAAACCATGGTAAATGCAGTGTGTTTGTATTTGGTGTCTACATAAAAATTGAGTTTATTTACATGTGTGAAAAGCTTTACCTAAGTTGTGTGGCATAATGAGCTCTGAAAGTCAGAGGAGATATATTCAAATTCTCCTTCTGATGCTTAGTACCTATATGACCTTGGGCAAATGACCTAATCTCCCTACACCTGTTTCCTCATTGATAAAATGAGGCAGTTGGACTAAATGTCCTCTGAGGTTCCTTGATCTGTGATCAAATGCAGTATACCATAAGAAGATTGATAGGGCAAATGCTATTAGTTGATAATTATAATAATAAAAAACCCTTAGCTCCACGTCTTTATTTCCTTTTTTTTTTCTTTTTTTGCTTTTTGGAGGGCAGTTGGGGTTAAGTGACTTGCCCAAAGTCACACGAGTAGTAAGTGTGTCAAGTGGCTGAGGCCAGATTTGAACTCAGGTCCTCCTGACTCCAGGGCTGGTGCTCTATTCACTGTGCCACCTAGCCACCCACACGTCTTTATTTCCAATGGTATGTGGTTCATAATGTACCAAATATTCTGCTGTTATCCCCTCAAACTTATCACATCCGAAATAGTTTCTCCATTCACTTTCCATTCACTGTTCCCAAACTTCATGTTCCTGTCAGTGATACCACCATTCTTTCATTATCCCTAAATAGAAGCTTGAAATTATACTTTGTTTTTCCCTTTCCTTCCATTTCACATCAGATCTCTTGCTACGTTATCATTTATGTCTTGGAAATTCTCAGATTTTCTTCTTTTTCATTCCTGTTGTCACCGATGTAATCTGGAACCTCTTTATCCCGCATCCAGACTACTATGCTAGCTATTTCAGTGACTTGTCTGTCTCTAATATCCTTTCTCTCCAATTCTAAGTACTACTAGGATAGTATTCTTAAAACCATGTTCTTAGAACTCCCCTATTCAAGAACCCACAGTGGCTTCCTATTGTATGTACACTTCATTACAAGTAAATTCCTTGGCCTGGTTTTCAGAGGCCTCCACAATCTGGTGTAATCCTTTCATCCAGCCTAATCCTCCTCTGCTTGTCAAGAGGTGGTGTCTGATTCAGGGTGGGATGGTCAAATAAACTGAGGGTGTTTTTTTTAAGGATAGGGGAGACATAGTCATGTATAGGAGACAGCAGGAATGATCTAATAGATAATGATCAATTAAAGATAAGAGAGAATTGGAGTGATAGTTGAAGCATTTGCTAGAAAAGAGTAGATAAAAAGAAGGAAGGAAACAAGCATTTATTAAGTGGCTACTATGGGCCAGGCACTTCACTAAATGCTTTACAAATATTATCTCGTTGCATTATCACAACAACCCATTTTACAGTTGAAGAAACTGAGGCAGACAGAGGTAAGTGATTTTCCCAGAATCATACAGTTAATAAGTTCCTTAGGCCAGATTTTATTTTAGACCCTCCTGATTCTGAGTCCAGGTTTCTCTACCTACCTACATGCCTAAGTAGGATTAAGAGTGCATGTTGAGGGGTTGACTTTGGGGAGGAAAAGGAGGAGGACAACCTTTGGAAAAGAAGAGTGCTGTGGGAGGCTTCAGGGAAAAATTGTTAGAAATAACCCCCAGAAAGAGGGATACTAAATTGATTAGGGAGAAACACTGAATTATTTCCTTGCTGTAGTGAAGTCCTAGTCCCTGCCCTCCAGGAGCTTACAGTCTTAATTAGGGTACTTTGTCCATAAAGACATACATACAGAGTAAAGTAGGTAACTTAAGAGAAGAAGGCCTTTCTTGCTGAGACTTCTGGGAAAGACCTCTTCCATCATGTAGGGATTGAGGAGGGAGACCTTTCCAGGCATAGAGGAAAGTCAGTGCTGACACAGGCACAAGAAAGGGACCGTTATGTGCAAGCAGCCACATACAATCTAGTATGGCAGGCCCATGGAGGGCAGTAAGGTATAAGAAAACTGAGGAGGCAGGAAGGCCAAGGTTATAAAGAGGTTCACTTGCGAAACAGAAGAGTTTCCATTTTATCCCAGAGACACAAGAAAGCCACTAAAATTTAGTGAGCTGGGGGGGAGGGCAGGTGACACAGACATGTGCTTTAGGAAAGTCACTTTTTAGTTGCTGTGTAGAGGACAGCTTGAGGCAAGGAGACCAATTCGGAGGCTATCACAATAACCCAGGCGAAAGTTAAGTTCCTGAACTAAGGTAATACCTGTGTGAATAGAAAGAGAAAGGTATGTCCAAGAAACATTTTAAGGCTATAAATGACAGAATTTGGCAACAGATTGGATATGTGGAATCTGTGAGGAGTCAAGGATGACTGTGAAGCTCAACATATACTTAGAAAGTGTAAATTAGACAAGTAGGAGAACCAAGAGAAAGCAATGCCATGAAAACCTAGAGAGAATAAAGTGGTGAATAGATCTAATGTTGCAGGATGAAGATTGAGGAGTTTTGTGTCTAGTGCAGAGTGAAAATTTTCAGGACGAATTTTGACAGGTTGAAATAGATCCAGGATAGGTAGTTTGTGTACTGAGGAGAAATCAAAACTGTGTGATACATGGATAGGTTCAAGATGCTAGTGATGGAGTAGATGTTATAGAGAGGATTTATGCTTTATGTGCAGGTTAGAATCATGTCTTCTGAGATATATTTAAATGTTTAGGTTCTGCGTTTCCATGCACATATGATACAGTAAGGCGCTAATAAGCAATGAATGATGACTGAGATGTAGTCCCTATGTTAATTGAGGTTATAAAATAGTAAGAGGCATGAATAGTAACTTGGGATTCTAGAGTTAGAAGGGATCTTAGAAGCTATCTGCTGCAGCCTCTTAATTTTATAGATAAAGTAACCGAGGCCCAGGAAGGTTAAGGGATTTGCCCAAAGTCGTGCAGGTAATGAACAACAAAGGCACAGTTTGAATCCATATTCTCAGACTCCAGAACTAATGTTCTTTCTATTGCGCTAGGCCATGAACACAGCTGAGCCCTGAAGAACATAGTATTATCACTAACTTACTGTTGATCATGAAACTTTGTGCAGTGATAAGCATTATAAATCATTATCTGCAAACTGTTGGCTCCTTACTATACCCATCAGACTGACTCACATCAACTTCCTGATTACATCTCTCTCTAGATGAAGTTTTACAAAGTCACTGTTCCTATGTCTACAAAGGTGACTTTCCTCAATCCTTTTCTTCCTTCTGTTAGGTGTTCCTTAAAGAACAAGAACGCCAGCACCTACAGGACTTGCTGCACCAGGAAGTGCTCCAGCGGATTATACTGTTACAGCGATGGTTCCGAGCCATGCTTTCTAGACAGCGTTTCCTCAATCTGAGGCAGGCAGTCATCATCCTGCAGGTGAGAAAGACAGATCTTTTCAGGGCATTTGGCTAATTTCATAATTTTTTAAGCTTTTATTTAGTATTTTTCCCCCATTACATGGAAAAACAGTTCTTTACATTCATTTTTAAAACTTTGAGTTTCACATTCTCTCCCTCCTTCCCTCCCCACCCTTCACCCCCATTGAGAAGGCAAGCAATTCAACATAGTTTATACATGTGTAGTCATGCAAATTATATCCATGATAATCATGTTGTGAAAGCAAACATAGACAAGAAAAAAAACTTAAGAAAAATAAAGAAAACTTTTTAAAAGTATGCTTCAGTCTGTATACTGACACCATCAGTTCTTTCTCTGGGGATAGATAGCATTTTTTATCATAAGTCCTTGTGAGTTGTCTTGGATTGTTGTGTTGCTGAGTATAGCTAAGTCATTCATGGCTAATCATCTTACAGTATTGCTGCATAGTAGTACCTTTCACTTTGCATCAGCACATGCAAGTCTTTCCAGGTTTTTCCAAGAGCATCCTGCTCATCATTTCTTATACTACAATAATATTCCATCATAATCACATACCACAACTTGTTCAGCTATTCTCCACTTCTAATTCTTTACCCCCAGTAAAGAGCTACTATAAATATTTTTGTACATACAGGTCCTTTTCCATTTTGTTTTTTGTCTCTTTGGGGATACAGACCTAGGAGTGGTATTGCTAGGTCAAAGGGTATATACATGGTTTTATAGCCCTCCAAATTGCTTTGTAGGATGGTTGAACCAGTTCACAACTCCACCAGCAGTGCATTAAAGTCTCATTTTTTTCCCACATTCCCTCCAACATTTGTCATTTACCTTTTCTGCCCTATTTGCCAATCTAGTACCTCATAATAATTTTAATTTGCGTTTCTCCACTCAATAGTAAGTTAGAGTATTTTTTTCATATGACTATAGATAGCTTTGATTAATTCTTCAGAAAACTGATAATGTCTTTTGATCATTTATCAGTTGGGGAATGGCTCTTTATTTTTATAAATTTGACTTGGTTCTTTTTGAGAAATGAGGCCTTTATCAGAGAAACTTCAAAATTTTTTTCACAGTTAACTATTGCTAACTGTATTTCCCTTGGTCTTGTTCTCCCTATTCCATTTTGTTCTCTCTCTCCTTTCACCCTGTCCTTCCTCAAAAGTGTATTGCTTCTGACTCGTCCTTCCCACAGTGTGTACTCCCTTCTATCACCTCTTCCCTTCTCTTATCCCATTCCCCTCCTGCTTTCCAATAGGATAAATAAGATAGATTTATATACCCAATAGCATATGTATGTTAGGCCTTCTTTGAGCCAGTTCTGATGAGAATAAGGTTCACTTACTCCTCCTCACTTTCCCTCCTTCCCCTCCACTGCAGAAATTTTATCTTGCATCTTTTATGTGAGATAATTTACTATATTCTACTTCTCCCTTTCTCTTTCTCCCATTGCATTCCTCTCTCACCCCTGTCATCCCTTCATATTCAACTTATACCTGTGCCCTCTGTCTATATATGATCTTTCTAACTTCCCTTATAAGAAAGATCTTATGAGTTAAAATATCATATTCCCGTGTAGGAATGTAAACAGTTTTAACTTAATAAGTCTCTTATGATTTCCCTTTCCGGTTTACCTTTTTATGCTTCTCTTAAGTCTTGTATTTTGGAGTCATATTTGCTATTCAGCATTGGTCTTTTCATCAAGAATGCTTGAAAATCTATCTCATTGGATGTTTATTTTTTCCCCTGTAGGATTATACTCATGTTTCCTGGGTAGGTGATTCTTATTTTTAATTCTAGCTCCTTTGTCCCTCAAAGTATTGTATTCCAAACCCTCTGATCCTTTAATGTAGAAGCTGCTAAATCTTGTGTTATTCTGACTATGACTCCACAATACTTGAATTATTTCTTTCTGACTGCTTGCAATATTTTTTCCTTGACCTAGGAGCTCTGGAATTTGACTATAATATTTCTGGGAGTTTCCATTTTGGGATCTCTTTCAGGAGGTGTATTATTTCCATTTCTGTTTTACCCCCTGGTTCCAGAATATCAGAACAATTTTCCTTAAATAATTTCTTGAAAGTTAATGTCTAGACTCTTTTTTTTGATCATAGCTCTCAGGTAGTTCAAAAATTTTTAAATTCTCTCCTTGATTTGTTTTGCAAATCAGTTGTTTTTCCATTTCACATTGTCTTCTTTTTTTTTTCATTCTTTTGGTTTTGTTTCATTGTTTTTTGATTTCTCATAAAGTCATTAGCTTCTATTTGCTCTGTTCTAATTTTTAAGGAATTATTTTCTTCAGTGAACTTTCAGATATCCTTTTCCATTTGGCCAGTTCTGCTTTTTAAAACATTCTTTTCCGCATTGGTTTTTTGAACCTCTGTTAGTATTTGGCCTAGTCTGTTTTTTAAGGTGTTATTTTTCTTCACTATTTTTTGTCTCCTTTTTCTTTGGTAACTATTGACTTGTTTCTCTTGGTTTTCTTGTATCAGTTACATTTCTCTTCCCATTTTTTCCTCTGCCTCTCTTACTTGATTTTCAAAATCCTTTTTGAGCTCTTCTGTGGCCTGATACCAATTCATATTTTTCTTACAGGCTTTGAATGTAGGAGCTTTGACTTTGTTATCTTCTTCTGAGTGTGTGTTTTGATCTTCCTTGTCACCATTAGTAACTTTCAATAGTCGGAATTTTTTTTCTGTTGTTTGCTCATTTTCCCTGCCTATTAATTGACTTTTAAGTCTTTGCTAAAGTAGGGCTCTGCTTCCAAGGTGGAAGCCTCACTGTCCCAAGCTTCAGAGGTTTTGTGCAGCTGTTTTCAGAGATACTTCTAGGGACCTATAAGTTTTCGGTTCTTCGCAAGGGGTATGATCTAAGGACAGATCTTTACTACTCTCCTGGCCTGTGCTCTGGTCTGTGAGTGACCACAAACACTTTTCTGCCCTGGAACTATGAGGAGGGTCCCCCCTCTACTCTGGCCTCAAGCTCTACTTACTGTCAATGGACTGAGAGATCTAGAAACAGCAGCTGCTGCTGTAGCTGATGATGATGATTCGGTCACTCCCAAAGCCTGCTCCTGGTCTGTACTGGTACAGCCTGTGCTGGACTCTGTTCCACTCTCACCCAGGTGCAACAGACCCTTCCTGCTGACCTTCTAAGTTGTATTTGGTTTCTGTGAGCTGAGACATCTAGAAACTACCACTGCTGCAGGTGATCTAGTCACCCCAAGGCCTGCTATGGGTTTGTTGGTTCCCAGGCTCCTCTGGCACAACCTGTGCTGAACTGAGCTTCTCTCTTACTCTAGTGCAACAGACCTTTTCTGCTGACCTTCCAAATTGTCTTGGGCTGGTAATTTGTTTCACTTCAATTTTTTGTGGGTTCTGCTATTCTAGAATTTGTGTAGAGTTATTTTTTAAAAGTATTTGGAGGGGTTTGGTGGAGAGCTCAGGAGAGTCTCTGCCTTTTACTCCACCATCTTGGTTCCACCTCTGCGAGTTTCATATTTTAATCTTTGCTTCTAAGAACAGAAAGCTTTGACACTAAGACCATTTTTACTAGCCATGTGCTTTACATAATTATCATTAGCAACAAAGGGACATGAGACGTTAGTATTTAATGACTTGTATATTTTTATATAAAATTTTTCTAAATGATATTTTAGAATTAGAAAGCATAGAATTCTTACTATATGCTGTTTTAAATGTTAGTGATATTGTTGGAGTGCAATCTACAGGTTGCCCCACTCATTATCCTGGGCCATTCTTCACAGGATCTTCTTTTCTCTTTGTTCTGGAACATCATCAGTTTACTTATTCCCAAAAAATGCACTATTTCTTGCCTGTTACACCCTGGGATTATTATTCTGGAAAACTTAGACAAATGTCAGTCAGTCACTTGATTGATTCTTTAGTACTAGTGCCAAGTGTTCTGTTCAGTTAAATGGGTACTGAAGCATCCTTATTGCAAATCTTATCATCACTTGTTCATGATAATGTAGAGATTTTTGAAAAGTTATTTTAGATTCTGTTTTATGGACATAGTGACAAATTATATGTCTTTTGTCTGAGGACCAGCCTAGCAAAGCTCTGAGTCACTCATCATTAGGTAACAGATTTTTGGCCTCTCTTAAAGACCATCCATTCAATTGTAGAAGCATTACAGTGTGTCAATAAAAGGAGTATATACTTACCCCTGGATGAAAATGTTTATATATTGTAGACCTTCAAAGTGGTGAATTTTTTTAATCCTATGGGATTTCCTATTAAGGAAATCATTTTAAACAGTAATTTTTAAGAATGAGACATAATTTATTCTTCCTTACAATGGAAAACACTGGATTTAGAATAAGTATTGGGTTCTAACCCTCACTCTACTGATCAGTACCTAAGTTGTCTGGGGCAAGTTACCTGTCTGGGTCTTATTTCCTCATCTGTGAAACAATGTAGATGGACTAGATGACCCCTGGGGTTCCTTCTAAGTTTGTTTAAATCAAAGATCCTTTGTATAATCATAACTAATACTAGGTAGCATTTATAGAGCCCTTTAAGGTTTGCAAAATTTTTTCTATAGTTTTCTCTTTTGAGTATCCTGACAACCCTATGAAGTAGGTCATGTCATTATCCTCATCTTACAGATAGGAAAACTTAGACTGATTAGAGGGCAAATGACTTGCCCAGGGTCACACATCTAATAAGCATCTTTGGCAAGATTTGAACTCAAATCTTCTGGATTCTAGGTCCAGGGCTTCATCCACCACACCACTTAATTTCCTTTGAATATGTTCCCTGACCTGGCTGTCCCTTTTCTGACAAGGTACAAACTGATGTTCATAGCACCTTTCAGTTCCTTTCCCAGGAGGTAAATGGAATGAGGGATATGTTTTAACAGCTATAGTACTTACTTCTCCATGAAGTTCCTTTGAATTCCTGTTTAAAGGACCAAGTCAGGAGCTGGAAATGCAGAGACAAAAAACTGAAATTTTATTCTGAAGGAGTTCACATTCTTCGGGGTGATACCACATGTCCACAGATAAGAAAATACAGAGAGACCCCAAACTAGATAGAAAGAAAAGAAAATGCAGCTCTTTCCAAGAACTATATTACTGGTACTTCATCATTTAGTATGGCATGAATCTGAACTAGCCAGCAATTTCTTGCATGAAGGGGTCAGCTCCCAATTTGAGGCAAACAGAATAGAGCAATCTTTTAACAGTCTTTTCTGTGACAGCAAATAAAATGTGGAGAAAGGAGGTATACAAGGTGAGTAATGTCAGGGCATAGAATGTCAGTGCTCAGGTCAGGCCTGATGGAGGTACCCTAGCAAAATGTGAAAAGAGGGTTCAGTTTTATAAAGACAAAATAGACTTTGTTAAATACCTGCATTAAAACCAGTGTGACACCTCACATAATATGACAGGCTACATTATTTTTACCTTTTAACACTATATTTCTGAAAGTCTCCACAAAGAAGGAATGAATTAGCTCATCTAAAGCCAGTGTTAGTAATCCTGATTTTCAAAGCTTTTAGTCATTGGAATTTTCTTGGTCAAGAATTAAGATATTCCAAGGTAAAAAAAGGGAGTAAAGTACAGCATACCTGAAAAACAAAATTCCTTTATCTTCTTTTGCTAAAATAACTTCTTGGTGCTTTGTTACTTCATTATGACACAGGACTTCATTTATTTCTTTTGTCTGAAAAATTGTGGTATGAGATAATTCTACAGCGTACACTGTTGGGTCTTTTGTAGCGATCCTGGCGAAATTACTTGAGTAGGAAGCGTGATGAAGGCAGAGATGTCCAGGCTGATGCTCTGGTTCTGAATAATGCAGCAACTATTGTCCAGGCTGCTTGGAGGGCTTATTGGGAGAGGAGGCAGTACCTGCAGATGCGAGCAGCAGCCTCCATCATTCAAGAAACTTGGCGAGAGTACAGCAGACGGAGGCATGCTGCTGCTACCTGCATACAAGCAGGATGGAGAGGCTACTGGGAAAGCAAACTGTACAAGGAACAGAGAAACAAAATTATCCTGTTACAGGCAGCATGCCGAGGATTCAGAGCCAGGCAAAGGTAATATTTGCAGCTGTAAACCAATAAAGAAAAAAGATGAGTGACCCGTTGTTTCTAGAAGCCTGGGCACACGTGCTGGTGTGTAGAGCACCATTAGGATGAGATCAGTGTTTCCCAAGCCTAGGGTTAGATTAGGCTGCTTAAGTAGAAAGTCACAATAGGATATCTCAATCTCAGAAAATACCTTCAGTACTTTCCTAGTTATGGACGTATCACCAAGAAAAATTGGGTTTTTTAATACCTTTACATGTACCATAAACTGTATATTGTTCTAAATTGCGACTGAGTGCTTGGGTTTTAGTTTAAATTCTCAGAAGCCATATTGGTTTAGGTAATTTTGATCTGGGCCCATGATTTAATCTATGTAGTGAGATCCTGGTATGGAGATACACACTCCACTGACTCAGGTCAGCCATTTGCCTGCAACTTAAAGTCTTAGTTTCTTGGAGTACTGTAAAGTTAGGTAACTTTCCCGCAGTCAGAAAGCTAGTATGTTGCAGAGACAGCACTTGAATCCAGGTCTTCTGACTTAAAGGCTAGCCATCTGTCCATTCTGCCTTGCAGGTCTTAATATAACCTGTACTTTTTCCTGAAATCTGGCTTGTACAAAACCTCAGGACATCTCATTGGTGTCCCCAGACACAACTCTTTCCCCACAAGACAACACAAAAACTGAAGGAAACAATGCCGGACAACCCTGCCACTGATGAAACAAACTGAGGGATATCCAGGGCTCCTAGGGGCATACTTTCTGCAGCTGCCTATGTCACTATACTTAGTTCTTTTCAAGAAAGGCATATAGTACTGAAAAGTCGAGAATTCTAGGAATGAGGGATAGAGGGTTTCTCCTCACAGTTTGTACTTTACTCTGTGGCTCAGGTTCTACTTCCCACTTGTGAAGGTAGATGAGCCTTACAGCTGCACAGATGACTCCAGGAAGTTCCTTATCAAAACAAGGAAAGAAAAAATTGGTGAGGAAGTCCGTGGAATAGTGGGAGGGTTTTAGGCTTTCCAGCTGAGGGAAGAGCTGGTCTGAAGTAATAAGGGAGGGACCAAATTCCTAGGCTTATTTTCCATTCTAAATTTCTCAGCTTTCTTGAGGTACCTTTAACTTAATGTATGTATGTGTGTGTGTGTGTGTGTGTGTGTGTGTGTGTGTGAAAGAAGTGTGTTTATTTTTACTAAAACTTAGAGATTTCTTTCAAACATGTCTATTTTGTTTTTTAACATGGTAATTTTGCATGTTTTAAGTATTTACATATATGTGTGTATACATATGTGTGTATTCCCATTTAAATTATGGTTTAATTGGGGTAAAAAATGGTACACCAGGTGTCAGAAGACTTGGTTTTTAGTCCAATTTCTCTTACTTAATTGCATTACCTTGGACTAGTTATTTTCACTCCCTCAGCCCCAGTTTGACTCTTTGTAAAATGAAGGCTTTGGGATAATAATGTATTCCCCAAAATGAAGAAGTCAAAAAGAATGTCATTGACATTTTTTTAAAAATACACAGAAGAAAGCATAAATAAGTTTAAAAGATTTACAAGCAAGTAATAAAGTTTTGAAACCATGTTAAATCTATTATATGCTTTAAAAAAAACCATGAGTAATACAGAGTTTCATATACAGTCTTTTGCTGTTCTTTGCTTATATGAAAATGATTGTGTCAGTATTTAACAAATTCAGTACTAAAAAACTTTGGTTTGGTTTGGATTTTTTATAAGATTGTTGGACCAAATAATCACTAACATTCCTTTCAACTAACATTTTATCAGTCTGGGATAAAATTTAAGAGATACAACCTCTGTTTTAACCAACACTATTTATCCTGTATCCAGTCGTGACCAAAATATGACTTTGAAAATTCATGTTATATTTCTGTTTTTATATAGATTCAGAGCTTTGAAAGAACAGCGGTTAAAAGAAACTAAATTGAAAAATGGATTAGCAATTAAAGAGAATGCTTTAGAGATTTGGGGTTCAGACCCTTCCAAATGGGAGGATGTATCATTTGAAGAAAGAATGAAAGCTGTAGAAGAATACAAATTTGTAATAGAAAATAATCGGATCAGCCATGCCAATTCAGTGGACATTTCTGAGGACTTACCATGCAAACAAGAGAAAGCTATTAGCCAGAGTAGCATTGACTTGGAGCAAGATGTAATTGTAAGACAGAGACGCAAGTCATTGGAGGACCTCAGTCAAAAAAAAGTAGGACGAGCAAAAAGAGAGAGCCGGAGAATGCGTGAGTTGGAGCAAGCAATATTTAGTTTAGAATTGCTGAAGGTCCGTGGTGGGATTTCTCCTTCAGAAGAGCGTAGATGGTCCACAGAACTGATTTCTGAGGGCTTACAGTCATCACAAGGAACCTCTGAGAGTGAAAGTTCTCAGGGAAGCTTAGAACTCTTGAATTTTGAGGAAACTCCAAAAAGCAAACCAGAGTCAGTGTTTTCAAATGAAGAAGACTTAGAGATTCCCTCACCTAAGGCACAGAAACCTTTACCCCACGATTCAAATTTTGATTTACAAGAACATACCCCCATAGTATCAGATGAGAACAGTAATATATTTGTTAGAAAGATGTCACCCTCCAGTTCAGAGTTCTCAGAGCACGTTGCCATGAAAGGCAAGACAGGCTGTGATTTTCAGACCTATAAGCCACAGTTCAGAGAACCCTTCATCCCAAATAGTCTTCCAACTTTCTATATACCACCACATGATCCTACAAAAGTAAGTCCTGAGCTTGGGGCAAGTACTTTGAAAAACATAGCTTTGGGAAGTGAAGAAAAGCCAGGGACAGCTTTTGCCGTGGACACAAACAGAGAAAGCAGAAAATACCACTTCATTGAGGAAGGTAGACCAATGGCTGCTGCTTCCATGAAAAATACTGACTTTTCTAATACTGTGCTTAAGAAGCTAGAAAGGCTAAACATGGAAAAGGAAGAAAGACAAAAACAATTGCAGCAGCAAAATGAAAAAGAAATGATGGAACAGATTCGTCAGCAGAAAGACATTCTGGAAAGGGAGCGAAAAGCCTTCCAAAATTTTGAGACACCGTGGAAAATGGGAGAATCTTTGCTAACAAAGCCTGTCCGACCATCAAAGCAAACAGTTGAAAGGCCACAGTCTCTCCTCATAAACCCTACAAACAAGGAAGAACAGAATGTGCCAGGACCTTTGTCAATAACTATTAAAGGCCTTACTGTTACCCCTGATCAACCAGTTCAAAAGGACCGACCTGTCACTATGTTCTTTGAAGGTAAAGAAAGCCAAAGCCAGTCTGGTATTTCACAGGTCAGGACCGATGGGTGGAACACTAAACTGAATGTAGCTTCCAAGGGGCTGTGTTCCCAGGAGGGAAGGACCAAAGCTATTTTCTTCACACCAAAAGACCATCTGGGTCCTTCACAGTAAGTGAAATATTTATTTTGTTTTTATACCAGAATCTTCCTTGAATATTGAGTGTCCAGTGCTCAAACCCAGGTCTGATGATATCACTCCCCTGCTCAGTGAAGTTCACTGGTTCCTTTAGGATTCCCCAGGAACTCTTCACGCTGGCCACATGACCTTCCCTGTCTATCTCTACATCTAGAATACTCTCCTTCCTGACTGGTGCTTTTTAGAATCCTTAGTGTCCTTCATTGCTCTGCTGCCTTCTACTGGAAGCCTTTTATGATCAACTTTGCTCCCCAGAGACTAGTTCCCTCCTCCCATCACAAAATTTATTTGGTATATACAGTTATATGTAAATTGTATCTCTTCTATAGAATCTAAGCTCCTTGTGTCTACAGACTGTTTCATTTTTGCTTTTGTATTCTCAGCACCTAGCTTGGTGCCTCACACATAAATGAGGCAATTTACCCAGTAGAGCAAATTCTGTTTAAAAATCACCTGAAGGTGAGAAACTGTAGGCCAAGACCAGTTATAAATTATAAAGGTTCATGTATTCGGCACTCTTAACAGTACATAAACCGCCATCATCTTGGAATTTGAAAAGGCAATAGGGTTTGCCATGGCTTGTGGTGTGTATGTGGTTTTTATAAATTCCCTAAGCTCTCCGTAGTCATAATAACTTAGGTTATAAGTATGAAATTTAAAATCTGCAAGTGGTATTTACAATTGGTATGAAAACTTTGGACAATTACAGCACCCAGATATATGCAGTGAACTTATTCAGGTTGCATTAAAGTGAAAAAAGGGTATAGTAAATGAGAAGGTAAATCATACCCTGTGGATAATGATATTGACATAGTCTATATCATCTACAAAAAGAATACCAATTTGCCTTTAAATATCATTAACAGTTTCGTTCTCTGGTACAACTAGACTTATTGAAATTTTTGAAGTTACAAATGTTAAATCTATTCAAGGCCCCTATATGTAAATAGAATATTCTTGTGTCTCCTAGCTTTTCTTCTGTGAAATGTCAGAAAATTATGATAGTATTCCTTATGCAGCCCAGCCATAGTTCAGCCATACTTGCAGTAACAGTTATAATCTGTGAGGAAGCAGCTAGACTATTCAGAGAAACTTCATTGCAGTGCAGTGGAAGGAGTACCAGGTCTAGAGTCAGAGAACCTGGGTTCACATCTCTATTCTGCTTCCTGTTATTACTAAGTCACTTAAGTCCCTGGGCCTCAGTTCTTCATCTGCGCAATGAGTGGGCCTGGACTAGCTAACTTCTTTGGTCTCTTCTCTTCCAAAATCTGTGATCCTGTTATGGGACTATTGTGGACCACTGAGATGACACAATTATCTCTCACAGACTGATTCTCAGTACTTCTTTTTCTCTAGCCTCTCCTCACCCCCAAAACTTTCCCCAGTTTTTTTGCTTAAAGCAAAACAGCACTAGCGCAAATTGAATTGACAGGTGAGGCTCTGATGTTTGAAACTGAAACACAGTAAAACTTAATGACAACCTGAAGTTTGTTTTTTGGTTTTTTGTTGTTTTTTTTTTTTGCATCCCTGTGATTCAGGGATTTTCCATTATAATTTCCTTCATAAAGATGCTGATAGTCCAGAGAAACAGATTTTTGTGAAGTACCTGAGCACGCTGTTTCATGTCATTACATACTAATTTATTGTATCCAAACACCACAAATACTCCTGTTTTGACCATACCACAACTTCTTTGGTTCAATACCATGTAGTCCATTAATTTGGAATGGAATAGGTTTGTGTATGGAATATTTAAGAAGCACCTTAGTCAGTTCTTAAGTGGTCTTTTCATCACTTTTCCAAGCTAAAATATAAATCTAGTAAGTCTCCTTTATTTTATCTCCTTGGAGAGTTGCTTAACTTAGAAAGAATATGTTGTGTGAAAAGTATTTTGAAAATAATTTGTACTACAAGTCTCTAGTTCCTGAAATAATAGCGTAAGAGATTTTATTTTTTCATGGAATCATAAAAATCTCACAGCTAAAAGAGACTTTAGCAGTCATTTTACAGATGAGGAAACTAAATCCCAGCATCATTAAATGAGCTGCTGCATAGCTATTTAGTGACAGAGCTGTGTCTAGAGTTATCAAAGTCAAAACTTTAAAATTGTTTTAAAAACCTTACCATTATATGATATATGCTTAGGAAACAGTTGGCTTCTCTGACCAAAGACCTGCCAAGTAGACCAAACACCAGCTAGGTGGACAGCCTTCTCTGCCACCAGAAACAAGGTCTCTTCAAGGGTTTCTTTCAAGATACCATATGGTTAGTTGACTTTCTCTAAGTTCATAAGTAGTCATAGGGTATTTTTAAAAATGCAGACTGCTTTTCATCACCTTAGAAGGCAACCAAGATGAAATTGGCTGAATTATTAGACACAAAGGAGAGACTCAATAGTCATGTTTGGAGAAAGAATCAAATCTTTAAGAACAGGTAAGAGATTTAGCACAGTTATTCATCAGGATCATCTTAAGGTTTCCTGCTTGGACTGGGTGATTAAAGTCACTCAAAATGTATTTTAGGCACCTACTATGTGCCCAACACTTTCTTGGGGCGGGGAGAGAAGAGGGGAATTTAAAACAGTTAAGACGTGATTACTGACCTCAGGGAGCCTGAAGACTTGGTGGAGAAAACATATATGTAATGGTTAGAGGATAATATTAAAATCACAATATATAATTAAGACTTAAATTATGTAGCAGTAGATAATAAGAGCAATAGGGTTTGTTGTTATTGTTGTTTTTTTGGGGGGGGGAGGCAGGGCAATTGGAGTTAAGTGACTTGCCCAAAGTCACACAGCTAGTAAGTTTGTCAAGTATACGAGGCCGGATTTGAACTCAGGTGCTCCTGACTCCAGCGCTGATGCTCTCTATTCACTGTATCACCTAGCTGCCCCTATATTTATTTATTTATTTTTGAAGAGGCGGTTGGAGTTCAGTGACTTGCTCAAGGTCACACAGCTAGTAAGTGTGTCAAGTGTCTAAGGTCGGATTTGAACTCAGGTCCTCTTGGCTCCAGGGCCAGTCTCTATTCACTGTACCACCTAGCTGCCCCAGCAATAGGGTTTTAAGAGAAAGTCTAGTGTGGTCTACTATAAGACAAGTGGTACTTTGTGATTTTAATTTTAATCAAATAGTCTTGCAAGAGCTGTGTATAAAATAAATAGGAATGAGAAATTGACATTGTGTAGCTATTCAAAGAAAACTTGAGAAATTTTTCTGTTCAGTAGCTTTTTAAAACCAGTCAACATTAAATAACCTTGTGCTGCCTAATTTTCTCTGCCTAGATAATAATTTATTATTTTTCTGTGTAGTATCTGTATTCTCCTTTTTTATTTAACATAATACTTCCCTCATGCCATGAGCTTAGAGACCTGGCTGTGTATTTAAGTTCATGGTAAAGTATATTATGATTACTTTCTGAAGCTCTGGTAGCTCAGTATTTTCAAGATAATTGTTGGTAACAATAGAAGTCAAGTAAAAAAATAGAAAAATAATTTTGTAATTATGGAAATTCAGGAAGTATTAGTGGGTGAAATTAACAAAATTCTAGAACTTATCTAGATAGTTTTGCTGTATATTAGTCTTTATAGGAAAGAATTTCTTGTAATTTTTCTAATTATGTTGTCTTAAATTTTAGTAAGGAATATTTAAGCCATGGAAATAATCAACTCCACACAAGAGATGAACCCCCTAGGAAACCTGTGAAATTGACTGGGCCAGGCAGAGGAGAGGTAAGCAAAAGGTTTTGTCTGTTCTTTTAACTGAAACAAATTTATGTTGATTTGGGAATTATTCCACTTCCTGACTGCCTCTTATTCTACCCATCTTGATTACAAACATTTGCAATAAAAGGACTGTGAAGTAAACTGATTTACTAGTGAGTAATAAAGACATCCTACTGGCAGGGGAAGCACAAGGTCTCCAGGAAAGTTGGGATCACATCCAGAAATGTCACTAGGGCAGAATTGTACAGTTTATAAATATGACTGTAGTGAAGCACTGACCCTGAACCATGTGAAAGGAGGACTTGATTGCTCCATTGTGAAGTCTAGCAGCATAGATTTCCTAACATCTGTTTCTGTCCTTTTTCCAAATAAACAATGCGTGTATTCCTTTTTGTTTATCCCACCCCCTTTTCTGCTCCTAATGGATATGGTGGGGTGGAGGGATGTTTTAAGGAATACATTAGCCCATGTGAGACCTACACTTTGATGCCTTACATCAGCAGAATCTCCTTTTAAAAAAACAAAACAAAACAAAACATTGTTATGTTATCTGTTTTATCATTTGGTCAAGCAGGTTGCCAGACCGGCCCATAAAAAGAAAGCTCGCATGGCGCGGACGCGCTCCGATTTCTTGACTAGAGGTACTTTTGCTGATGGGGAGGGGGATACAGAGGAAGATGATTATGATGACATTATTGAGCCTCTTCTGCCCCCTCACCAAGCTTCTCACCCTGAGCCAGGGCCTTCAGCAAGCGTGGGGCAGGCCTATCACAGTGACTCGGAAATGGTAATTTTACAAAAAATATAAGGGAAACAGGGAGTAATCGGTTGTGATGGGAATGTTCATTGCTAACCTGTAGCTGTACTGACACCCTCCACTGCTTTTTTTCCCTTCTCTTTAATGATTTTGTGAATGGAAAGCCTCAGCGAACATAGCAAATAATGCAGTATTGTATGTTTTCAGTGATACAGAAGCACTTTCACAATGTGATTAACTCATGAAAAGTGCTAAAATTATTTGTAGTGTTGCTTGAAACCACACAATTTTAACACACTGAAGTTTTCTGTTAGCGGTTTGAAAGGTGGCGGTGAGAGCAGGGGTATGTAAAGAACTATGGCCCAACCTATAGCTGACGTTGAGCTTCTGCTCATTTAATTCCCTTTATAACATTAATCCTCCTACTGTGTGCAATCCAACATGCTTTAAACATAATACTTCATTTTTGTTTGGTCATTTTTCAGTAAAAGAACCTATATCAATATTTTTAGCTAACAAGAAAGACAAAAAAATTATGCTCCTTATACCCCCTCCCCCAATATTGTGGATATGGTCATAGGTATGGCTTTCAAATAGTATTTTAATAAGTTTTATTATTCTGTGAGGTATCACTCACATATAGACATGTATATCATGTATATATTAATAAAAGAATGGAATGCTTAAATTTCACTTAATTTCCTTTTTGGTAATTGGTCTCTTATATCCTACCTTCAGTACTTAACTTACTGTGGGAGGAAAGTTTTAGAACATTCTTGTTTGTTTACCCAGTGAATTTTCACTTCTAAGACTTGTTAGTTAATGCTACAATTTCTATCTATGTAGCTCTAAAAATTTGTATGCTTTCTTAGCCAAAGATATGGTTTTGAATCTCTTCTTTTGTCCAGAGTAGCAACTTTAACTTTGTCATGTGGCAATACGTTGAATTTTTAAAAGAACCAAACTGATGGTTCAAGAAACAAATGGACAAAGACAGGAACCATTCAAGTTGGCCATTTTAAACTGAAGTTTTTTAGAAACAATAAAAAGGATGAAAAGAGGCCATTCTGATAGAATCTTTTGCTGAGGAGGCAAATGTATGTAGAGATTTCAGCTATCTACTACAGTGTCCTCATTTTACCAATGAGGAAATTGAGGGATCTAAGGATAAAGATCAGGTAGTCTGGGATTGTCAAAGGAGCATTAGTTCTGGATTAAAAGAACCTGGGTTCAATCCCTGTCTCTGACACTTATTTACCTCCTACAACCTTCAGGTAGTCATTCTGTCAGTAGAGCCAGCTTCTTTTCAGTAACCACAGGCTAAGTCTTATTAGAACTCATATTCAAGTAACAAATAACCAATCTAATCATATAGCCTATAATTGAAGTTGAGAATGGACAAGAGGAAAGACTAATTATTGTGAAAAAGCCTTTGCTATCACTTTGAAAAATTATATATAAATTAATTATTTTGATTTTTATTCTCTAATATTTAGACCATGCCAAAAAAAAAATATTCAAACTGATCTATCTAGTAGGATAGATAAGATCTGGTCATATTGAAAAAAGTAGATTTGTTCCTTAAAGAACATGAAATCAACGTATGTTACTGCTGTTGCATTCCTGAGTGTTTACCATTTTACAAAACATTAGTTCTCTCAGCACACCAAATTTTATCTACTCAAAACCCTTTCTGAGAAACTGAAAGGGAATGGGACTCACTGCTTAGAGGATTCTCTCCTTAAAAAAATTCTTCTGCATCACTTGGGAGCTCTTCTTGTGATTCTTCTGTCCACCTAGTTTGACCATCATTGCATGCATGTAGATCTAGAATTCATCAGTGCACACTCATCTCTTCGCACTCTCTTACTAGCTCTTTTTTTTTTACTATTGGGTACAGGTGGCAGGATACATCTTTGGTGGTCATGTTTTTGAAAAAAACTTACTAAGCAAATGCTAGTGACAATGGATCTTGTGGTGGGAGGGATAGGCAATATGAAGGGGTGGGACTTTTTAATATAATGTGGAAATACTCTATTGCGTTTGTGTCTTGATTTATAGGTACAAGATTGAAGACTAATCCTTTCTAAATGTCTGTTGTGTTTACTGGATATAGAAGCCTTCTGTCATTTAATAGCCAGATTTACAGGGATCAGCTTTTTCATGAAGAGTATTTTTTCTGTTTTAATGACCTGTCTGACTTTATGACAAAACAACCTACAACAGGAAAGGCTTAGCCACTGGGAAGCCTAGAATTTGTCTTTTGCCTTAAGTTTCAATGAAACTAGTTGATAGAGATACTGAATATGAAGCAAATCTTCTTTTGTAGTGGTTGTCCTACTGGGAAGAATAAAATAGTTTATCATGAATATATCAATTGTTAATTACCTTAGTGTCATTAATAAATATCAAGAATTGGTTAATCATTTGTCAGTTACTTCCCATTGAAAGCAATCTATTCAGTACTATCTATGATCTTGCTGACCTTTAAAAAAAATTTTTTTCTTTTAAGGATCTACTCACTATGTATATAAATGCCACTGTCACCCATTTTTCATATGACAATAAGGCAGCTTTTACCTAACTCAGGAAGAATGACAACTTCATAGAATCATAGATTTATTGCTTTAAGGGACCTGAAAGTCTTCTTCCTTCATTTTACATGTGGAACAAAAGGGTCACAGAGGCTACCAAACAGTATTTTGTGAAAATGAATTTTACTTATTTTATTGCCTTTTGCTTTCTGGGCAGTGAATAAGCTGGTTAAAAATCAGTTCTGTTTCTCTTTCTAGTATTGTTAAAACAATCTTCTCTTTCTTGCTTGGTCT
Source organism: Pseudochirops cupreus (assembly GCA_028627135.1). Lineage (NCBI taxonomy): Eukaryota > Metazoa > Chordata > Mammalia > Diprotodontia > Pseudocheiridae > Pseudochirops > Pseudochirops cupreus. Next base: position 523,770,753 of record CM053582.1, on the reverse strand, counting down.
TCTGTTTTTCTGTCTTTATCCTGTCTTTCCACTCCAGGATTTCAGTAATCACCTTTACTCTTATGACTTCCGCATCTAATAGCTCCAGTCCAAAAGTCTTTTGGAGGATTGAGATCTGAATTTCCAGCTTCCTTTTTTATATTTCTATCTAGATATATAGGATGTGGGTTTAACACATTACACTCCTCATAGATGTTTCTTCACAAGTCACATAATTTGAGTATTCGTTTCTAGGATTGATTTTGAATTTGTATCCAAAAGGGCTAAGGCCAAATGATATTTATTCTCCAGTACTCAAGATAAGCTTCGTGAACATCAGATTGTAGCTCAAAGTTACCTTTACTACATATCTGTTTATGTGACAGATTTGTCATTTCAGGTACAGATTTAAACTAGACCAAGTTTCAGAGTTTTCCTAGATGAGACTTCTAGATTTATAAAATTTTTATCTAGACCTAGAGGAGACCTCAGAAACCATCAAGTTGAACCCCCTTCATTTTATAGTTGAAACTAAGGCCCAGGGCACTTGGAGGATTTGACTTAGGTCACACAGGTTGTAATTGTTAGGGGTAGAATTCAAACCTCTGCGCTCTGACTTCAGAGCCAATGCTCCTTGTAGTATACCAAGCGGCCTCTTAATAACATATATGTAAAAGGCTTTGCAAACTTTGGAGCACTCTAGGTAAGTGTCAGTATTTATAAGTACCCAGGTAGCCTGTGGTATGTAGTCTTAGTAGAACCTGGATCACCTTCCAGCCCAATTTTATATGCCAGAATATTTCTAAATCGTTAAGTCAGTTGAGGAGAATTAAAAACTGAAGAAGAAACTTCAGTTTTTTAGCTGTCTTGAAGTTCCTAGCAACATTACCATTCTCTTAACAGAATACCATCTTGCTTGTGGAGTTCTTGATGTCAGAAATGTATGTTCATTTCAGCAACCTTCCAGTTAACGTCCTAAACCACAAAATGTGCTTTTTATAAGTTCTTTCTCACATCAGTCACATAATGACTACTTCTGTTGAGTCAGGTTGAGCTTGCAATATAATAAAGCCACCAGATCTTTTTTCCAATAAATTGCTACCTGGTTATGCTTGTGTCATCTTGTACATATGAAATATATGGTTAAAGAACTTACGCTGAGAATCTTTTGGGGGATGATAAGCCATTGTCTAGAGTAGAATCTTAATTCCTGCCAAGATATGCACTTACAAGAATCCATAAACAAATACTGTTCACTACCCCAAAATATTTGACAGCGTTGAAAACCTTTTGTTCTCTGGGTAGAATCAAAGAATTTGGGGGCTGGAAGGGACCTTAAAGATCAGTTGGTCCAACTACCTCATTTACAAATGAAGAGACCAAAGAGGTTCTGTAATTTGCCCAGGTTCACAGTTGATGAGTGCAAAAGATAAAACTCACTTCTTTTGATTTCCAGACTTGTGTTGGGTGGGTCAAATGGGTAGTTACTACTAGAACATCATTTGTGTTCCCTATGTCTACTTCCATGGATGAGAAACCTATGAATTCTTTGTCCAAAGATTTGTTCCCTACTTTCAATGTAAGCAGCTTAAGTATGCAGGGTTTGTACACCCCTGGTCCCAGTTTCACATTTATTTCAGAAGTCTTTGGCCAAGGTTATTAGTTACACAGAAGACACATGGTCTTCTCTTACCTTGGATGTATGGTCCGTATTCAGTAAACTAGGTAGAACTAAATGCCTCCATAGGCTTTTTCCATTAGATATTTCACCATCTGATATAATAGGCCATCAGTAATTTTCTTAAAAGTGCCTTCATATTCCCAAAGATTGGATCGTAATTCTTTGGGGAATATGTTCTTTTCTTTTAGCCAGCCATATAACCTTTATGGGCCATCTAGGTGGCACAGTGGGTAAAAACTAGACTTAGTATCAAGAAGACTCATTTTATGAGTTCACATCAGGCCTTAGACACTTACTTGTTGTTTGACCCTAGGCGAGTCACTTCACCCTGTTTACCTCGGTTTCTTCATCTAATCCTCATCTTAAAAGGGAAATAGCAAGCCACTCCAGTGTCTTTGCCAAGAAAACCTTAAATGAGGTCACAAAGAGTTGGATATGACTGAAATGACTCAACGATAACAACAACAAAATCATCTTTATAGGTTCATTCTGCTAACTGCAGCTCCCACTAGTCCTCTGTATTCAGCAGAGTCAAAAACCTACATTTATACAGGTCAGCAGCTTAGGGGGATGCATTTTCTGAGGGAAGAATCCACAGGTGTAATCACGAACATTGTTATTCTTCAACATCAGTCAATCCAGCATGCATTTATTAAACACCTGCTGTGTACTAGATAACTGTGCTAGGCACTATGTGTGCAGTTACAAAGGGAGAGAGTTCCCTCCCTCCAAAAGCTTACATTCCACTGAGGGCTTACAAGTATTCACAGGTTAGAGGTGGGATAGTGACAGAGAGATAATGCATAGTGATAAAGGAAGACAGATGAACAAGTACGGATATCTGGAAAGGCCTCTCAAATGGAGGTGGCACTTGAGCTGAGCCTTGCAAGGAGTTAAAGATTTCAAGAAGCCAGGCTGAAGTAGGGCAAATATCAGAGGTATTGGAAATAGTCTGTGCTGTGTTTCTGGGCCAAACCATGCAAAGTAGTATGAGGGGTGAACAACTAAGCTAGTTTGGCTGGAGCAGAGTGTGCACAAAGAAGAGCTATGTATAATCAGCCTAGAAAGATGGAGTCTTCCTCCCCATTCTTATCTTTTGCTGCCCTCTTCTGGAACCTTCCATGCTGATCCCGCACATACCCTCTGTCCTCAATCTTCCATTATTTCCACTAAGAGTCCAACCTGCTCCCCTTCTGAGTACCTATAGTCCCATTTGTATTATTCTTATGGTGCCTATGATAGAAAATCTTTTGTATCCTTTTACATTCTTTACAAGTGCCTTGTACACAGTTGGTGCTCAGTAAATTTTTGTTTTCTATTCCATAGTTGTCCATAAGAACCTTTTATGGCTTTCACAGATCCAGAGAGATTGAAGGCTGAAAAAAATCTCAAATCATACTCTCCAGAGAAGAGCTATATAGAAAATAAGAATGAAGTCGCAACAAGTGATTATAATTAATTGAACAAGTTAATATCACTACCTTATATAGTGTTTGCACATTATACATTTTGGAATTACTAATTATAATTACTAAATTAAAGCATTCTCTTCAGAGACTATTATTATTTAAGCATTTAGCTGAAATTAAAGCTAGTGTCAAGCTTTTAATATTTCCACAAATTATTTTTGTATTATTTCTCCACATCAGTCAGTATTCTTTTTTTAAATGCTGTTTCATTTTTTCCCCAGTGGCATGCAAAAACAACTTTTGAAATTGATTGGTTTTGGGTTTTGGGTTTTTTTGAGTTTTGTCATTTAAGTTTTCTAGTTTCTGTCCTTCCCTTCTTCCCCTCACCCGTTGCTGAGACAGTGAGCAGTCTGACACAGGTTACACGTGTGCAGTCATGTAAAACATTTCCATATTAGCCATTTGGTGCAAGAAAACCCAAGAAGGAAAGAAGGAAAGGGAGTGAGTGAACGAGAAACCGTACACTTCAGTCTGTATTCAGACAGCGTTAGCTCTTTCTTTGTAGGGAGACAGACCTTTGCACCGCACTTCCTTTGGGACTGTCCTGAGTCGCTGTGTTGCTGAGAATAGCGCAGTCACTCACGGTTCTCCGCCTCACAGTATCGCCGTTGCTACTTACAGTGTTCTGCCTCTGCTTATTTTACTTTGCATTAGTTCGTGTACGTCTTTCAGGTTTTTCTGAAATCGTGCTTCCTGTTATTTCTTATAGTACAATAACATTCCATTACAATCACGTACCACAAAGTTGTTTAGCTGTTCCCCAATGGATGGACATCCCCTTAATTTCTAATTCTTTGGCACCAAAAAAAGAGGAGCTATAAATACTTTTGTACAGATAGGTTCTTTTCCCTTTTTTAAAAAAAAATCTCTGGGATACAGACCTAGTAATGGTATTGCTGCATCAAAGGGTATGCACAGTTTAGTTACCCTTTGGACATAGTTCCAGATTGCTCTCCAGAAAGGCTAGATCAGTCCACAACTCCACCAACAATGCCTTAGTGTCCCAAGTTTTCTCACCTCCCCTCCAGCATTTATCATTTTCCTTTTCTATTGTTTTAGCCAGTCTGATGGGTATATGAGATGGTACCTCAGATTTGTTGTATTTTACATTTCTTTAACCACCAGTCAGTATTCTTAAGCATTGAAAAAGACAAAACTCATCTCAGGATTTTTTTTTAACCTTAGATCACAGAGCTTTGCATTAATATTTATTTGACCTTTCCAGTTCAGGATTGAAATAGAATATAAGTGTGGTCCTGGAGACCAGAGACACCCCTCAAATATTATGGACCTTAGAAACAGGTCTAGACCCACCCCCTCCCTCTCCTATAAAAGAGGTTGGTTCTATTAAATTCTCCAAGGTTTCGTGTGGAACTTAGGAAATAAAGTAGACCATTACCCAAATAATTCTCTCTCTTCTTTTTTCTTTATCTTCTTACCTCCCTGCCACTAAAATGTGGAGCTCAAAAGAGCAGAGAGTCATCTTTTATCCCAGGTAATTTTATCTGACCGCTTAGACCTCTCTTCATCTGCTTTGTGCAGTGAATATAGCAATTGGTATTTATTTTGTTTATTTTCTATATTTTATAATTGGTATTTATTCTGCATATAATTAGTCTGTATGTACTAACATACGTGCACATCTCCAACAGAATGCAAGCTGCTTCTGAGCAGGGATTGTTTCAGTTTTTGATATTTATGTCCCTAGTACTTGGCATACACTAGGTGCTTAACAAATGTTTGTTGATTGATGTACCAGACTTGCTTAGCTCTTTTTCTTGCTGTAGCCTTTTGCAGATCACTTGGCAATTTCAGATCTAGAATACGTTTAATAGTATTGCTTATTTATCTTATTTAAAGGTTGTTTTCAGGTGAACATCTGGATAATTATCTGTAACATAGCCTACAGGCATTGCAGTGAAACTCCATTAAGATATTTTGTCTAGACTGGCAACCAAAACTTTAAACTTGTTATACAGAGTAAAAACTTGCTTTTCTTATTATTCTAAGCACTAGTCTCCTTAATGCTCTCTATGGATTCTCAAGTTCTCGCAAAGGACATGCAGGTGGTTCCCATATTTCTGATGCCATATTCACAAGACTTCACTGGAAGCAGTTAAGGAGCTAAACCATGAGACTGTAAGGTACTCCCATAAGGTCACTTATTCCATTCTTCTTCCACAGCCAAGTGGGACCATACTTAATTCACACAAGTGAATTGGATCTCTAGGCAAGCACCTTAGAGAACTTTTCTTATAAATCCTTTCCTATGTTTGATGATTTAAGAGCTTTCCACAGATAAGCAATGCTATCAGATGTATCTAGATTTGAAACTGCCAGATGATCTGTAAAATGATATAGCTGGAAAAAGAACCAAACAAGTACTGTATGCCAGGTGCTAGGCATACAGATATCAAAAATTGAAACAATCACTGTATTCAAGCTTACATTCTGTTGGAGATGTGTACATATATCAATATATACAGACTAATTATATACAGAATAAACACCAAGTAGTTAAGAAAGGAGGGCACCAGCAATTGGGGGGGCTGGGTCAGAATAGGTTTCATTTAAAAGGTGATGCTTGAGTTGTGTCTCTTAAGAAAAAGATTCTTTGAGGGAGTAGTAAGGATGGAGTTCATTCTGGGAATGGGGAATGGCTAGTACTAAGGCATGCAGACAAAAGGCAGATTTAGGCTTTATGTAAGGAAAAACTTCCCACCAATTAAAGCTGTCCAAAAGTGGAAAGGACTGCCCTGGCAGGTAATAGATTCTCCCTAATTTAAGGTCTTCTAACAGACTAGATGACCATTTTGTCATGCATGTTTTAGAGGAAATTTTTCAGGAATGAGTTGAACTAGGTGATTGCTGAAGTCCCTTCTCTGATGTTATAGTTCTAAAATGATAATGTAAGGTAAAATAGTAATGGAGGAATGTTCTTGTTAAATTCTTCAGCCGATCAGGCCTCTCAAACTGGATGTCCAGTAGACATCTTAAATTCAATATGTCTGAAACAGAATGTATTATTTTCCCCCCTAACCCTCTCCCCCTTCTACCTTCCCTATTACTGTAGAGGGCACACCATCCTCCCAGTGCCTCAGGCTCCCAACATGTACATCATTCTGAATTCCTCACTCTCACTGTTCTTCCCCATGCCCACCCTATATCTAATCTGTTACCAAGGCATGTTGATTTTACCTCTGCAACATTTCCCCAAAATGCTCCCTTCTCTTTTCTGACACTACGACTACTCTATTCCAGGCTATCCTCACTACACACCTTGATTACTACAACAGCCTGCTGATGGGTCTACCTGCCTCAAGTCTCCCCGCTCCAACTCATCTTCCACTCAGCCACTTAAAGTGATTTTCATAAATCTGAGGTCCAACCATGTCACTCCCCTACCAAAAAAAAAAAACTCCATTGACTTTCTGTTGCCTCCAAGATCAAATACAAAATGCTTTGTTAGCATTCAAAGCCCTTCATAACCTATCCCCCTCCTGCCTCTCCAGATTTCTTCTACCTTATTCCCTGACACATACCTTTCATTCAGCAACACTGACCTCCTGGCTTCTCCAAGAACAAGACATTCCATCCCTCAGCTCCAGGCATTTTCTCTGACTGTCCTTCATTCCTGGAATGTTCTTCCTCCTCAGTTCTGCCTACTGACTTCTCTGGCTTCCTTTTAAGTCTCAGCTAAAATTCCGTCTTTTACAGGAAGCTTCTCCCAATCCCTCTTAATCTTTCCCTCTGTTAATTATTTCCTGTTTGTCATGTATACAGCTTGCTTTGTATATATTTGTCTGCATGTAATCTCCCTCATTAGGTTGTAAGCTCCTTGAGGGCAGGTACTTCCTCTTTTTTAGTAGTATCTGGCACATAGTATGCAGTTAATTTATATTTATTAATTGATTTATTGATCACATTGAGGTGTCTAATCATTATGCAGTAGGAGTGAACCAGCATGGTTAGTCTATAGGAAGTAAGTGTTTGAGGGGAAATCAGGTAAGGCTTTCATGAGCACCTACTGAGGTACCTAGTGTGGCATGAGATTCAGAATGACACCAAACTGCTGATCAAGAGGCTTTCTTCTCCCTAGTTGGTGTTAGCAGACCCTGGCACTCAGCCCTCTGAATATCATTAGAACAAATTGAGTAGCCATGTGCCATATTGCAAAGTGAGAGATGCTACAAATGGGAACAACAGACATTTTTGTACATTTTATTTAAATAGTAACATTATTCTTCTTAGTTAAGCAGTTAACAAGTAAATATTCCCATACTCCAGATGAGAGATGTGAGATAGCATTGTAAGAGGATTTGTAGTTCTGAGTTTTGTTTTCTAGATACCTCTAAAAGAGGACATTTTTGAATTCAGGGACATTTTCATTGTAATTAAAGGTAAAACACACTTAACACCTTTTTTCCACATAATCTGTGTTAGAAAACAGTTTATAGGAAAAAAATTGTGAAATGATAAGGATAAGACATCATGTAGCACTATCACCATTATCAAAATTAAATGAGAGTACTGGAATTCCCATTGATTATGAGTCCCTTCAATTCCTTGTTATACTTTATCAATCTAAAATGATCATCATAGCAGAATCAATTTGTAAGGTTTTAATGCATCAGCAATGACTTTTTTCTTCTGTAATTCCCAGTGCCAAGTTTGATTTTACAAATGAGCATTGAGCTTTTAGATGAGGTTTTATAAAATACATCAGTTGAAAGGTTCTTGAAAAGTTAAACAAAACTAATCTGCAAGGCTCCATCCTACTGGGTGGGCAAGGTTAGAGTTGCATGCCTTTGGTCACCCTCAAATTTGTAGTGAAGCAAGTTAGACTATTCTGAATATTTAGCAAACTGAAAGGCTTAAGGGAAAAGAAAGATGTAGTGAGGAGAAAGTATTGTTTTGAGTAATGGGAAAGTTGTCATATTGGTAAGTAGATTTATGTACCGTTCTGTGTATAAACATTCGATTTTCTTTTAGCATATCCTTGCTCTACCACTTCTATTCTCCTCCATCCATCTCCCTTTGCTGTATCCTCATGACCTAGCCCCAGCAGCCTCTATTCTTCCAATCCACACTCAACATTTTACCAACTTTCTGCAATTCATTTTGTCATAGTCTCAAGAACAAGTAACTTACATGGTGAAAGGTAGCCCTTTTTTCAGTATTCTAAATAAAGTGATGCTTTCTTTCTGTTTCTGTTGATAAATAAGTATTTGTTTTTAACAGAATGAAAGGCAAAAATAAAATCTGTTTTAAACTGTGGGAAAATAAATGGGTAACCTAGGTGACTTGTACAACAAGTGGCCGTGTAAGAATGACCTGTATTTACATAGCACACCTATAAAGCACCTTTACATGGTACTTGATGGCTAAAAGTCATCTAGTTCAATTTTCTCATTTTACAGGTAAGGAAATGAAGCCAAGAGACTTAATTGTTTATTCATGGTGATGTAGCTAATTAGTAACAAAGTTGAGACCAGAACTCTAATCTCCTTCATCTCCTGCTCTGTTAGGCACTTCTCTGAGTCTCAGTTTCCTGATTTATAAAATAAAGGGTTTGGATTAGACAATCACTACATATAGTCCCTTCCACTTCTAAAATTCTATCATTCTATTATAAATTGATTTTTATAAATAAAACTGGAGAAAGTATTATGGCACAGTTTGAATGGATGGGAAAAGACGTTTCCAAATGATATTCCTGTACTTAAATTGCTAATTCAATGAGATTATCTGTTTATATTTCTTTTTTAAAATAAGCCACTAAACGGAGCAATCATTTTAATTTGATAGTCAGGGCTAAATTTTTAATTTGATATTTAATGGGACTGTATATAACACAACACACTTCAAGTTCTTGAAATAACCTTTCACCAAGCTTCTACAAATAAAGGGTGATCTATTAAGAGGCAATTCTCAATTGTATTTAGCTTTTAAAAAGTCTGTGGAAATTTTTTTTACCTGTTCAGTAGAACAGGTCTAATTTCGGAATTAGCATGCAAATAAAGATCCTGCATTTACCTGCACTGAAAACATGAGCCAATAGGCCTAATGCATTGCTCTTCAGAGGGCAACCTCCATCCACAGATTAGGTCATTGATACGTAATTTGAGCCTCTGATCAAATCTGATGTTTCGTTGTCTATTATTAATCATATTTGTTTATTTTCATTTCATTGCTGTAAATTCTGGAATTTCAAATCTGATGTTTCGTTGTCTATTATTAATCATATTTGTTTATTTTCATTTCATTGCTATAAATTCTGGAATTCCTATGTAGTTCTAAGACTTGTGTTTCCCTTTAAATGTTGTCAAGTAGTCATTTAATTTTAAAGTCTTTCACACCTGTAATTATTACAGACTTTGCAGCGTTTTGCTTCAGCAGAAAGCCAAACAAAGCTCCATAAAACCATGTCTCAAGGAGAGATTACAGAGTTAACGGCTATACAGAAGACTTCAGTTGCTGATGGAAGGTATGCTAGGTATATTTGTAGTTGATGCACTAAAAGCTTGGACAAGAATAAATGCAATCCACTGAATGACATCTTTTTTCATAATAACTTAAATCCTTAAATCCTCAACACTTTTTTTTCAGTTGATATTAAGACTCACTGTAAATAACAAAAAATTGCCTTTATTGGAAAGTTGAGGTAGAAGTATGGCTTGCTGAAAGGCATATAGAACTAGAAATGAGGAAACTTAAATTCTAATAAATGCCAACTATGTGACTTTGGATAAGCCACTTAATAAATCTCATTTATATTTATGTGGTGCTTTCATGTTAGAGCTAAAGTAGACTTTATAGATCAACCTTGTTCAATTTCCTTATTTGATGAGGAAATGGAGGCCAAAGACATTGTGATTTCTCAAGGTCTCAGATTTGGGATTAGATTGCAGATTCTTGATTCCCTTGTGTCTTCCACCATACAAGTCCCTTCTCTGGGTCTCAGTTTCTTCAACTGTAAAATGAGAGAAGATGAATTAAATCCTCTCTTAAGTCTCTTCCAGCATTAAAATTATGTCTTTCAAACTTTGGATTTTACAAATGGAGCTGGAGAGGAGACAGTCACATGTCTTGATTACATTATTTAAATGTTTGAATTAATTTCATGGGGGGGGAGGAGTAAGGGGGGGTGTGGATGTGTAGAAAAGAGAGAGCCTTACTTTGCTGTTTCACATCTTTTGCTAATGACCGCAGTGTATGCATTAGTAGCTTTGCCTCTAAAGCCAGCACAACTGCATGAAAGCTAAAGACTAAAATATACAGAAAAGTTATAGGTATCATTGAAAGGGGCAGGGAGCAGAATAAAAGTCTTTAATCATTCAGAGACCCTTTTGTTTCAAATGAAAATATTTACCCCTAGATATGAGTTATTTTAAAGAGACCCTCATTGAACACTTGAAGACCAAGTTTATGAAAATGAGACCAAGTCCTGACACTTAACCTTACTAAGTTCCAATTTCAGTGGCTATTTTAGAGTGCTAAACTAATATATAACTCAGTTCTGGAGTAGATCATAACTGGACAGGGCCCCAGACATCTCTGGGTACCTGCTTGCTGTCTTTGCAGTCTGCTAAACAGATGAAGTTCATACAGACCTCAAATTGAAAAGGAAAATTAAATATTTGTTCTTTTGGATCTTGGGCTCAAACAACAGAATTAGATGACAAAGCACTATATTGGACAAACTCATAGATGTCATCATTTTTTCTTTTATTTTTTCTTCTACAGACCTCAAAGAGCAAAGATGAAATTCTGGGCAAAAGGGAAACATGGGGATAAGAAGGCTCCTAGAGAAAAACTGGCCACTCAGTCAGAGTTGTTAGAGTTTTCTGCTGATTCAGAGCCAGGTAGCATTGATACGTTTGCTGCCCACCACCATCCTGAAGGTAAGACAAGAAAGAGGAGAGTGGCTTCATTATGTGTTGATTCCTGATAATGTTGCTATCACTGTAACCTACATAAAGGGAATGCAGTTCACCAAATCCTCTGATTGGAGAGGACAAAGATTATTAAATAAAAAGACTATAGATTGCATGTACTTATAAAAATCATTCCAGGTAAACATGACACATTCTGTGTAACTGACAATTTCAAGGAGACTAGGTATGATTCTTATCTTCATGAAGAAAGGGGGTGAAAAAAAAAAAGAAAAGCAGGTACTTTTTTCATTTCTACGAGTAATAGAAGTAGTAGTCACAATAATAATAATAATGAGTAACATATGGTGCTTACTTGTGTGCCAGGCACTGTGCTAAGCATGTCACAGTTATTCTCTCATTTCATTCTCACAACCCTGGGAGAGGTAGGTGCTATTATTCCCACTTTACAGTTGAGGAAACTGATGCAAACATAGACTTAAGTGACTTGTCCAGGATCACACTTGTAAGTGTCTGAAGCAACATTTGAAGATGTGGGTCATCCTGACTCTAGACCCAGTGCTTGATCCACTGTGATACCTGTCAGTGAAATGGAGCAGAAAACAATCAGTACCGTTGCTGTCCTAACCTTCTCCACTAACCCAGGTTTACGTTTGTTCTAGTCCTGCCCCCATTCAATAGTGGAAGTCTGTACTTCTATTCCCGCCTAATTGTTTTTCTACAGGTCAGTCTGCTGTCTCTTTTATTCTAGCTTATTAATTCTACTACTGTTGTAGAGCAACTTCCTAGCCAAAGGGAGTTCCTCATTCTTCTCCCAGGCTTCTCCTTTTTCCTGATAGTGCTAAGTGCCCCAGAGCCTTGCTTGAACCTTCTAACTTCTAACTTTCATTCTGTTTGCCCTTTCTTCCCTCTATTTCCCCAAGTTCTCTGTCTGGAAGCATGTTTTATGCTTAACTGAAATGCCAACAGCTCACCTCTTAAGCACTTTGAGTGCTAATCCATAGCCCAATTGCTTCATTCACCCCTTAGAAAGTGGACTGCTGTTTGAGAAAGAAGCTCTCTTGTCTAAAAATAGTTTATGACAGGAAGAGACTTATACCAAGTCAAAGCCCAAACCCTTGATAGGGCTTCTGTTGAGCTTCTGTCAAGAAATTTGAATGACCCTTCTTTAGCTGGAACTCTTTCATATTATACTCTACCACTCTATAATCTACACACCTTCTTTATCTTTGTGAAGATTTCTAACTGTAAACTGGCTTCATTTTTTACTTTTCACTATTTCATACTCATAGGAAAGCACAGTTTGATTCTGTAATCTTTCTCTAACCCAGGTTCTCTGTTTGGTGTTTGGGATAGTTATTGTTATGCAAATATATTTGGAGTCCCCATCAATTGCATTCTTTACCAGTAGAATAAACAAGATCTATCAGTAAAACAGCAAAGCATTTCATTGGTGTATAATAACTAAGCAAATCACTAAGAAAAATCACGACACCACACACACACACACACACACACACACACACACACATACACACACGAGAGAGAGAGAGAGAGAGAGAGAGAGAGAGAGAGAGAGAGAGAGAGAGAGAGAGAGAGAGAGAGCGCCTTCTCATAGACTCTCATTCTGGTGGTAAGGTACAGAATTCCCCAAACAGTTTACATTCTGAATTGACTACATTATGGTTAGAAAATCCTGATAACCTCCTATACATACTCTTTGCTACTTGGCTGTTTCTTATAGTTCCATTGGCATGGTCCCAAATGATTTTTTGCCACTGCCATTCCACTTTGGTTCCAGAATTTTCTGCTTTAGAAACTCCTCTTCACTGCTTCCCCGTGGAGCCACATGTCAGTGTTGTTGCTCTTTTGTGAAACTGGCTGAACAACAACACATGTTCAGCTATTTTGCTAGTGAAATCTTTGTCTGACTGGCACTCAAAAAGGTCATCCTAGACAGGTATCCTATTATGCCCCAGGCAGATAGTGTTGAAGCTTTGTAAATTGTTTTGAAGTTTCACTAACCCCTCAAAAAGGCCCCAAACATTACTGGAGGTGATAGAATGAAGTTGGAAACTCTTTCCCCACATTCTTGCCACTGTGATGACATTCTCTATTTACCTTGTTCCAGTCTTGGTACTATTTCCACAAAGAAGAGAAAAGAAGGCAGGTTGGAGACAATGTTTTAGATTCTTAATTTGACCAAGGGAAAGTTTTTTGTTTTATTGGCTTGCTTATTTTATTATTCTGAACTTAACGAACACCAGAACATGTAATCATTTTCATTTCCTTATACAAAGAAGAAAAGGAAAAGCATATTATACCTGAAATGATATATCTCCTTTAGGTACAGCTTGGTTTTTGTTTGTCCTCAGCTATATAATAAATTCATCACATTAATGCCAGAGCTGTCCAGCTTATCTCCGTTTTTCCCAAAACCTCTTTTGGTTCTTTCTTGTGCATTTTTAAAAAAAAATCTTTATTGATACTGTTATTCTTTTCTTTCCTTTTTGAATCACTGTCACTCTCTCTCTTCCCCCTCAAAAAATATATTTTTAAATCCTGCCTGGTAACCATTAAGCAGAAAATTAAGCAGAAAAATTTGTACATTGGTCACTTATGAAAATTCGTATCATTCTGTGCTTCTCATTCATCACCTTCTTTTATCAATCTTCTGGAGTCATAAGACCAAAGGAGTTTTATACCATCACTAAACTGATTTCTATCTATTATACTTTAAAGAAAAGCAAAATCCTCCAAGAGAAAATTAGTCACAGCCAAGGTCTGTGCTAGAAAGGAGCACAAAAACAGAGAGCCTACCACCACCTCAAGGTGGTGCTTAAATACCATATGATTTTGGGGAGGAAGAAGCTGATTGCCAAAGATTCTAGCCATTCATTACTGCAAGCAGTTAACTCCATGGGAACCCTAAGAACTTGGAAAGCCCCCACATAGCGAGGTCAGGATATTATATTTTCCTAAAACCTTGATGAGCTCTTTCTCCTCATGGCTAGCCTCTGAGCCAGAAACTCTTCAAAAGTATCTCATTCTGTATGGAGACTTCCCCATTAAAGAGTTCTTTTTTTCCCCCCTATTAGAGACTTCTTAACCTATAAGAAACAGAATTAGGGCACTCCCCAGTTACCTTCTGACCTCCAGTTCTTTAAAAGGTATTAATGGGAATTATTAAAATTGGACCTTCACCTGATACCCTCATAAAGAATTAAATGCCTCATTTAATGAGACTCTTCTGTCTCTTCATGACCAAACTCATAGTACTAAGCCTATGTAATTAAAAACCATCACCTGGGGTGGCTAGGTGGTGCAGTGAATAGAGCACAAGCCCTGGAGTCAGGAGCACCTAAGTTCAAATCCGGCCTCAGACACTTGACACTTACTAGTCTTGTGACTTTGGGCACATCACTTAACCCCAATTGCCCTGCCCTCCCCTTTCCAAAAAGCAAAAACAAAAACCCATCACCTGTAAAGTTTCCAACACTGTTAGCCGTACAAAATTGCTTTACCTCCAGAGTATCCTGCATCCTGAAATTACTTTCTCTCACCATAATTTTCCGATCCACTGACTCTTCTTTCCCTCATAAAACCTTAAACCATTCCATCTTTCTCCATTGCTCCTGTTCGTTTCTCTTCTGTCTTCACTTCATCCTTACAGTCTTGATTTTCTGCCTTTTGAGAAGTCAACTAAACTGTATCCCTGGAATATAAAAGAAGTAGTGTGATGGGGGAGGACATAGGAGAGGTTAGATTGGGGGAGGGGTTATGCAGTGGGATGGCTGTTTTGGGGGGGTGGGCAGGGGAAAGATGGGGAGAAAATTTGTAACTCAAAATCTCGTGGAAATGAATGATGTAAACTAAAATAAATAAAAGTTAAAAAAAAAAAGTAGTGGCGATGATTGCTGAGCCGTTCTCAGTGGTCTTTTAAATATTGTAGAGACCAAGAGAAGCCCTGAAGAGTTGGAGCAGGACACAAGTTTCTTTGCTTCTTAAAAAAATGTATATAAAGAGAATATACAGTCCACAAACTAAATGCTAATGAATTTAACTATGGTTCCTGACAAAATTCTAGAAAGGAACGATTAGTAAACATCATTCTAGAAAAAGAAGTTGTGGTCGAAAAGAACCAGCGTGGCTTCATCATGAACATGGAAAGACCAACCTCATCTCCTTTTTTTGATAAGTTTAATTGATTAGTAGATAAAGAAAGTAACATAAATGTTGTTTGTCTAGATGTTACTAAAACATTAGTAAAATTACTCATTCTATTTCAAAAGCATTTTTAATCTTAAACTTTTAAGCAAGAGATAATTTTCTTACGCGTAGGAAAACACAAAAAGGATTGTAATTGGTACTGCAAATCTCTATGTCGTAGCATTTTTTCCCTTTTTGAAAAAAAATATTTATTTACTTTTAGTTCCACAATCCCTTGAGTTCCAAATTTTCTCCCCTTCCCTCTCTTCCCACCCCCCCCACCCCATGGAGGCATGCAATCATATATAGGTTCTACAAATACCTTCACATTAAACTTTAGTCAAGTTGTTTAGTCAAGTTGTAAAGAAGGGATTATAACCCAAGGAGTGAACAAGAAAGAAGGAGCAAAACAAAACAAAACACAAAAGAGACAACAAGTAGTTTGCTTCGATCTACATTCAGACTCTGTAGCTCTTTTTCTGCATGGTGGATATCCCTTTCCGTCATGAGTCTTTTGTAGTTGTGTTCTAACCTTATACAGCTGAGAGGGGCCCAGTCTATGAAAGTTAATCATCACACATACAATGTGTCTATAATTATATACAAAGTTCTCATGATTCTGCTCCCCTCACTCAGCATTCGTTTATATAAGTCTCTCCAGGTTATTATGAAGTCCATCTGCTCCTCATTTCTTATAGCACAATAGTATTCCATTGCATTCATATACCACAACTTGTTTAGCCATTCCCCAGTTGATGGGCATCCCTTTCCAATTCTTTGCCACCACAAAAAGAGCTACTATAAATATTTTTGAACATACAAGTCCTCCTCCCACTTCTATGATCTCTTTGGGATATAACCCTAGAAGTGGTATTGCTGAATCAAAGGGTTTCATAGCATTTTTTTTAAGTACCAATGAATTCCATTAATTACTTTCAAAATTGTCCTGCTTGTCTGTGCTTTCTTATGAACTTCTCTTCTGTGTATTTTTAAAATGTTTTCAGTGGTTCTTTTTTGAAGACATCTGTATTGCTAACACCCCGTTAGCAGTTCTTCCGTTATTGACTCCCTATCACACTCTCTGTAATGGCTACTCCAGACCTTCTCAGCTCTCCTCAGACCCCCAAAACAGATTCTTCTCCACTCTTAACAAAGAATATTGCCTCCTAAACATCACCAGCTCTCTCTTCTCCCCCAAAATCACAACTTTTTACCATCATCTGCGTTCTCTATTCCATTGCTCCATACTCTGAAGAAGTAAGCCTTCTCCTTATCAAAACCAAACCATCCATTTGTGCTCTTGAGTTCATGTCTTAGCAGGAACATCCTTCAGGAACTTTGCCCCTATGATTAAATTCTCCTAATATTAAATCTCTCTGTATCCTTATTGACTGACTCTTATTGACTACAGAAATGTCTATATGTCCCCCAACATTAACAAAAACACCTTTGTTTGACTGTATTAAATCTCTTTACACTGTTGTCCTAAATCTCTTCCTTTCATAGACAAATCTCTAAAAAATGTTTATACTTTTTAGCCTCAGTTTTTTGCCGTTGGGGTTGTTTTGTTGGTTTTTTGGAGGGGGGAAGGCAGGGCAGTTGGGGTCAAGTGGCTTGCCCAAGGTCACACGGCTAGTAAGTGTCTGAGGCCAGATTTGAACTCAGGTCCTCCTGACTCCAACGTCGGTGCTCTATTCACTGCACCACCTGTCTGCCCAAACCTCAGTTTTCTTATCTCCCACTTCAGTCTTTCCTATTTTGTTTTCTAGATCCTTCTCTTAACTAAAACTGTTCTCTCCAAGGTTACCAGTGATCTCTTAATTGCTGGATTTCAATGGCCTCAGTCTTCATCCTTCTTGGAATTGAGGTAAAATGGAACGAGCTATATGGATTTAGAGTCAGAGGGCCCTATTTCCCTATTAAATTTCATCAGTTTAGACTTGAAATTTTAATTTGTTGACATCTTTTAGAATCTTGACTCTCTCATCCAGCTTATTAGCTATTCCTTCATTGGGTACCCTAGAATGACCTCCTTCCGAGTGAACTTTGAAAACTTAATGACTGCATATTGGGTCCAGCCATTCAACCAATTCCAAATACAACTAGCTGATGTGTAGCTCTTATCTCTTATCTGTCATAAGAATTATCTGAGATAATTTATTAAATATTTTTCTGATATCTAGGTAAACTATACTTGTAACTGTATCTCTCAGTTTAGTAAGCCTGTCAAAAAAGGAAATGAGGTTATTCTGGCATTGTCTATTCTTCCATACTAACTTTTTGTGAACTTTTCTTCCTTTTCTAGAACTTTATCATCCATCCATTTAGTGATATGGTTTAAAATTTTATTTCAAAACTCATTGGCCTATAGTTTGCAAATTCTGCTTCCTCTTCTTTTTTTGAAAATCGAGGCATTTTCCCTTCTCATATCCTCTGGCACTTCTCCCTTTCTCCTCAATCTTTCAAAGATAGCAAAAACTAACATTTATATTGTGCTTAGTAATAAGCATGTGCCAGGAGCTGTGCCAAATGTTTTACACTTATTATCTCATTTAATCCTTATGGAAACCCTATAAGGTAGGTGTTATTATTTATCCCTCATTTACAGATGAGGAAATTGAAGCAAGCAGAGGTTAAGTGACTTGCTCAAGGTCACATAGCTAGTAAGTGCCTGAGGCCAGATTTGAACTCTGGTCTTCCTGAAGTAGTCCTTCTGTTCTACCCACTGACATAACAAATGTCTGCCAATTTTTTCAGTAAGCTGGAAATAATTTAGTTCTTTATAAGTGGGAACCTACCTGTATTTCTGGCATACTATGATAATTGTCAGCATATTTATAAAAATGCATGAATACAATGAAAATTTCAGGAAATGAGAACAAAATAACTAACATATTACATTTCATTTGCTACCTTTTTTTGGATTACAGAAATAGGACCCCATAACCCAACCCCTCCTAGGAGCCCAGACCTGTCTGGAAACTGTAAAAAGGAATTCAAAGAGAACAAAGACCCTTCTCCAAAGGCAAAGCGCAAACGCAGTGTAAAGATAACTAATGTTGCACTGGAGTCTGTCCAGTGGCAAAATGATTCTGTCCCAATCATAACAAGGGCCAGCGACTTGAAGAGCATGGATGAGTTTCTTCTAAAAAAGGTATTTCAGTCTCCTGAAAAGTTCAGTGACAATATCATGAAGTCTGTATCAAATTAGACACTCCCCAGGGCATAGTCTACATGATAGGGTAAGTTAGCTTTGTTAGGGATCTCACCTGGGTGGATTTTCCCCCACCCAAGTAGATTAGAATACCTCTCTCACCTAGGACATAATCTTCAAGAGTTGCCTAAGATTTCATGATCTTTATGCCAGACCTCAGCCAATCCCTGGACATATAAACTCATTCATTTCTATCTTGGTGGGGACCCTACCAGGATTTGTACTTTGATGTAGAACCTGAAAAGCCACATTTACCTGGTCAGCTCTGCAACAGAGAGGCATTAGAGTTGGATTTTAATTAAAAACATAGAACAAATTGTTAGAAATGTGAAGGGAACATAATATCCAGAAGCAAGCATCGTCCTGGCTGGCCAGAGCTTCTCAGTCCCTGGAATTCTCTTGCATTGGTACATAACGTTAGTAAGCTTCATAGAAATATGTCACTTTAATAAATTAGAGGGTTGGAGCTAATGATAGCTTTGAGATTCTAAAGAGTTACAGATAACTTATACAATTTCTATCACTGAAATGTGGGGAGGTTTTAGTAACAATACAATTATTATATAAATATGTGTTAATTCTTTCTTTTGTTCCTAGATGAATGACTTGGATAATGAGGACAGCAAGAAGGATACATTAGTGGATGTCATGTTTAAAAAAGCACTGAAAGAATTTCGGCAAAACATCTTTAGCTCTTACTCATCTGCATTGGCAGTAAGTGACTATTCAGTGAACAATTTAATAATAATTCAGAAAATTGAAACATTGGGTTGAAGATACAGAGGTCCAATTGTACCTAGAAGTCTCCAGTCTTTAGAAATCTCTTTTCCTTTATTGGAGAAGATGGGAAAATCATATTTACTGGCTGAGTAATAGCTTGAACTTTTGAGTTCCTCACAAAAATGTTCTTTTTCAGGTTTGCTTTTTTCTTTTGTAATGATTGCCTCTCCCTATTTCACTTATTTTGGAAATACAAGGGCATCTCACAGGCCTAATCCCACAAATGATTGGCATTTCCAATTGAAATGGAACTTTTTAGGCAGCCCAGGTGGCCCCCCCCCAGATCATTTTGATGCCAGACTTAGTGCAGATGCCTTATTAATATGGACCACTGAAGCTCAAAACACCTGAGCTTCAGAGAGCTGCCAGATTCAGGTTCCCCACAGGCAAGGAGTTCACCACCATATCTACCACTTCTTTCCCAAGAGATTACAATCTTCTAAGTAACAATTCTGCTGTGCCCAAAATACGGAAACGCTTGCACCTGAACACCAAATAAATGTATCGTTTCCCTTTTAGTTCTGTGGCAAAGTAGTAGCTGAGAGGTTAGAATTCATACTTTAGGTTTTCTCTGAGAAAAAAGAAGGTTGTGGATGACAATTACTCATGTGTATATCACTTTAAGGTATATAAATGCAAATGCCATCCCCCTATTTTAAGGATGAAGAAACTAAAACTCGTAAAGGTTAATCGATTTGCCAGGGTCATAATGCTAACTAGGGCAGGGAGGTGGCGTAGTGACTAGAGTGCCAGGCCTGGAATGAGGAAGTCCTGAGTTCAAATTTGGCCTCAGGCACTTTGCATGCTGAGTGACCCTGGGCAAGTCCCTTAATCCTGTGTGCCTCAGTTTCCTCATCTGTCAAATGAGCTAGAGAAGGAAGTGACAAACCACTGCAGTATGTTTGCCAAGAAAACCCCAACTGAACAACAACAATGGCTAATAAGAGACAGAGACAGGATTCAGACTGATCTTCGTACTCTAAATCTAGTGCTTTTTCTAGTGTACTGGTTAATGTCAGTATGGCCCTGTAGATTTCCCGTGTTCTCATACTCTTATGTGTTACCCATTTATTTAATTATATTTTATTTTTTCAATTAGCAAAAATCCACCCTATTCTCCTACCCACCCACTCCATCTCACCTCCTGCAGTTGTGATACTATACAAAGAAAAACAGAACCTCTTGTTACATGTATGCATACTGCATATATATATTAGAGATACTATATACTGATACTTGTCAAAGAATGGAGAGGGAAATAAAGATCAGGAAAATTTATTTCACATAGTCAGGGTCAGCAAATACATGTATAGATCTAGATATATGGATTCATATTATTAACGTATATGCTAACATTTTAACATATAGCAATATACCTATGTAAATATAGATTTATGTTTGTCCTCACCATATTGTTGTCATTGTGTTCATTGTTCTTCTATTTCTGTTCACTTCACTATATATTAGTTCCTACAAATCTTCCCAAGTTTCTCCAGAACCATTCCCTTCATCATGTCTTTTTCTTCTTTGCCTCTTTTTTGTATCCTCAACATGTAGCACTATGCCTGTCACATAGTAGGCACTTAATAAATGTTTATGGATTTATTGATTACGGTACAATAGAGTTCTGTCACATTTCTGTACCATAACTTGTTCAGCCATTCCCCAAATTATGGGCACTCCTACAGACTCCTATTCTTTGCCACCTCAAAAAGACCTATAAATATTTTTGCATATCCCTAGTTAAGAGTTTATTTTGCTTAAAACTAACTTATCCATTAATCTACCTTCCCTCTAATTCTCTTTGCCACTTCCTCTCTTTGTCTTCCTGCCCAACTCTGTGTGTGTGGTGTTTGTGCACATTCTTCCCTTCTTCAACCAGTTGACATGAGAGTGAAGGTCAAACGTTAACCATTTCCCCTACCCCCTCTTATTTGTATTTGAATCTTGTCAAATTAAACAGAGTTCATGAAGGAATTTGAGTATGAAGAGAAACAAACTAATTTTCACTCTTCTAAGCCTGTCTAACCGCTTCATAACCCTCTTGCCATTCCTGGACTAAGGGTGTCAGACTATCAGGTCTCTAACACACTTCAAACCGTATAGAAAAGTACATGAGGAAGGAGCTGTAGCTGTGTCAGTTCCCTCATTCTTATTCCTCAACCAAACTTATTTTTAGCCCCCAACCCAAACTTGGAAACAAAGTCAATCCTTAATTTAAAAGCACCTTCCAGGCACTTAGCAAAGTATGTATTGTGCATCTCGCACACACTAGCAGACTCATTGGAGTTAGCAAAGAGAAAGTGCTGGAAAAGAAACCTAATGCTATATTCTTTTGTGACTGAGTCTTGAATTTTATGTAATTCCAGATCTCTTGCTCATTTTAGTAAAAAGGTGGAGGTAAGAATATAAAAAATTTTAGAGTTCTGTGGTGTTTCACAGTATGAAATCCCTATTTCATTAAAGGGAAAATCTCAAAAGTATAGTTGAGGGAGACATTTCATCATACCCTTAATCTGTAGTAGATTTCCAAGTGCCATTCGCTTGGTTTGATGGCTTAATTATAAACTCCAGATTTATTCTGCATTCCTCTGCATAATATGAGCTTATAGAAATTTATTATATGAACAGTTCCTGTGAAGATGTTCTTTGAAAAGAATTTACTAACCCTATCTTTTTATTACAAAAACCTAATACAGTTTACATCAGAGTTCTTATAAATTATATTTCATGGGAAGTGCAACCAGAATGGTAGAGAAAAGGCAGGGAGTTGCCTGAGCTCTCCCCAAAACCTTTCAGAACACCTTTAAATAATGCACTATGGATTTCAGAAAAACCTATAAATCTTTACATGAACTGATGCTGAGTGAAGTGAGCAGAACCAGGAAAACATTGTACACAGTAACACTAACATTGTGCAATGATCAACTATCATTGACTTAGCTCTTCTCAGAAATACAACAATCCAAGACAATTCCAAAAGACACATAATGGAAAATGCTACCCACATCCAGAGAAAGAACTATGCAGTCTGAATGCAGATTGAAGCATACTATTTTCACTTTTTTTTTGTTTTTTGCTTTTTGTCACTTTTCTCTTTTGTTCTGTTTCTTCTTTCAACATGACTAATGTGGAAATATGTTTATATGATTGCACATATATAACCTATATCAGATTGCTTGCCATCTTGTGGAGGAGGGCAGGGCAGGAGGGAGAAAAAACTTGAAACTCAAAATCTTACTTAAAAAATATAATGTTGAAATTATATGTAATTGGAGGAAGTGGGGAGATACTATATAGTATATAGTATCTATATACTATATATAGTATAGTATATATACTATATATAGTATATATATAGAAGCAAAAAGGAAACAGAAAACCAAAAAAAATGCCCTAAAACAAATTCTAGAGTGGCAGAACCCCACAAAAGGACAGAGTGAAATAATTTTACAGTCAAAGGCAACTTAGAAGGTAAGCAGGAAAGGTCACACCAGGTTGACAGTAGAATGCAGTCCAATCCAAACTGGACAAGCACAGACCAGGCCCCAGCAAAGCAGGAGCAATCCTTGGGAGTGACTGAATCAGTAGCAGCAGTGGCTGTTTCTGGATCTCTCAGCCCACAGATGGTAAGGAATTTGAATAATTGGTAAGGAGGAGATTACAGGAGTCTCTTTGCTGGCACTGGAGGCAGTACTGTTTTGCTTTCTCCATACTTGGATCTGGGTCACAGTCCTGAGTGGCAGTCCCAGGATGAGGAGGAACACTAGCACATCACAGCAGGGACCCTCATCACAGTTTTAGAGCAGAAAAGAATGCATGTGGTCATAGGCCAGGAGAGTAATAAATACACCTCTCCTTAGATCACACTACATTGAAAGAACTGAGACCTTACAGGTTCCTAGAAGTATCTCTGACAATAGCTGCACAGAATCCCTGAAGCTTGGGACAGTGCACCCTCTGCCCTGGAAGTAGAGCACCACTTTAGCAAAGAGTTGAAAGTCAAGAAATAGACTGGAAAAATGAGCAAACAAGAGAAAAAATTCTGAGCTTAAAAAGTTACTATAGTGACAAGGAAGATCAGAACACACAGTCAGAAAAAGACAGAGTCAAAGGTCCTATATCAGAAGCCTCCAAGAAAAGTATGAATTGGTTTCAGGCCATGGAAGAGCTCAAAAAGGATTTTGAAAATCAAGTAAGTGAGATAGTGGAAAAATAGGGAAGAGAAATGTTACTGATAAAAGAAAAACACGAGAAACAAGTCAACAGCTTGGTAAAGGAAACACAAAAAAATACTGAAGAAAATAACACCTTTAAAAACAGACTAGGCCAAATGGCAAAAGAGGTACCAAAGCTCACTGAAGAAAATAATTCCTTAAAAATTAGATTTGAGCAAGTGGAAGCTAATGACTATGAGAAATCAAGAAACAATGAAAACCAAAAGAATGAAAAAGTAGAAGACAGTGTGAAATTTTTCACTGAAAAAACAACTGACCTGGAAAATAAAATCCAGGAGAGGGAATTTTAAAATTATTGGACTACCTGAAAGCCATGATCAAAAAAAGAGCGTAGACATTATCTTTCAAGAAATTATCGAGGAAAACTGTCCTGATGTTCTAAAACTAGAGGGTAAGAGAAAAATGGAAATAATCCGTTGATCACCTCCTGAAAGGATCCCAAAATGAAAACTTCCAGAAATATTATAACCAAATTCTAGAGCTCTCAGACAAAGGAGAAAAAATTGTAAGCATCCAGAGAGAAACAGTTCAAGTGTTGTAGAGCCAAAGTCAGGATAACACAAGTTTTAGCAGCTTCTATATTACAGGATCGGAGGGCTTAGAATATGATATTCTGAAGGGCAAAGGAGCTAAAATTACAATCAAGAATCGCCTACCAAGCAAAACTGAATATAATCCTTCAGGCTGGGGGTGGAGGGGAATGGATATTCAATGAAATAGAGGATTTTCAGGCATTCTTGATGAAAAGACCAGAGCTGAATAGAAAATTTGACTTTAAAATACATAACTCAGGAGAATCATAAAAAAGTGAACAGGAAAGAGAAATCATAAGGGACTTATTAATAAGGTTAAACTGTTTATATTCCTGCATGGGAAGGTATTTGTAACTCACTGCACCACCTAGCCACCCCTGATATTTGTAACTCATAAAAACTTTCTCATTCTTAGGGCAGTTGGAAGGAGTATATATAGACAGAAGGCACAGGTGTGAGTTGAATATAAAGGGATGATATCTAAAAAAAAATTTAAGGAGTGAGAAAGAGGAATGAACTAAGAGAAAGGGAGAGGGGTAAATTACCTCACATAAAAGAGGCAAGGAAAAGCTTTTACAGTGGAGGGGAAGATGGGAAGGTGGCAGGGAACACTTGAGCCTTACTGTCATCAGGAATTGGGTCAAAGAAGGAATAACATATACAATCAGTTAAATATAGAAATCTATCTTACACTACAGGGAAGTGGAGGGGAGGTAATAGAAGAGAAGAAGAATTAAGGGAGAGGGTAGTCAGAAGCAAAACGCTTTTGAGGAGGGACAGGGTGAAAGGAGAGCGAGAAGAGAATAAATGGGAGAAATAGGATGGAGGGAAATACAGTTAGCAATCATAACTGTGAAAAAAACTTAAAGTAAGTTTTTCCGATAAAGGCCTCATTTCTCAACTTTATAGAGAACTCTGAGACAAATTTATAAAAATTAGAGCTACTCTCCAACTGATAAATGATCAAAAGATATGAACAGTCAGTTTTCAGGTGAAATAATCAAAATTGTCTATAGCTATATGAAAAAATGCTCTAAATCACTATTGATTGGAGAAATGCAAATTAAAACAATTCTGAGGAGGTAGTACCTCATACCTATTAGATCCTCTAATAGAACCAAAAAAGAAAATGACAAAGGTTGGAGAGGACTTGGGAAAATTGAGACATTGTTGCAGTGTTGGTGGAGTTGTGAACTAGTTTAGACATTATGTAGAGCAATATGGAACTATGCTGAAAGGATTATAAAATTATGCATGCCTTTTGACCCAGCAATACCAAGGTCTGTATCCCAAAAGAGATTAAAAAAAAAAAAAAAAGGAAAAGGACCTATGTGCACAAAAATATTTATAGCAACTCTTTTCTGGTGGCAAAGAATTGGAAATTGAGAGGATGCCCAGTAATTGGGGAATGGCTGAACACGTTTTGGTATATGATTGTGTTGTAATACTATTGTGTTATAAGAACTGATGAGCAAGATGCTCTCAGAAAAACCAGGACTTGCATGAATTTATATAAAGTGAAATGAGTAAAACTAGGAGAACATTGTATACAGTAACTATAATATTCTAAGATGAAGAACTCTGAGTGGCTTAGATATTCTTAGCAGTACAGTGATCCAAGGCAACTCTAAATGGCTTTTGATGAAAAATGCTCTCCCTCCCCAGACAGAAAACTGATGGTGTCTGAATACAGGTGGAAGCATATCTTTTACAACATGAATAATATGGAAATATGATTTGCGGGGGGCGGAGCCAAGATGGCAGCATAGCAGCAGCAACATATCGCAGCTCTCACATAGCCACCCCAAAATACCCATAAAACAGGACTCTAAACCAATCCTAGAACTCCAAAACGCACACAAAGATACTTCCCACTAAAGTCAGCTCGGCTACGAGGAACCATATCAGCACTGGAACCGAAACCAGCCTGCCCTGAAGCCACAGCTGTGCCCCGGGGGCGACTGGACAGGAGGAGTGGAGGAGCCTCTCAGGTGAGCGGATTAGCAGCAGCTGCAAGCGGGATTTGCGAAAGGGGGAGATAAGCAGTCCAGCCAGAAGGCCTCCAGAGTGGAAAAGCGAAAGGCAGAGGTTTTGCACCCGCCTCTGCGCTGTAGCTTCCCGCCCGCGGCCTGCAGACAGCAGGAGGACTTAGCGATTGTTTTCAGGCCAGTGCTCTCGCATTGAGCGGCCTGGATCCGGATCGCCGTCTTGGGCCTCCATCTTGGAGTCTTTATTATCCAGTCTGCTGGAGGTGTTTAGGAGGACTCCCAGCATCTTCCTGAGAGCTACG
>CM053582.1:523680916-523743965 GCA_028627135.1 Pseudochirops cupreus | reverse complement strand
GAATAGACTGGGGGAGGGGGGAAATACTGGGATGGCTGTTTTGGGGTGGTGGGCGGGGGAAAGACGGGGAGAAAAGATGTAACTCAAAAATTTAATAAAGAATCTCATATTAAAAAAAAAAAGAAATATATCTTTTATTTTTCAATTTCTTAACATTTTTATTTGAAGTTTTGAGTTCCAAATTCTGTCCCTCCCTCTCCCCACCTTCCCGAGACAGTAAGCAGTGAGATATAGGTTATACACATACAGTTAGGTAGAACATTTCCGTATTAGTCATTTTGTGCAAAAAGACTTTTTAAAAAAGGGAAAAAAAGAAAGTGAAAAATAGCACACTTCAGTTTGTATTCAAACACTATCAGTTCTTTCTCTGGAGGTGTACAGTATGCTTCATCATTAGTCCTCTGGGATTGTCTTGTATCTTTGTGTTGCTGAGAATAGCCAAGTCATTCACAGTTCTTCATTAAACAATATTGCTGCTACTGTGTGCAATGTTCTCCTGGTTCTTTTCACTTCTCTATGCATCACTTCATGTAGTCTTTCGTGAAATCATCCTGCTTATCATTTCTTACAGTATAATAATTTTCCATTACGATCATACTACAACTTATTTGGCCATTCTCCAGTTGATGGGCATCTCTTTGATTTCCAATTCTTAGCTACTGCAAAAAAAGCTGCTATAAATTTTGTGTAAATAGATCCTTTTCTCTTTTTGGAAGGATGTCTTTGAGATATTAGCCCTAGCAGTGGTGTTGCTTATTAAAGAGTATGAACAGTTTTATAGCCCTTTGGGCATGGTTCCAAATTGCTCTCTGACAGTGCATTAGTTAGTGTCCCAGTTTTCCCAGAGTCCCTTCAACATCCAACATTTTCCTTTTTTGTCATGTTAGCCACTCTTAATAGGTGTGAGGTGGTACTTCAGAGTTGTTTTAATTTGCGTTTCTCTAATCAGTAGTGGTTTCGAGCATTTTTTCCATATGACTATAGAGAGCTTTGATTTCTTTGTCTGAAAACTGCCTGTTTGTATCCTTTCATATCAATTGTGGAATGATTTGTATTCTTACAGATTTGACTCAGTTCTTTATATATTTGAGAGATGAGACCTGAGATACTTGTTACAAAAATTACTTCCCCATCTTTCTGTTTTCCTTATAATTTTTATTGCATTGGTTTTGTTTTTTATTTTTATGTAATCAAAATTATCTATTTTACATTTTGTAATGCTCTCTATATGTTCTTTGGTCCTAAATTCTTTCCCTATCCATAAACTATTCCATATTCTCTTAATTTGCTTATGATATATCACCCTTTATGTATAAATCATATACCCGTTTTGACTCTATCTTGGTATACAATATGAGATGTTGATATATACCTAGTTTCTGCCATCCTGTTTTCCAGTTTTCCTAGCAGTTTTTGTCAAATAATGAGTTTCAAGGGATACATCTTCAGAGGAAAGCCAAGTTTTAAATTGAAATGAAATAAATATTAGTTGAAAAGCTTGAAGATAGAAGAAAGACTTTTTAAAGGTGGTGCTTAACCGATGTGGGCCTTGAAATAGTTGGATCCAGAAGGGAAGTCTATCTTAAGCATAGGAATGGCCTCAGTAAAGGCACATAGAGGGAAAACATGTAAGATCTGGGGACAGTGAATAGTTTTGTGTTCTTGGGGTATAGCATGCATGAAGAGAAATAATGTTATTAGATAAAACTGAGGTACTGAAGCACAGGGAAAGCTTAAGAATGGAGATCATTATTTGAGATTGACCTGCATGAGAGGGGTTTGCCAAGGGAAAAAGTAAGAAGTAACAGGATGGAAGAAAGATAGTGTCATGACCCAAGACTGGTCAGTAATGGCCTATATCAAAAGCAAAGAATGTCTGTGATAAGTGGCCTGGACACTTGTACTTGGTCCCTAGCTATTTACCTGTTTTTTCAGTGATTTTAATGAAGGTGCAAATTATCATGCTAATAAGATTTTCAGATAACACAGCACCACGAAAGGTAAATGTTAACTTGATCCTGGACTCTCAAAGCCTGTGCCAGCAGTATATCAGTTCTTCCAGGAAAAGTTTTGAGTATAAACCTGACAGTGGACTGAGGAGTATGCCCCGAGGACTGTTGCTTGGATAGGCTTATCCTTATGGCCTCTGTCTGTTCATCTGTAAATAAGAGGATTGGATTAGGTATATGATTCTGCAACCTAAGGAAATCAATTTTTTTCTACCACAACAAATCATGAAGACCATCTACAGAAGAATGGAGAAGGTTTGATCGGCATAAGTGGCAGGTATAATCAAACTGATTAACTCACAAAACCTTGAAGTATTAAAGTCTTATGTTACTAACTATAACATGGAAGTCACTGTGGTGCAATGGGAAAAGGCCCTAGATGTGGAGTCAGAGAGCCTAAGTAAGTGTAAATCTCAGCTCTGCCTCATCTTTGCCTTTGGGGCAGGCTATGTAACTTCTCTGAACCTCTCTTTCCTCATTGGTAAAGTGAGGGGGTTAGATTAAATGACCAGCTTCGTATCTAGGATCCTATGAAGTCAAAACAAGGAGATATTTCCAATACGGGGTGCCCATGATAATGAAAAACATTATTCTCCTAGTTTTAGATGTCACCTAAAAATAGAAAGAAAAAAAAAACATTTTTTTAAAATTCTTAGGCCCATCTCGGTATGTTTGGCTATTAGAGATATTCTTTTTTGATGTAGTTAAAAGTTAATTTCAATTAATAAATATATTTTCTCTGCCTCTTAGAGCCCTCAGCTCCCTACCCTATCTGTCATGGCTAGGGTTTGGGGAAGAAGGGAAGGAGAAAAAGAAAACCTCTTATAATAAATGTGCTTCCCTTCTCCTTATACAAGCAAAAGCATATTTCTGCATTGGTCATGTCCAAAAATTATGTCCTGCTCTACACCCTGAATCCAGCACCTCTCTGTGAGGAGCTGTGTTGAATTCATTTTTAGACCTCTGGAATTGGTCACTGTGGTAATCTTGGTTCTTAAGTCTTCCAAAGTTGTTTGTACAGAGTTGTTAGTTATGTAAATTGTTTTCCTGGCTCTTCTCACTTCATTCTGCATTACTTCACAGAAATCTTCCCAGGGTTCTCTGAAAACTTCTTTGTTTTTTATGGTACAATGATGTTTCATTACATTCATGTACTAAAATTTGTTTAGCCATTCCCCACTTGATGAGCATCTTCTTAGTTTCCAGTTCTTTGCCACCACAAAAAGAGCTATTATAAGCATTTTTGTAAATATGAGTCCTTTTTCTTTTTTCTCTTTGGGGTATAGGTATAGAATGGTATTGTTGGGTCAAAAAGCATGCACAGTTTATTAAGTTTGAGAGTATAATTCCAAATTGCTTTCCAGAATGACTGAACAGTTCACAGCTCTACCAAAAGTGCATTAATACAGTTATTTTCCACAGTTCCTCCATCATGGGACATTTTCCTTTTCTTGTCAGCTTTGCCAATATAGTGTATGGGAGGAAAAACCTCATGGTCACTTTAATTTTTCTAATCATTAGTAGCTGTATATATTTAATTAATACAAAATAAATGCAAGGGGCAGCCAGACAGCACAGTAGATAGAGCATGGGGCTGGCAGCTGAAAGATGACCAGGTGGCCTAGGTGATGTGGAGGTGAAACTTGGATGAAGGTGTCCATCTCCCAGGTACTTGTGGACTTGACTGAAGTGTTGCATTTTGTCACAGGTGGAAGAACATAATGGGCACATCTTTAAGGCCACCCAGTATAGTATCCCTACCTATTGTGAGTACTGTTCTTCCCTTATATGGATAATGGACAGAGCTTCTGTTTGCAAATGTAAGTGTCAGTAATTTCCTTGGGATTTTTTAACTGCTTTAACTGAACTGCCTTATTACTAATATATCCTCTGTTTTATGAAGATGTCCCTGGGTTCCCTAAGACTTGACAGGTTCAGATGTGCTGAAAAGCTTTCAAAGACAATCCCAATGGTCATCTGAGTCTACTGACTGATGATTAGCCTATCTCAATCATTCAGTAAATATTAAGAATTTACTGCATACTAGGCATTGGGGATAGAAAGACAAAATTGGACAACCAAGTGTTCCTTGAGGAGCATCTCAAAATAGACTCCTTATCTCTGTATTTTTGTTTATGTCATTGTCCATTAATGATCAAGGAACCTACAGTTCCTAACATCAGAAACCTGTCCGTGTTCTAGCCTATAATTGAAGGCCTTAGACCTGTAGTCTGACTGTGCCAAGTGAATGTGCTGCCATCATGCTCCCTGGGGCTTTTATTGGTTAGTTAGCATACCATCCCAATCCTATCAGCTGACAGAACCTAAGAATCCAAAATCCTAGAAGGGACTCACAGCCTGGCAAGGAGCTTGTCTTGAAAAAGTCCCCACTTACCAAAAGGTTTACTCCCCTGTGCGTAGCATATTGACAAGAGAGGCAGTATATAGCTAGAGGACCAGCCTTGGAACCAGGAATGACTGGTTTCAAGTCCTACCTCTCACACATCCTGGTGGTGTGACTCTGGGTAAGTGATTTAGCCTCTCAAGGTCCCCACACAACGCTGTAAGTTACAGACACATTGCCATTCTGCATTCGTGGCATTTTTCATACTAACGAAGTAACAGTTCAAGTCAAAAAAGTGTAATCATCTAATTTATAATTCCATTCCTGTTTATTGATATATAGCCATGTGATCCACTCCTTGACAAAATTAGATAGACAACATTTTAGTTTATTGTCTTCTTCCTACCTCCTCCTGCCTCCTTGCCCAGAGACCTTATACACTTGAATCAGAATTGACCTGCCTTATTTAAGGAAATCTGCTTTTTGATTTATAAGATAATCTAATAAACTAACCCATGTTAGTATGGTAATGAATTCATGTTTTACCCTTCCCCCCCAAAAATATAGCTGCTTTTAAACAGAAGCCCCATGGGAATGATTCCAGCATTGGGAATGTCATGTTACCATGGAGGAGCAGTGGGGAGATGTTGTGAGGCAAATAGACACTGATTATCGAATCACATCACTAAGGCTGACATGTATTCCACCTGCTATGTGGAAGACCAAAGAGATCTCAAGTTTAAGAATATAATATGTAGCTTTGCCATAGACTTTCTTCTTAAACTTGTTCAAGACTTAACTTTAGTTCTGTTATTTTTAAAACAGGCAAATAAACACAAAATTATGAGCACTTTTTAGATAAGGAATTCTTAACCTTTTTTTATGCCATGGACTGTTCCCAGAATAATGTTTTTAAGTGCATAAAATAAGATAGACTAGGATACAATTGAAGCCAATTATTGAAATAGTTTATTTTAAAAAATTTTTAATTATCAGGCCTCAGGTTAAGAATTCCTATTATAGAATTTGTGCTAGGTTACACCAGGTAAGTGTACAAAGATTGTTTTGTGTGATATTTTAGACATCACTAATTTTAACAGAAAAAAATTATAAGGAAAGCTGTCACCTTGTAGAGATAAGCAGGCTTTCCATAACACTGCTTCTTGCCATTATTTTTCAGTATGCAAGTATGCCTGCCACAAGAAGTGCTGTTTGAAAACTACAGCCAAATGCTCAAAAAAGGTAGGGAGCTATGTCTTAATTTGTTCCCTTCCCAAGATCTGTGTAGTGGGAGTTATCATCCCTTGGAGGGATCACTCCAAGAAAATGCTGAGATGCCATTCAGGGCCTGGTTCTGTGCAAGGGAGAACTTCCATAGATATACTCCATGCCCTCAGCCTACAGTCTGATAGGAGCTTAGTATCAAAACTGAGTATTTGGAAAATGGAATATGGATCAAGCGAAGGAATATACCAGATGGTGGTGGAATTCACGATCATAGAAAATGTATCTGTCTGCACTTCATTGCCTAGAATAGGTATCAAAACTGGAACCTGGCTTCCTACAGCTACTAATAGCATCACTCCCCCCCTCCCCTTGAGATTCATCATATAGTCTTTTTCCCCATTTGGTCAGACATATAAATTTTTATGAAAAGAAACAAATATTTAGCTAGTTTTTTTATTTCAATTTTATATTTAGTTCTGAATTCTCTCTGTTCCACTTCCTCTTTCCTCCCCTTTGAGAAAACAAGAAAAAAAACAAATTCAGTTACAACATGTATAGTTAAACAAAACAAATACCCCCACATTAGTCATGTTCTAAAAATGTGTTCCTCAGTGTATAGTCTGAGTCCCTCATAGCTTTCTGGAGTGAGTAGCATATTTCATCCTGACCCCTCTGGTATTGTCATTGGCCACTGTTTTGATCAGAGTTTAGCTAATATTATTACAAGTAGATGAGTGCTATAAATTTAAAATAAATGTGGTTTATCTTTGGATAAAAGGAAACCTCACTTTGCTTAATTTTCCAAGTTGCCAATTTTTACTCATATTCTTATCATCTCCTATCATTATTTGTCAATTTAGGAAGCATATATTAACAGTTAAAATAATACTGGATTCCCGCAAATCTTTATTGAATCATGTTTGTTATACATATAGATATGTTACAACCCATTTTTAAACTCTAGACAAGGCAAGTAACACTTTCCCAAATAGAGTGAACCTTGATTTAGAAATTTAAAATATGTTTAATTTTGAAAGATCTTCAGTTTCTAACAATGTTACTATTTAAGTTGCCTTAACCATTTTTTCCCCAAAAAAAATTTGTTTTAAAAATTTGGTAAATCCTAATCAGTCTTTGTAGTTGCACAGCTCTTATCTCATGTCGTTCAGATGAGCTCACTGAACTAAACCATAACATTGCAAATATATGCACAGTGCAATTAAAAATAATTCCATTTTAGCCAGAAAAATTAAGCCAGTGTCATCCAACATTCCAGTGAAGAATGATGATTTAATTAAAACAGCAGATATTATTATCTTTCCCAAAATGACTTGTGAAGTAATTTACAAAGAAAACACACACCTATGTGTATTATGCCAGGGACTGTGCACATTAAAGGCATCCCATATATAGCCTTCCCATTGCCCTTTCATTTTAACATTCATTCAAGACTAATTGAATATCTGCGCAGTACAGTGTTCTGTATTTATTTGTGACATGGGAGATATAAAAATGAATAAAATATTATTCCTCTTATAGAACCTGAAGTCTGAAGAAGATAAAACACAAAATACATATAACAGTAATATAAAGAAGAATGTGAAAGTGTAGTTAAGTGAGCTACAAAGTACTTAAAAGGCATTCATAGAAAGAAAAGATTGCTGCTAGCTAAGGAAGTCAGAAAAGCTTCATGAAGTAACATTTAAGTTAGTATGGGTGGACAGAGAAACGGCATGGAATTTATTTAGGAGAACATAGAATGTGTATGGTTTGTGTTGCTTTCTATTCTTGTAGAGCTACTTTGCAGGGAATAGAATATATAGGTAGTAGTTGTGGCTTATTGGAATTCCCAATAGGGAGGAGAATTGTGGGTATGAACTGCCCCTTCAGTGGTTTGTACTTAACAGAAAATCCGTTCCCCTTGGCCAACAATCATAAGCCTGGAGAAATCAGCTTCTTATCAGGAAATTCTGGGGCTCCCACCTATTGAGAAATTACAATGAATTTTAAATGTTTTTCTTAAATTTAAATGAATTTTAAATCTTTCTTCCATTTAGTATGATCCAGAACTTTCATCTCGACAATTTGGGGTTGAATTGTCCCGATTGACAAATGAAGAAAGAACCGTTCCTCTAGTGGTAGAGAAGCTAATAAACTACATTGAAATGCATGGACTGTACACAGAGGGTATTTACCGCAAATCTGGTTCAACTAATAAAATCAAGGAACTTCGTCAAGGTCTAGACACTGGTAAGATAGAAGAGATCCTTTTCCAACAAAAGCCAGAGAGGAAAAGAAACAGCCAGGGGAAAAAAATGCATTTAAATAGGGTCATATTTTTTTAAATGCCATTATGATTTAGACTGGGATCATCTTAAACTACTCCATAGAAGTCCTTGAAGGTTGAGAATATAATCATACAAATATGAACGCTCTTCAAATTAGTGGCTAAAATAGAGACTGAGAAACAGCCTGGTGAAGTGAAAAGAGCAGGCGACTTTTAAGTCAGAAGACCTGAATTCAAGTTCTGGTTATCGCATACGTACGTTAGGCTAGTCACTTGACTATTCTGAAACTCCATTTCCTCATGTAAAATATTAGGGTACTGATGTAATACCTGTATCTCAGACTTATTTTGAGACTTAAAAATCATGTGTATAAGATACATTTTTTTTAAATTTTATATAATTTTGAGTTATTATAAACTCTCTACAATTTCAAATTTCACACTTGCTATAGACTTTTAATGTGACCTTAGGAAAGTTAAAATCCTCTTGCACTTCTATTTTTTTTTATTAGTAAAATGAGAAATACCAAGATTTGATAACTTGGCTTTTTCCTTTTCTCTTACAATAGATATTGACAGTGTGAATCTAGATGACTACAACATTCATGTCATTGCCAGTGTGTTCAAACAGTGGCTTCGAGAATTGCCTAATCCTCTCATGACTTTTGAACTCTATGAGGAATTTCTGAGAGCTATGGGTAAGCATTCAGGACGAAACTATCAAAAAGATCAGTTATATGATGATATACCATATCCAGGGATCATTTTTTAGCCCTACTCTTGAGCATTTTAGTCAAATGTGTAGTTAGACTTGACATTGAAGTAAAAGAATAAAGAAAATGAACTTAAGATGTGTGCCCTTGTCTGGAAGCATGTTCTGTCTAGTCGTGTTGAAGAGTTCCTTGTAATGTAGCTTCAGGTATCATGTTCTATTCATATTTTATTAATTTTTTCATTCTAAATATTTCACTCAAAGCAGTGCTTCATGTACTTTATGTGAATTAACAGTCCCTTAGTTACTCACAAAAGTAAAAAGACTTAGTTTGAGAAATATGTTGAAGGGTTTACAACGGGTGAAAGGTATGGCTTATATTGATGTAGGTTATGAATCATTTGTTAAGAATGGTGTGTGTTATAGTATGATAGAATAGATAAGGCTAGCTGGCTATTTTAGTTTGAGCCCAACACAGTCTGGGGTGTAATTTCACATCTAGGTTCCTGCTGATCAGTTATCCTAAGAGTGATCAGTGTTTCAGATTTAACTGACTTAAACTATCCAAACTTAAACAAAATTGATTTGTTAACCAGATGAAAATTGATTCGTTTATGAATAAAACTGTTACCATTGGTGTATATTTGTATCCACTGACTAGGACAACCTCTCTTCTCTTAGCACCATACTTGGGACACTGAATAATCAGAAAGTTGCTTAGTGAATTTAGAATTTTCTTAAGAAGAAAGTTGGATATATGAAGTGGAATGTCTGCAACAGGTTATAGTAAATATCTGCCACAGACAATAGATACTTTTCTGTTGGCCAGGATTCCCTCTCTCTTGACATTGCTGAAGGCATGCTGCTAAATTCTCTCCAATTCTTTTATTATTCTAGACTTTAATAATTATGACATCATCCCTATTTCAGTAAATTTTGATATCATTTGTAATTCTCACATTTGCAGCATATTTTCATTTCTAACATGTTTGCTTCTTTTATTTTCTGGTAACATAGAAAGTCTATCCGTGACCTTTCTGCAGATCACATTCATAAAGTGACATATTTAAGTTATCTATAGTTTCAAGATTGTTGTTTACTTCATATGCAGAGAATAGTACATCCTGATCTGAGTGTCTTCTTTTTTCCAGACTTTGTCCTTAGCTTAATGTCCCACATTCTTTGTGCCTCTGTCCTCTGACAACCTTATGTCCATGTTTTCTACTTAAAATTATGTACAAGGAGGAGCAGCATTCTGATACTTCCTAGAGGCACGTTATGATCTTTTAAAAATCCCCTCTCGTTTGTCTCCAAGAGGTGTAAAGGAGTTGAAAACTCACTTTTCTAGCTGTCCTTCAAAACTGGTCTACAATAATATGAGGCATGGCTCACCACTACTTAGCCTTATTTGTCCGAGAGAAAGATAAAGAGTAACAAATGCCGTACCCATTTCTGTTGGGTTCACTGTTTCTTTTAGGTCTGCAAGACAGAAAAGAGACCATCCATGGCATATATTCTGTGATTGATCAGCTTTCCCGAACACATCTCAACACTCTAGAACGCCTTATCTTCCATCTAGTCAGGTAATTGCTCTGAGGAAAAAGAGATTTAGTAGTTTTCCTAGAGTGCTTCTTAAATGTAGAGAGCTCATTCTTCAGAATTTTAGGGGATAAGACTCCAGTACCTGTACATTAAGGTATCTTTTGTTCTCTCTAGTGATGAATGCCCATCGAGGGGGGAATGGCTGAACAAGTTATGGTTTATGAATAAGTTAATTAGAATTGCTTGTCTGCTATAAGAACATTAATCTCTACAAGTTGCTACAATAGGACATTGTTTTTTCCAGCAGTTCACAATCTTTGTCCTTGGGAGAGCAGCTCATTCTGTTTCCCTCAGAGCAGCACATCATGATGGGCTAAATGTCCAGTGTTAATGACTTGGCCCATAAAACTTATAGGATCAAAAGGATTCATGTGTATAATATTGATATATCTCACCTACTCATAGGCCAAGATTTTTAAGCAGGGCTATTTTAGTTTCAACATGCATTGGAAATGCCTAGGACAGATCTCTTAATTTATGAAATGATAGTCGTCAGCGTAAAGAAGGTGAACTCTCTTACAATTTGCCTGGTTTTTTGAGACATGGCAGTATAAGGATATTGTCCTTGTATGCCGTGTTTTCTGAATTTGTTTGGTAGAATAATCTGTTGATGCTAAGGATCTCAGTAGGAGGAATATAATAAAACTTGCCATAACAAGTAGCCAAAAGAGCACTGGAATGCCATACCAATCAAAACTACCAAAAATTATCTTACAGAGCCAGGAAAAATAATACCCAGATCCATCTGGAAGAACAAGGTCAAGAACATCAAGGGAATTAATGGGGACAGAATGCGAAGGAGGGCGGCTGCTCGTACCAGATCTAGAACTGTAGTAGAGTTACTGGCTCAGAAATAGTGTGATGGGCCAGTGGGATAGATTAGGTACACAGAACACTGTAAGTAAATGACTGTAGTGATCTGCTGTTCAATAAAACCCAAGACTCCAACTGCTGGGATAACTCACTGTTTGACAAAAACTGCTGGGAAAGCTAGAAAATAGTACGGCAGAAACGAGCCTTAGACCAACATCTCACATTGTATGCCAAGACAGGGTCAAAATGGGTACATGATTTATGCATGAAGGGTGATACCATGAGCAAATTAGGAGAGCAAGGAAGAGTTTACCTATTAGATATATAAAGAGGGGAAGAATTTATGACCAAACAAGAGATAGACAACATTATGAAAGGTAAAATGCATAATTTTGATTACATTAATTAAAAGGATTTTGCACCCAAAAAAATGCAGCTGAGATTAGAAGGAAAGCAGAAAGATGAGAAATAGTTTTTACAGCCAGTGTTTCTGATAAAAGTCTCGTCTCTCAAATGTATAGAAAACTGAGTCAAATTTATAAAAATACAAGTCATTTCCCAATTGACAAATGGTCAAAGGATATGAACAGACAATTTTCAGATGAAGAAATTAAGCCTGCCTATAGTCATGTGAAAAAATGTTCTAAATAACTATTGATTAGAGAAATGCAAATTAAAACAACTCTGAGGTACCACCTTACACCTATCAAATTGGATAATATGACAGAAAAGGAAAATGTTAACTGTTGGAAGAGATGTGGGAAAATTGGGATACTAATGCATTGTTTGTGAAGTTGTGAACTTATCCACTGTTCTGGATAGTAATTTGGAACGATGTCCAAAGAGCAATCAAACTGTGCCTATCCTTTGACCCAGCAATACCACTACTAGGTCTGTATCCCAAAGAAATCATAAAAAGCGGGAAAGGACCTATTTGTACAGAAATATTTGTGGTGGCAAAGAATTAGAAATTGGGGGAATGCCCATCGAGGGGGGAATGGCTGAACAAGTTATGGTTTATGAATGTTATGGAATAGTATTGTGCTGTTAGAAATAACAAGCAGACAGACTGCAGAAAAACCTGGAAAGACTTACATGAACTGATGCTGAGTGAAGTGAGCAGAACCAGGAGAACATCGTGCACAGTAACAGCAGCATTGTTCAATAACCACCTTTAATAAGACTTAGATCTTCTCAGCAATACAATGATCCAAGACAGTTCCAAAAGACTCAGGATGGAAAATGCCATCCACATTCAGAGAAAAAACTATGCGGTCTGACTGCAGATCAAAGCAGACTATTTTCACTTTTTGTTTTTCATGGTTTTTTCCTTTTGTTCTGTTTCTTCTTTCATAGTATGCTTGATGTGGAAATGTTTGCATGATTGCACATGTATAAGCTATATCACATTGCTTGCCATCTTGGGGAGGGAGGGAAGGATGAGAAGGAGGGAGAAAAATTTGGAACTCAAAATCTTAAAAAATGAATGTTGGAAACTATCCTTACATGTAATTGGGAAATATAAAATACTATTTTTAAGTGCTTTTGAATTAAGAAAAAAAAAAGACCACTGTATTGAGAACTGATAAACTTTAATTCCAGTCCAGTTCTAATGAGCTGTGTGTAACCTGGATAAATCACTTTGCCACTCTGGGCCTCAGTTTCCTTACTTGTTAGTGAAAACATTGGAATGAGACAATTTCTAAGGCCCTTTTCTAATTCCAGCATTCTGTAATTCTGTTCATTCTAACGATGAAGGACCCAAGTAAGGAAGAGGCTGCAATGACTAAGCTGATGCAGATGTCCTAGACTTCTAGGCTGGTTTTAACCAATACCTTACCATCAACAGTTACAACAGTAATCATAAGTTCCTTTCATATATAACACTTTAAGGTTTATAAAAGGACTTTTCATGCATTATCTAATTTGAATCTCAGAACAACGTGATGCAATAAGTATTATATGTATTATGAATCCAATTTTACAAATAAGGAAACCGACTCTCCGAGTGGCTAAGTGACTTGCCCATGATTGCACAGCTATCATAGGTAAGACTTGACCACAAGTCTGCCTCATTGCAAATCCAGCCAGCATTCTTTCAACAAGCTGTGTCCCCATTGCTCCTCTCTCTCTGTACCCAGATCTTCTTTATGCAGTGAAATGATAGGGCAAGCTCCCTTGGTTGACATCCCCTTTTCATTCTGGTTTCTTGAATGGCATGTTTTGGTCTTTAGGATTGCACTGCAGGAGGATACCAACCGTATGTCTGCTAATGCCTTAGCAATTGTGTTTGCTCCCTGTATCCTCCGTTGCCCAGACACAACTGACCCACTGCAGAGTGTACAGGATATCAGCAAAACAACCACGTAAGAATAACTTCATTGTCCACTTCTAAAAGGTCTTGAAACAACTCTGACAGCCAAGTTCGCTATAGTCATCTAATCTTGAGGTCGTAGATAGATGGTGGATATTTTAAGTATTCCAGATATCTTTTCAAAATAGAAAACAAGGACTGGGCTAATGCATTTTCATAAAACAGCATTAGAATACCCGAGTTTTCTTTTATCAAAGTTGAAAGAAGCCAATCTGATTTCTCCATGTTTTCTCTCCTTGAGTACAGAGTTATTTGTATCAGTCACTTTTAGGACACCTATTTTTGAAATGTCATTCCCACTTGGAATTACATAAAATTTCCAAATAACTTTCTGACAACTGATTTCTACCACATTTTATATACACTCTGCTTCCCTGAAACTGAATCTACTCACAGTTCCATGACTCTCAGATCCTGGCCCAGAGCTTGAGAAAAGGACAAGTTCAGTGAATGGTTTTGACATTTCAGATTACCCATCCTCACTTTGACCCTTCCCAGGGGACTGCTTGAGAATTCTTATATTAACCTTCCTTAAACTCTTAACTTATAGGAGTTTATTCTTCAGTTGAAACTATTACTAAGACCACTCCTTCCAAGCCCCCCCCTCACCAAGAACTGACCCCCCAGTCCTGCTTCACTCCAACATGACTGACCTCAAGCTTTTAGTTACACTTTCATGTCTTTTTTTCCTAGCTGTGTAGAGCTGATTATTGTGGAACAGATGAATAAATATAAGGCCCGTCTCAAAGACATCAACAGCTTGGAGTTTGCTGAGAACAAGGCCAAGACCAGGTTGTCCCTGATCCGACGATCAATGGTGAGATGTAGGAAACACTACAGTCTCGGGGATAGTTGCATATGTTGTGGGTTCTCTCTAAAACAAAACAGAGAGGTGTTCTCTGAGTCCTCTTTAGTAAGCGCTAAGATAACCTCTAGTATTTTTTTTAAAAGATTAGTTCTATAAATGCCTTAGGCTTGGAGAAATCTTAACTTTTTCTCTTGACTTAGCTTTGCACAAAGTGGGCAAGACTTGTATGTTAAAGTCTTAAGATAAAAAGGTAAAGGCTGTAAATCAGCTCTGTTCTCTTCTCGTTTTCAGAAAACCAACCTACCTAAATGTTCCCTGTGCTTTCGTCCGGGGTCTGATCCCAGGAAATGTCAGTTTGAGCAGTTCTATCAAAGATTCTTATACATTGAGTGAGGACCTAATATTTGTTGCTCTATAGAAGTTTCTTTTGCAATTTTGATGCCTTAGCACATTGCGTACAATATTGTGTATTCTGGGATTATTTTTTTCTTTTTGATGCCTCAGCATATTGAGTACAGTATTGTGTATTCTAGGATTATTTTTTTCTTTTTGTGCTACTTCTTGTTAGATGCCTGGCCTCTAAGATCTCCAGCAAGGCACAGAAAATCTCATTCCTATCCATGAATAAATCCCAGAGTCTTAAGAATCTAAAAAGCTAACTGCCCTTCCTTAGATTGAAGCTTTGAGCATGGGGTCCTCACACACCCTTCCATTTTTCAGCATGTCTTACCAGCTTCAAAATAAACTATTAATGATGATGATCAGGCCAACCCCAAGGTCGATGTCACTATTTGATGTCTCTACAAGTAAATCCAGTTTGTTCCCTGTCACCCCTCATTCTAACTGCACTTTCGTTGGGGGAGGCAATAAGCATCACTCCCTCTTCACAGCTTCACAGCCATTGCTTGGGTTTGTATTGTATTAGATTCATTTACTCTGTCACCGAGTGCTCAATATATATTTATTGAATGCACAAACATCTGCATGTGCTTTCTTGTGATGGCAAAATAAGCAAGGTTGGCTGATCCCAGGACACCATCCAAATTTATGTCATGGAAACTGAGCAAAAGTTGCATTGAAAGAGTGAAACCATTTCTGAGACCTGCTCTTCTCTCAAGAGCACTGCTTTAAGAGTCTTAGCTAGGACAAGGCAATTCTAAAGGGGACACACCTTTCCAATGCAATAGTCACTTTGCAGACCATCTGGCCCAGCTGTGCTTTGTTACTGGTACTGCAAAGAGATGATGGATCCATTGCATTCAAAGACTAAACATTCTCTTAGAGGGGGAATGACGTGTACTCTAACCTTCTGCTTTCCTTTTCATGTCCTTTCTAATCCAGAAACCTGTACTCATTGCAGTTAGATTTATGAGCATAACCCGCAATCCAATGCCGGTATGTATTAAACATGTTGTAGTGTATCACGGCTGCATTACATCTTTGCATGTCACTCATCTAGGAGCTGTACTGCTTGGTCATCATTCATGATTGTCCACATATCACGTGCAGCCTTAGACCTTGGTCTTAGCCCCCATCTTCACCCCTTAACAAGGTGAGGTCTCCTGGGAAGGATGGTTAGGGCTCTGACAGGCACCTCACAGTCTGTCAGACTCCCCTGCTCCTTTACCATGACGATAGACCACTCTCCAAAATAACTTGAACGTTCCTAGTTTGAGAGACTCTTGGGTGGCTGGAATGTTTTTTTTGCATCCTTGCCTTACAGAAAAAAAGGTAGCCTCTAGTCAACTGGTTTTCCTCTTTACCTTTTGCCTTTCCTTTGGTCTTACCTTTTACACACTTCCATTCTTGTTCTTTTTTCAAACCTCCTGTGTTGTCTGCCCATTTTTTCCTGGATTCTCTTTTTCTTTTTTTTTTTAACTCTCCTATATATGGTATAATTGAATAAAATTCATCTACACATTTTGTCTGTTTGATGGAGGTGGTATAGTGGGTAGAGCACTGGGCTTGGAATCAGGAAAATTTATCTTCATGAGTTCAAATTCAGCCTCAGACACTTACTAGCTGTATGATCCTGGGCAAGTCATTTAACCCTGTTTGCCTCAGTTCCTCATCTGTAAAAGAGCTAGAGGAGGAAATAGCAAAACAATTCCAGTATCTTTGCCAAGAAAACCTCAAATGGAGTCATTGGTCCCTTTTGGTCTTCTGTCAATACCTACAGATCCTAGTAACATACTGTAGTGTCTTTTTTTTTTTAAATAAGGATAAAAAATAAATTCTGATAGTTTGGGGGGAAAAGATGTCACTGAAGTAAACTACAACTTTAAGGCCTTTTTCCAGACAGATTATTTCATAGGTTCATAAACAGAAGTTAAAATTACTTGCCCCAAATCCTCCAGGTTGTTCAGTGCAGGAGCAGAGTCGTGACTCCTGTCTATAACAGCACATGCAGGGCTTTTCCCATTCCCCACCTCATTGCCTTCCCCACAGATTCACTGAGATTTCCTGGCTTTGCGTTATATGAAGAAAGTTGAGAAAGGTGCAGGGCTTCCTTTGAGGACCAATGTTAGATCCTGGTTTAGTAATGGAAAAGAACAAGACCAGAGGTGACAGCAGATGGAGAGGGAAAGGAGAGTTATGTTGGAAGGGCAAGGTAAGAAAAGTGGAGATGCAGGAGCGTCTAGGAAGAAGAATGAAAACTCACCTTGACCATCTCTACTTGCTCATTTCTCCTGGCTTTTCCTCTTTCCCTTGTCTTTCTAATTCCTGAACTCTTCTCAAAAAACTTCCTGGCCCCAGTTGTGGTCTGTTTTCCTATTGAGCGTTAGGCTGCTACCCATGTTGGTCACTGACTGGGTCTGAAAAGGAATTCTTACAGCTTACCTACAAATACCACACAGCATCTGTGAAGAACTGTGGGCAGCAGAGGACGCGGAATGACAGGCTGAGCCATTTTCTCAACAAGGATACAGTAGATATGGACTGACTCAGTACTTTCCTTCCTGGGAACCACTTTGTATGGGGAAAAAAAGTGAGTCAGCCATTAATTTAAACTATACAGTTTCAAATCATATTAAAATAATTAAGCATGATTTGCAAGGGATAATTGATTAGTCAAAAGTGATTTTTTAAAATTTTTAAATTACATGTTAATCTCAGAAATTTTAGCTGCTTTCTACTAAGCTTAATTAGCTTTCTTGATATTTTTATATTATACTATGGCATAGAAGAAGGGACCATAGTTAATTGAATAACCTTCAGTTTTCAAAGAAAATTGACTGTACAAATCAGATAAATTAGATTTAATTCTACTTATTTTTAAAATAAAGGATAATTCTACTCTCTAAATTTCAGTTTGAAATGATATCATTTCATTTTGATAATTAAACACACTATAATACACTTTCAAGTAAAGGGAAAAACTAAGTACTTTAAAAAATGTTTGTCACCATAATATATTTCATTTATGCCTACAATTTCAGTAGCTGCCATCAGGTCCAGACAAACTGGCCTTACTCCCATCTTATTCCTTCTCCTGTCTGCATGTTTAATATAGGCTCTCCCCTGTAGCTGGAATTCACTCCTTCCTCATAACCACCCCTTAGCTTCCCCTAATTTCTTTCAAAGCTTAGCTCAAACACTATCTTCTACGTGAAGCCTTTCCTGATTCCCTAACAACTGCTAGTACCTCCCCCTTCCCTAAAAAAAAAGTTACCTTTTA
Source organism: Pseudochirops cupreus (assembly GCA_028627135.1). NCBI lineage: Eukaryota > Metazoa > Chordata > Mammalia > Diprotodontia > Pseudocheiridae > Pseudochirops > Pseudochirops cupreus. The sequence continues at coordinate 523,726,110 of CM053582.1, read as the reverse complement.
TTTATTTCATAGATATCTTGTATCTACTTTTAAAAGTACATGTTATCATCCCCAGTAGAACTTAAGCTTCTCCAGGACTGGGACTGTTTGATTTTTATCCTTATAACCCTAATATCTATCATAGTGCCTGGCACTTAACAAATGCTGGTTGGCTGACTGATTGATTGATTATTGGTAGAGCAGAGAAGAGTTCAGGAAGGCTGCTGCTGCTGTCTAGAGATAGTAGTCATTTATTTCACCAGCCTGAAATGAAAGGGGAAGAAACCTTCCCTCTAATCTTATAGTTGAAAGTCAAGGCTTATACTCAGTTGTGAAAGAATATGAGAAAGGTGACCATTTTTCAGCCTTGGCTGAGGAGAAGGTGTCCCTGTTCTCTTTTTCCCAGGGGACTTCCTTTCCTCTCAGGCTTATCAGTTTCACCAGCAGCTAGAAAGGGAACAAGTTCTTCAAGATAATATCCCTGTGGGATAAAAAGGGCAGCAGGGCAGCAGGGCAGCAGGGTGGGGAGACGAAGGTTGATTAGAGCAAACTGGTCAGCACTAGTTAATTTCCATTCACTCCATGCCAAGAATCCATCTTCATACAGCAGAAATTGTGCCACCCCTATAAATGGAGAGCCTCCGACTCTAGAAAAGATATAGAGGTATCTGTATGAGTGTCACTCATCACCTCTTATGTTACTGATCTGCATCTGGGAAATAGGTCTAGGAGTATAAATCCCATGTGCAGAGGGGGGGGTTCCAGCAGAGTTGGAAGTCCAGGTTTGGGTTTTGAACCCCAAATACTTACCTTGTAAACAGCAGGCCTGATTATTGTGATTTATGTGCTTATTTTTCACTATAGTATCATTCATAAAGATACTTCATTCCCAGGCTACGTCCTTAGCTTTCCCTTAAAGCCTCTGTTTCCTCCTAACTTCCCTATTTCTATTAATGATACTACTATTCTTCTCTTTGCAAGGGATGGAAATTTTATCATCTTTGACTCTTCCCTTTTTCTGTGCTATCCCCGATCTAATGAACCGCCAATATCTCTCTAATTGCTTTCATATCCCTCTCCTCATTTCTGTTTCCACTTTTACCACCCTAGTTCAGGCACTCATCTCCTCTGCACTACACATTCATCCTTCACACAGATAATTTTCTTAATTCACAGAGGAATTTTGTCATTCTGTTGAAACAGCTTTAATGACTCCTTGTCATCTACAGAATTCCTTAGCTTGACATTCAAGACCATCTGCAACCTGGCCCCAGCCCACCTTTCCAGCCTTATCTGATGTTACACCCCTTTAGATATTCTACACTTCACCTAAACATGACTACTTTCCATTCCCCAAATTCACCTTGTTTGCTTCTTCCTCTGTTCACCAAATTATTAGAACTGGGATTCAATCCATCTCTGCCTTTGTATCTTTCTTTTGAGATTATTGCAATTCTTTAGTGAAGCCTGTTTTTATTCTCCCACCCTCAGCCAGTATGCCTTCCTCAAATCTCTCAGAAAACTTTATTTGTAGTGTTACTCTGTGTCATAGTTTTGGGTGTGCCTGTCTTCTCAACCAAACTAGATCCTTGAAGATGTGTATGCTTCTAAATAGGACTATGTCTTTGTAACCAGATACACACACACACACACAACACACACACACACACACACACACACACACACACCTCCAATGCCTTGTAAAATATTAGGCACTTAATAAAATGTTTGTTAACTTTAAATTCCTTGAATTTAAAAGGGCGTGTCAGTTAAGAAACTACTGTATTTAAGTGCCAAATTTAGGAGACATTGTGGTATAGTGGAAAAAATGGTGGCCCAGGAGCCTAGTGCCAGCACTACCCCTTAATCATGTCTGGTCTTTGGCAAGTCACTTCTTGTCTCTGAGGCTGTTTTCTGACACAATGAAAATAATATCTCTCTAACACACACACTCACTCTCACACACACGCCTACCTTTTCTTACAAAAAGTTAATATTGGAATTAATGTGCTACAAGAGAAAAAGTTAAAATGTTCTAGCTTCCAGAACAGTGTAGTGTGGTACACATAAGGCAACAGTGAAGCTGTGGGGTTTGATAGTATGTGTATGGGCAGCAGGTAAATGGTGACCACACTATATAAGCCTCTACTCTCCTTCTGCCACATTCCAGTCTTTACCATGTGGTACCCAGGAAGTTTGCCATGATCTCCTCTTCCTGCTACCAGCCTGATTTGCCTGCCTCTTTTCCATCTTCTCTACCCCTGCACCATGAGTGCCTACCTATTACTAAAACTAACCTGCCCTAGAGCTCCCTCTAATCTGCTGATGCCTCATTTATCCTTAGTTCCTGCAAGCATTTTGGCTAGAGAGTAATCTTCCCTGAGGTTCAACTGACGATGCCCAAAAGTTATTTGATCTTTTAAGAGGGCATTGATGAAACAGGAGGCAAGAGAGGGTAGTCCCAGAGACAAGGAAAGCTGCTCAGCTCAGACCTCCCTTGAGAGCAGTTGTTCCTTCCTTTAAGGAGCTTGGAATTAAGAAGATAGACATGTACACAAAGCAGGTATGCCATGAATGAATTACAGACAAGGTGACTGTAGGAATAAAAACAGAGACTCCCAGCACATTATATACTTAGATATTTTTTATAAAAGCATACAGTAAAATAAATTTAAAAGGAAAAAAGCATACAGTAATATAAAGTTTTACCTTGAATTTGATTTTTGCTAAATCCCATAGTTCTAGTGGGATTTTTTTGGAGGGGGGGGAGAGCAGGGCAATTGGGGTTAAGTGACTTGCCCAGGGTCACACAGCTAGTAAGTGGTAAGTGTCTGAGGCCGGATTTGAACTCAGTTCCTCCTGACTCCAGGGCCTGTGCTCTATTCACTGTACCACCTACCTTCCCCAGTACCACAGATTTTTTTTAAAATGTTTATTTCAAGCTAACCCCCCCCCCAAAATAAGCATTTCCATATATGTGTCAGAACACAAAAAGTATTATACTTGAAACCACCAGTTTTCATTTCATACCACTTGCTTTTTAAAATACATGTGTATATATGTACATATATATAATAAATTCCATGTATTACTTTGAAAACTGTCCTATTTGTCTTTGCTTCCTCCTGAATTTCCTTCTTTTCTCTTTTGTACCTTTTTAAAAAAATGTTTCAATTGCCCTTTAATCCCTTTGTCACCCCCTTTATCTCACCCAAGATTAAAAAAAGAAAAAAAAAAGCAAACTTTGTAACAAATGAACATTGCCAAGCAAAGCAGATCTTTACAGAATGGCCACATCCAGACGTTCACATCCCATTCTGCACTTTGAGTCCTTCACCTCTCTTTCTTTTTCAGCCATACTTGTGGGAAGTCACCTGCACTCACTGGCTCTACTCTCCTCTCCTCTCATTCCTCATTCCTTTAAAGTCTGACTTCCTACCTTCAATTCATCACTCATATGAAACCATTCTCTCCAACATTTCCAATGATCTCTTAATTGCCATAACTAATGGTCTTTTTATAGCCCTGATCCTTCACAACTTATATTGCCAAGGCAATATATTCACAGCACCAGTGGCAACTATGAATATTCCAGTATAGTTCTGAATCACAAAATATAACAGATTCCATATGGAAAACAGAAGCAAACCATTTATTCAGACAGCGAAAAGCTAGATCCCAGCACCAGAAAACTGAATCCATCATGTCAACAAAAAAATCTATACACAATAATTCTGCAGACAGCAACACAATCCCAAATCCTTCCCCCTGCTCAGGCCTTCCCACAAACAAACACGGACAATCCTAACTGTCTCCTTGTCTGTGTTCTCTCTCTTCCTCTGCTCTAACTGCTCTGACTCATTTCCTGCTCCACTCCTTCTTATTCCACCCATTAGGCAAACTCCTTCCACCACAGACTACATGTAATTACATCTGGCCTGTTAAGGGACAGGGAAGATCTTCAAATTCCCATTCCCATTACATTGTTTCACAAGGACTAATGATCACTTGAACTGTTCTATCATTTTTACAAAACTATATGGATTCTTCATCCAAATTTTGGAGTACCACAATTTCTCCTTGAAAATTAGAATCTGTTATTCCAGCCAACACATGTATTCCTTGAACTGCCAGTCCTGATTTAGGTGATTTAGGTAATATCCATCCAAAATGATTTTTAGGGATTCTCATACATATTCCAATGGAGATTTTTCTTATTTCTTTTCTATCCAACCAAAAGTCCTCTAAACAATGTAAATCATATCCTGCTGAACCAGGTGTTCCTGGATATGGTGCTGGGACATCTTACCTCACAGTCCGATACTCAATATTTGGGATCTTATGCGTTTGTTGTTTTCTAATTTGCAGATTTGGGGTCATCATTCTGACTAGAGTATTCTTCTTCCCAGTGGTCTGTTATTCAAATTATGTAAGGCAATGAACAAATTATCCTTCCAATGTTGATACCAATTATTAGAACTTAACTTCCTTAACTGTTCTTTCAGTAACTTCCTTAACTGTTCTTTCAGTAATCTATTCATTTCTCCAGTTAACCCAGATGCTTGTGGATAATATGGAATATGATGTATCCATTCTATATTGTTTAGTACACAATACCTCTTCATTTCATTACCTTTGAAATGTGACCCATTGTCACTTTGAATTTGCATTGGGGTTCCATAATATAGACTTATGAGATCTAGAGTTTTACAGGTGTTTTTCTTGGTCACATTCTTATAAGGATAAGCCACTAATACACATGAATAGGTGTCAACACAAGTACATATAAATTTGTATCTTATATCTTGTGGTAGTGGACCAATATAATCTATTTGCCAGATTTGGGATGGGACCTTTCCTCTTGCTCTCTCTCCAGTTACTACCCAAAGAAGAGTTCGTTCCTTTTCCAGTTGGCATATATGACATTCCTCTGCTACTTGTTTTAACAATGAATAAGAGATACTAATACCTCTATCTTGTGCCCACTGGTGTGTGGCCTGGACCGCTAAATGACTGGCCATTTGATGGACTCATTTTGCTAGTACTGGATCATCAGTTGGTGTCAGAGTAGAGAGAGTATGTTGAGTAGCAATCTTTGCTAGTCAGTCAGCTTGTGCATTGTACTCATGTTCTGGCGTGGTGAGAGCCATGTGAGCATCTACATGAAAAACTGACAAATTAGTAACCAAAGACATGTCCCATATATCTTCGCATAATTCTTTGCCCCAGATATGACTGTCCTCCTTGTTCTGTTTTAATGGCTTGATGTACTGCCATAAGTTCAGCATGTCAGCTACTTCCACCTGTCCCAGTACTTTCCAAAGTCCATCTAGTACATGGGTTATGAGCTACCACCTTCCAGTGTCTTTTATGGCCCAGATATTTTGTTGTCCTATCAGTAAATCATGCATATTTCTTTTGTTCTTCAGTTAATCTGTCATATCCCACGTTCCATTTTACCAAGGACTGTACCAACTGTTGCTTTGGTTCATGAGATGTATCATTTCTGTCAGTATTTATGTTTGCTGTAGAATCATGTAGAGCAGAAACCCCACTTTTGCCTATTTTAGATTTATTTGAATATACCTTTCCGTTTAATTATGCCAGCCTCTTGTGCGTGTCCAAATCTGTAAGAAGCTGGGGTACACGTTACCTATGTCATAATTGGGATTCCAGGCCTTAATATTGCTTCATGGCTCAGAGTCAGTTGTTCAGTCTCTACCAAAGCCCAATATGTAGCTAACAACTGCTTTTCAAAATGGGTATATTGATCTCCAGATGAAGGGAGTTTCCTACACCAAAATCCCAAGAGTACTTTGTTGTTTTTGTCATAAACTCTAGTTTGCATAATCATCCTGTACAGTCACTTGTAATTCCACCAGGCCATTTTGCATAGGCATAAATCTAGGGCCACTTGTATAGGCTTCAGAAGCTTTACTCTGTTCTAGTCCCCAGTCAAACTTATATTTCTTCCTAGTAACTTTATATAAGGGTTTCAAAATCTGTCCCAGATGCAGAATGTGGTGCCTCCAATATCCAAATAATCCTTTAAACTTTTGGACCTCTTTTTTATTGGTAGGGATGGGAAAATCCTGAATCTTTTGCTGGGCTTGCAGGAGAATCTCTCACAGTCCCCTTATTCCATTGTGTATCCCAAAATTTTGTGGTTTGAGCTGGCCCTTGAATCTTTGCAGAGTTAATTTATCACTCTTTGCTTTTCATATGCTCAATTAAAATCATCAAACTCTTCTCCACATTTTTTCCCTATATCATAATATCATCTGTGTAGTGGGTAAGCTGTACCCCAGGTAGCTCTAATTCATGCAAATGTTCAGCCACAATCCTATGACAGGTATTGGGGCTATTCAGATATCCTTATTGGCAAGAGGGTAAAAGTATATCGTCTGCCCTGCCAAGTAAAAGCAAACTGGTCCCATTGTTTAGAATCTATTGGGATAGTAAAGAAAGCATTGACTAAATCAATAACTGTGTACCAGGTCCCATCATATTTCTGGATCCTTTCTATTAACATAACAGTATTTGGAACAGCAGCATACAAGGGGGGAGTCACCTTATTCAGTTGTCTGTAATCCACTGTCATTCTCCATGTCCCATCTGACTTTCATACTGGCCAGACAGGATTATTCCATCAAGTGGTTGTAAGAGATTAACACTCCTGCCTCAACATATTCCTTTATAGTTTTGGTAATTTTATCTTGCCCACTTGGTACATGATACTGCTTTTAAAGTAATTACTTCAGAAAGTTCAGGTAAAGGGATTGGGTCCATTTTTATTTTTCCCACTAAAACTATATTAATTCCAATTGGTATCTCCCCTCAGATAAATTTAGAGTCAATACCTCTCAATAGATCTATTCCATTGATGTATTCAGGAATTGATAGAATCACCATTGTATATTCTTTCTTAGGTAATTGTCCAAATTTCATCATTAGTTTAACTTGTCTGGCTGATATTTCGGCCCCTCCCAGTCGTGTGATGGTAATGGGAGTTCCACGTATGATATTCCCGGGACATTTCCTTTAGCGGTTGGTTTCCTTCTCAATGCGATCAGTGAATTATTTTCTGTTTTCACTTTGCTCTCTGGTTCTGATAGATCTGAACAGTATTCATTTATGACTCTTAAAACTGTCCAGTGTGTGTGGTTTTTTTTATCGTGTTTTCTTGGATTCTCGTGATTCTCCAGTTATCTCTCCTTGAGCCACTTTTCCAAGGCAGCTATTTTTTATATAAGATAGCGTATGCTTTCTGCCATTTTTTCAGTCTCTTGATTTTGGTCTGATATTTTTCATAGTCTCAAGGAATCACTGATTTCTGTTTGGGCTGTTCTAGTTTTTAGGAAGTCTTGCATATTATTTGCAGTATTACTTGCATAAGTTTTACCACATTCTGTTCTAAGTTTTCAGTTCTTTCTTCCAGAACTTTGATTTCAATTCCTTTTTAATCTTTTGCTTCATTTCTTCTAGGGATTGATATGGTCCTTGTAGCTGACTATTTTTTTTCCCTTTAAGTCTCTGCTTGCAGTTATGGATTTACTTTCTCCGAGGTTGGATTTTTTGGACTTTAAGGAATCTCAGGATCTATAATAATTTTTTATAGTGATGGGAATTTTATTTGGCTTCCTAATCACTCAAGCCTTAGTTCCTGAAGTGGGGCTTTGTGCCTGGGACAGGTTCTACTTTAATTTTGGATGGGGTGATCGGGCCTCCTTTGTCTCTTCTTGGATCTCCTGTATTTCTCTACCTCCCAAAGTTACACACACACATATACACATGCGCGCACACTTCTCCCCAAAACAAAATCCCATCTGAAACCATATTGATTCCAGAATGCTCTAGAGCAGAGGATCCTAGACCATCACAGTTGCTGAGGAATGCACCTTGTGTTCATCCAAAGGCATACGTTGGGTGTAAATGGGTGGTAGCAGCATATTACAGGCAGCAAACAGCAAAGATAATATGGAGATATATGATCTCATTTAAGTGAATGAACTGGAGAGTGAGAGACATGAAGGGGTAATAATAGCTTTTGTAATGCTACCTATACAAATTAAGAGAACTAGAGGATGTGTGGTAGCCTTCCTTTGGAAGATCTGCAAAAAGATGTGGACAAGAGTGTCACACGATGAGAAAGTACAAATGAGTTGCTGTCAGCATCAATTGGAAAAAAGCATCCACATCATTGAAATCAAAGATAAGTTGAAATGTTATTTTTAAAATATTATTTTTTAGGAGACTCTAAATAGGAAAGGTGTTTGAGCTGTCCTTCTTACCAGCATTTGGAACCTTCAGATCTCATCAGCAGTACTGAGTTGTTAGGGAAAGGGCTGCTTTCTCTGAAACAAAAGGCAGTAGTAGATCTTCAGAAACAACACCTTAGACTAGATATTCTTGCTCTGAAAATACAAAAGAAATTCCCTCTTCCTTTTTCAGTATAAATATTTTCTGGGTTCTAGTTTATAAACTAAGTTGAATTTTTAAAAAATTTATACCAAACTGGTGAAATTGACACCATTCAGAGACTGAGTATATGGCTGGAAGGCAGGCTCAAATAAAAGCCACTAAGAACATTTCAGCAACCTATTGATAAACCATCTGGGCACCTGATCCCTTTCACTCTAAAGCAAAACTCTTAGAGAAAGACAGAGATGTATGTAAATCATTTAAGAAGGGAAAAATGAGGTATGTTATTCATTTTCTACTTAAAGGATTTGAATAAAGTCTTCCTGAAGCTAAAGGTGTCTTCCTTCATTTAACTTTTAAGGTCTAAGATAGAGCCAGATAGTAAGGAATAATCTTTCTCCATTGGTTCTGCAGTTTTCTGCCTAATCTGCTGCTACTTTATGGTCCTCTGATTGGCCTTATAAGAGACAAATGTGTCAGTGTCTGATAATCAATCTGAAAATCTTTGAGGTGACCCAGTCTAGTGAGTTACCTTTACTGGGTTTTTCTGTGGCCCAAGTGCTGCTATACCCATCTTAGAGCAAAAAGTTTTTCCTCCTTCCTCCTCTCCATCTTTTGAATCCCTCCCCATCCTTTAAAGTTTTATTCATACTTCACCCCTTCCTTGAAGTTTTCGCTTATCCCCCATATATAACACCCTTCCTGCTGGACTTCACTTAGCACTTTGTTTTGATCTTTCTGTTTTTCTCACATCATCTAGATCTGTATTGGTGTAATGTCCGTTGCCTAGACCCATGAAGGCGAAGACCATGTCATGCTGTTGATCCCAAGGCCTAGCACTGGGCTTACTGAGTGTTGGCTGGCCTAATAGTAGACACCCTGTATTTCTTTAGGCTTTTTGCGTGATAAGTATTGACATTTTTTGGTCAAAGAAAAACAAATCAGGGAAAGATGACTGAACATCAGAAGATATTCTCCCGTGACCTTGATGTCACTGTCACAGCACTACTGCAGTAATGGCAGTCATGGTGGGATTTCACTTTTGGATAATCCTATCAGGGTCTCTTATTTCCTTCATTTGAGGGGATGAGGAAACTTCCTGGTTACAGATAAGAATTTTTTTCTACAGAACCAATCCCATCTGCTGAAGCTAGGACCTTGAAGTCTCTTTGTGCCCAGTTATATCTACTTACTCCTGGACATGCTATTTGCCCTGAAGCAAATGATAGCTCCTTAAAATCAGAGACTGTCTTGTCTTTCTGTCCTAAGCATCTGGCACAGACTAATTAATTAGCCAGCAAGCATTTATTAAGCACCTACTATGTGCCAAGTGTTCTGCTAAGTGGCAAGGATACTAAGGCAAAGGCCCAAAAGTCCCTGCCTTCATGGAGCTTATATTCTGTTGGTAGAGGCAACAGGTACACATAAAATTACCTAGCTATAAAGAGAAATACACAACAAACATCCAGACCAGATGGAAGGTAACCTTGGAGGGAAAATTTAATAAATATTTGTTGGATAAAAGAATTAGTGGCACATGGTTCAAGGGACTTTGAGGGGACACCAATAAGTATAGTACTTTTATTATAGAAATATTCTTAAACCAAGCCAATGGAATTTGTCTGCTAAAGTAACAAAGTCTAACTTTTTAAGAACCAAAGTAGCTACTCAACTTTGCACTGATTGCAGAATACACTTCCCCTTAGAAACCCATATATTCTAGTGAAATATTTATTTCAGGGAAACAAAATCTATTTGGATCCCTGAGTTTAAGGGAACACAAGAACAAGGCTCTGGTAAACTGGAACTACTCTCTGGTCTTTGCCAGAGCCCTCTCCACATGGAAAGCGATGCTGTAAAGCCTGTTCAAGATTGAGCTGAGCTTCCAGACCTAAAAACTACTTTAACCTTTTTCCATTAGTCCTTTTAAGTGGCTCTTTGCAAGTACAAGGCCATATTGTATTGTAAGCCAAACACTTGAAGGCTTAGTGACAGAGTAGTCTGTTACATAGTTTAGAGGCTTTCTTATCATCTAACAGTGTGCCTGTTGCTAGCCTTGTGCTCTTTGGTGGTGGTTTTAGGGATCCAGAAGGACTCAAAAGTCAGCCATGGATTTAATAATTTGATTCCGTCAAGGTCGTGTAACACCATGTTTTTACATAATTCTAACAGCTAACCAGATTGCCTTTCTTCATTCCCTGGTTTATTACAATGTGAATTCAGCTTGGTTTTCTCTTTATTAAGCCTCCCAAAGTGTTACACCCATCCATGTATTTTGTAATGAAAGTGATCTTTTCTTTTTGATATTTCTTTTATCACTTTGGCTAAACCAATTTTTTGCCCTTAACACATTCTACCTTGTATTATTCTTATGCTTTATTTATCCTGTCCACCAGAGGACAGGGCCTTTGTTTTTCATTTTTTTTATCCCCATATCTAGCATAGTGCTCTTCATATAATAAACACTTAAAAATAAAATAATTAGATTAAGCAGATTAATGCTACTGTTTCTGGTTCTTGTCTAAAAAAATTTTAACTTCTTAGTCACAGGTTCACCCCTAGAAAACCAGAAGTAAAAGTCCTCATGTAATTTCTTCTTTTGTTTCTATTCATCTGCATTGAAGTGAACTGAAATGTCATTACCCTGGACAAACAAAATCACTTCCTATGCTCCCACTGCAAACTCAGACAAGGGTGGGGAAGGCAGTGAAGGGAAATGAAGATAACATCTGCTTCCAAGATGATTATGTCTTCCTCCATTTCCCTAACAAAAATAACCACAATGCAACCTGTTGCAATTCATGGTTATGAGCATATATATGCATAAAAACATATGGAATCAAGATCATTCCGTTGTCAGCCAAGACAGGTTCTAAGTGAGCATAAGAAACTTACAGCTGTCATAGTTGTGCTCTCTTCCCCATGATTCCCCTCCAGGATGTTTTCATAAGTCATACAAAATGGCAACTACTCTCTCAGGGAGCACTTTTCTTGATGTAGATAGGATTTTACTATGAAGATGAACACCTTTATACCCGTGTTACATTATGCCATAAAACCATGATGGGTTATGCTTTGCTAGTACACTAGGATAGATTTCATGTGAGGCATATGGGTATTTCTATAAAGGAAAGAATTTTTAAAATCTTCCTATGTGCAGTATCCCTCCACCCCCTCAGGTTTCTTACAGGGTTATTTTCATGGTTTCTCATAGTAAAATGTCAATATGTTTGTGTTTGGTGGATGTTGTCTTAGTATCTTAAGGCCCCTGCCAATGATGATTTGTGTGCGTTTACTATCTCTACTCATCCAGTGGACTGAAAGCATGCTCATTGTTCTAACCTCTCTGACCAAAGACTATGAAGACATAAAGCTTCTTTATGGCTGTTTCTCTGCAGGGTAAAGGGCGTATTCGTAAGGGAAACTACCCAAGCCCATCATCTCCTGTTGCAGTCCGACTGCCCTCCATGTCTGAAGTCCCAGAAGAAGCCGTGACCACTGAGGAGGCAGCAGAGATGGAAGTCACCGAGCAGCAGCAGGCGGCCATGCAGCAGGAAGAGAGAGTGCTGACTGAGCAGATCGAGAACTTGCAGAAAGAGAAGTGAGTGTCCACAGGGGGAGGAGGAAGGACACCAGCTTTATGTCGTCCTTCTATGAAGACAGTGCACCTGCATGGTGTGGTGTGTAGTAGAATCGATCCTGGAATGGGAGCTGGCAGATCTGAGTTCTGGGCCTGATTCTTCTAACATCAAGCAAGTCACTTCATTTCTCTGGGCCATGAGTTTTGAGTTGTTCCATTGATGTTCATTGGTGAGAAAACTGTGCTGCATTGAAAGTGATTTCTTTGATTGTTAGAGTTCCATTTGTAAAATGAGAACAAAATAAAATTAACTTGGCTGTGTGGGAATCAAGACCCATGGAACTTTTTGAGAGCTAAAAAGGACCTTGGAGATTATTTAGTATAATTTCTTAACTTTACAGATAAAGAAACAGGCCCAGGGAAGCTGACTTGCCCAGTCATAGCTAGTCAATGGCAGAAATAGGTTTAGGACCCAAATCTTCTAACACTTAATACCGTTTTCCTTACACCTTTGCTGGCCTTCAGCCTTGCCCAGCTGGCTTTCAATGAAACATGAACAAAACATTCTGTAAGTCTGAGGAGAGAACAGCAAGTTTGTGAACCTGTTATCAGGTCTTAAACTCAGAAGAAGAATAGACATCAGACTCCTCTAATATCTGGTCCTTCTTGTTAACAAATGTCCTGTGACCCGCAAGAGGCTGATCAGGAAGAACGGGCTGCCAGCTGTTACCCAGAGCCTGGCTGGAGAAGAATGAATGGGGAAAGGGGAGTGAAAGGGGGGAAAGTAGGAACCCTTAGTTATTCATTTATTGCTTTGCTTCAGAGTAATAGTCTTTTTCTTTGTCTGAACTATGGGGTAGTAGCAGTCATTTGTATTCCCTTTTCCCAGGCCTTTTTTCCTAGAGCTTTCTTCAGCCTGGATGCTAATAATCTTCCTGATTGGATTTTGCAGGGAAGAGCTAACCTTTGAGATGCTTGCCTTGGAGCCCCGGGCTTCAGATGATGAAACTCTTGAATCTGAAGCCTCTATCGGGACTGCTGATAGCTCAGAGAATTTGAACTTTGACTCTGAAGGAGCCTTCTCTGATAAATCAGGTAAATGAGGTAGTTGGATCATGTATTTTTTCCTGTTTATTTCATCACTGAAGAGACAGATTCCCAACACATGAGATAAGGCCAAGATTTCTCCTTCTAGCTGTGGTGTTTAAACTGCCAGCTGTCTCATCCTTCCCAATTTGAAATGACTTCTCAGACTTAGGACCTGCCATGCTCATGGGCAGTGAATTAGAAATGAACAAATGAATTTTTAAAAACCATTTATTAAGCATTTACTGTGTGCCAAAGTGCTAAACACTGGAGATACAAATGGTAAAATGAAGACAATTCCTGCTCTCAAGAAGCTTGCATTCTAATTGAGAGAAATAACACATAAAAGAGAGTTCTGCTCCTGGGAAAGGGAAAGGCTGCAGGAGTAAGGGGGTGGCAAGGCCTCAGGGTTCTCAGGTTGTAGCAGTAAGTCATATGACAGATTCTGAGCATCAGAGGGCGTAGATGCAGAGCAATATTAAAACCTTGAGGACCCAAGGACTGCAGTGACGGAGCAGAGGGTGAACTCATAGTCTTCCACGTTACCAGAATGGGTAGAATTGGTGTCTCCCATGTTATACATTAATGTAAACAGACAAACAGCCCAGATGGGTTGGGGGACTGGAGGAAGAGATACAGTGAAGTCCACTTTCCCCTTCCCAGGCAGCCCAGATGGGCTCTGAGCAGCCCTTGTAATTTGGTCTCTGTCTCACCTTACAAAGCAAGGATTCTTCATCTTTGTTGTATGTCATGGCTCCCTCAGGCGGTGTCTGATGAAACCTGTGGACTCATTCTCTGGATGATGTTCTCAAATGCATAAAATAAAATACATCAGAATACAAAGGAAACCAATTATATTGAAATACAGCTATCAAAATATTTTTTCAAAAACAAGCTCCTGGGCCCCAAGTTAATAACTCCTGATCTAGAATATCTAAGGGGGAAATTAAATGTTCCTGGGGTAAAAGGGATGACACCCTAGGTGGTTCACTGAACTGCCAAAGAGAAGAGGGAAATTCCTTCTCAGCAACAGGGCTACATACAGCCACTCCCTACGTTATAAACCTGAGGGGTCAGGAAATGAATGGCATCCCCTTGTTGATTCTGCCTGTGTGTCTGTTAAATCTGCCCAGCCTAACCTTTAATATGTGCATTAAAGTCTATTCATGACAGTGATAAATTAGCATTAAAGAGAGCATTGCTTGAATTTTTTTTTGTCTTTTTCTTTTTGCCTTAGAGAGGAGTTTAGCACTTAGCTCCCTGAAATCTTCCAAGACTGAATCATCAGCAAAGTTGCGAAGGCAGCTGAAAAAACAACAGGAATCTCTAGATTCAGTGGATTCTGCTGTCTCTTCACTATCTTCATACAGTACAGCCTCTTCTCATGGGACCAGAAAGCGGTTTCATATTCATTCCAAATCCCCCTTCTACCGAGCTGTTTCAGTTGGCGAGACCCCTGAGTCCCGACTAGCAGTAGAAGGTTCCCTGTGCCAGGCCAGGACCCTGGAGGACAGGCCTCAGTTCATTAGCCGAGGCACATTCAGCTCTGCAAAGGGCAAACAAAAACTCAAGAATGTGAAAAACTCACCCCAGAAAACCAAAGACCTCCCTGAGGGGACATTAGGGGCACATCACAAGAGAAATGTTGACCCTGACTATGGCTCTCCCCAGCAACAGATTGTTTATGGAAACAACGAGTACATGGTCTAATGTGGCAGGCACACATCCCCTCATCACCACAAAGTAGTGGCAGCATCTAGCTCACCCATAGCCGTCCATCACAGGTGTCATCATCAGCAACTATCCTGCCTCATCCCTGAGCGTAAGCAGCTGCTACTGGTTTGGATGCCCCGCCTCCCATTGGAAGAGTGGAAAGGAAGAACCAGACAGGCTTAGCAGAAACCTGTGGGGAAGTTTCAGCTGTGGCCTTAGCTGTCCTTAATTTGGGGAGAACCCAGGACCTACCGGGATTTATTCTTTGAACTTAGGTCCACATAACTGCAGAAAGCTTGAGTGGTTACTGCTGCAGTGCTTTGCCCTTGCCTCTTCACCACTCCCCAGTAACCTATCACTGTCTGAGTTGGCGGGGGAGACAGAGAATGCAGAGGCAGGCAGTGTGGTGTTGTGGGCCTGTTGGACCAACAGATTGTTGACCTGTGATGATTAAATGGTCCACTCTTTTTGACCTTAAAGGCAAAAGCTGTAGACTTTGGATATTTTGGGGGTACTTAGAAGCTGCAGCTGATTTAAACTTTCCTGGGGACCTATACCAAACAAATGGAGCCATTCACTTCACACTATTTATAATGCACTCCATATTGTTGTCAAGTGAAAATTAAAAAGCTCTTGTTTCCATTAAGCAATCAGAGCATGTCTCACACACTATAGGGTTATGCAATGGAAGAAGAAATTTATTTTATTTTATTTTGTTAAGATTTCAGAATAACCAATGCCAGTTTGACTCCTGGTTGGTTTGCGCCAAATACACAAGTGTGCCGAGTTTTCAATAGCCATACAACTCCTGTGTTCCCTGGGTGCACAGAACCAGGTTCCTCTAAATTTTTTTTAACGTCTTATTAGATCTGTGATCCTCAGACTTTAAAGCTGCGTCATAATCCCTATCCAGTGATCATCAGGCAAGAGACAACATATTAACAAACATACTTTGCTGGAAAATCATCAGGAAAGTCTCACCCCCACCACAAACAGCGTGACTGTTTAATTATATCTTCCAAAACGTTCATATGCAATAGTGCATGAATAAATGTTACAAAAAGCTGCCAAAAGGAAAATACCATTTTTAAAACGTGACCCAGCTAGCTTTTCTCTTTTTCCTCAGACCATCAGTATTAAACAAATGAAAAAAAGGACTACTTGAAGCTATTTTTATTAATATTCTAGTTGCTAAAGTTTACTGTAAATATATATATATACATATATATATACACACACACACACACACACACATGCATACATACAGAAATAGACGTGTATGTGTATGTGTGTGTCTTTCTAACCTCTTTCCCATGGAACCTTTTCCCACAGAGAAGAATGGGGGAGAAACCATGGGCCGTCAGAATTGAAGACAAGATTCTCTTGTACGTGTGTTTGGGGAAAGTAATGCCATGATTTTTCACCACAGGGTGTCCCCATACACCTCATGATGAGCTCTCATCCCAAGCCTCTTAGCATTTGTGAGATTATCAAATATGTCTTTGCTATTTATAATGTATGAGAAATGAAGGTGTGCTCACCTAACTGAACTGTGACACCCTTTCTTGAGACATGTGAAAACGTTCTTTTTGAAGTTCCTAATGCAGTTTGTCTAACTACCATATGCACCGTTCTGAGAAAGAGAATTTGACATTTTTAACCCGATGTCTGTGTGGGTTTATTCCTAACATTGCCTTGTGACATGCCATTAGTCAGCACCATCATAACACTTGTAAGAACTGAACATTAAGACCCGTTGGGAGACCAAGTTTCTCACATTACACAGCATTCTATGTGACTACCATTTAAAATTAACATATCATTGGTGGATTATGCATAAACTGTACAACAAAGATTACACATTTTTGGACCAACAGGCATAGGGCATCATCCCCTAGTGATAGCTACAGGTAACAATAGACTTCCTGGCTAGCTATTCTCCCGCCCTCTTCAGCGTTTCTGCTAGGGCTAGGAAAACTACAGACTCTAGAGTATGATAACCATATGATTGAATATTACATTTGACCCCCTTAGAAAAGCAAATTTTTAAAGTCCGAATTTTCAGAATCTCCTGGAACTGAGCTTGGGGGTAAGTTGATGGGGAACCACAAACAATTTGGGAGCCTTTTCAAATGAGGAAAATGATCCACTTTCTTCCTGAGCCAACCTCACATGACTGACCCTTCCATCCACACTCATAAGCCCTGTAAACATTAGACTCCTTTCTGAGCTGGGTCCTGGAAAGGGAGTCACTAACTGTATTTTATTACTCCTTCTACACCTTGAGTAATCACCTGGGATGACCTTCCCACATGTTTCCCATCTGAAGCTATGTTTCTTGAGAAGATTAGTATTTTACACAAAAATATCACATAGGTCACTTTTATAAGAAGAGGTTGACAGCAAATAAGAGAACGTAGAATTTTTTTTCCCAGGGACCTCAGTCTTCATTTTGGATCAACTAAAATAAAACCTACAGTTGACAGATTCATGGATTTCTACTCATTTTATAACTAACTAGAATTATTAGTAGAAAGTGATGTTTGAGAGAGTGGGAAGTAGGGCTTTACTAAAGGGGAACATAGAATCTTCCCTAGGAAAGACTTGTCGGCCGTTGAAGAAGTGTACTATTAGCTATGTCATAACTACTTAAACTTTTTTTAATTTTTCAGTAACAACTAGGGCCTCGTTTCAAATTTGTTTCCACTTTTGAATTGAGAAGTCATTAATTAGGCAAAATTAAGTTGAAATTTCATTTTAAGATCCCTGTCACATGGTCCTACATATTTTTTTCTTTAATGATTCATTCTTATTACTGTGTTTATAATGCTGAAAGGATTTCTTTCTTTAGTGGCATGGCAGGTTCACTGCTGGGCGAAAATGTAAACCCCATAATCTTGACAGACTTCACATGTACCACCTCTTTTTCCCAATCAGGAGCCCAGATTTTAAAGTCTGTCCCAGCTTTGTCGCTGATATATGAGACCAGTCAACATCAGCCCCTCCACGAACATGCACTGGCTTCCTTTCATGTTTAGGAAGCTTGGAAAAAAATTAGTGGGAGCCATATGATCAATTTCCAGATTGACAAACTGAAATAAACCAACCATAGTAATATAACTTAAGGAATGATTCTGAGAGGTGACATTTTCAAGTTATAACTTACCATCCAAGTAGAATTTTAGAACATTTGGTATACCTGTTCCTCCTGTTTTAACCGCTATACTAGTGGACTTCTAAAGAAGTATAGGAAGGAAGATGACATTTCAGTACCAGTTTTGTTTTGTTTTTAACTTTGTTGCTACGTAAAGGTGCTTCAGAGACTAACTGAGAGCCACCCAGCCCACTCTTATACCCTAGAGGGTACAGTTGTGTGAGAACTTGCTGACAGCCTAGAGGGATGCTTTTCTGTTCTTACCACTACCACTCGCCCCCAGCTTAAAAGTTAAACCTTGTTCTTGCTGGTAATGGAGGTAGGACATGAATGCTGTGAAAACAGATGAGAAAGAGTCCTTTCCAATTCTGCCATCCCATTTAGCTTAAAATAAACCGTGTGTGAACTGTCTTTTTCCTTTTTCCCCAGCAGTCTGGGAAAACAGAAAAATACAGTGTTCTCAGAATGTTTTCATAGCCAGTGCAATTTTAAATTAGACTCAAGACTTAGAGTAGGTTATTTCTTTTCACTGGATACTCAGCAAGTTCTTTACACATCCACCCTCATTTTAAAGTTTTGAACATCTGCTGCTATTTCAATTTTTCAGAATTTCTGCTCCTTTTTCGTTTCACTTCTACCCTGAGCCAAAGAGAGCTCCCCAGTCATGAAATTCCTTAGGTGACATAAAGTTCAGGTTTGGGCAATCAGCCCTCTGGTTTCCCTTGCTTCCAAACATTCACATGGCTCCTTTTGACTAGAATGATCCTACTACCATCACCATCCCCACTTTGAATCGGTCTTTAAAGAGAACAGGGAAAAAGTCTCGAGAAGAACAGATTTGCCTGGGTCATTTTGGTCTCTTTGTTGTGACTGTTTTGAACAAAGGTTCTGGAAGTCTGTTAATTTTCCTCTCTGTTTAACTGTCATGCCTGTTTTCCAGTCCTCTCTTAGGTCAGAAATAGGCTTTCATATACTAAGATACACTCTTTGTACCAAGTGATTGTAGTTACCATGGGAAAGGGCACGGACTGTGGATTATTATATTATTTTTAATGGATTTTTAAAGTAATTTATAATAAGTATGCTGAGTGTAAATTAAATCAACAAAGTATATATTGTAAAGGGATATATTATCCCGTGTCATACTCTATAAATTTTACCTGTTTAAAAATAAAGAAAAATATATATATGCATATAGATGTATATATATGTGGGGGGTAGGTATGTATATATATATATATATATATATTTATATATAAATATATATACACACATGCGTGCACACATGCACACACATACAGAATGATTTACCTTGGCCACAGAGCTGGATTATGTTCATGGTGCAGTCAGCAGGCACTTTCTAATTCCATGTGAGTAGATTTCCTTTTTTTGCCCCCTTTGGGGAACAAGGCCTCATGTGTAAAGTGCAATTTCTGTCATTTCTTAAATATATCCTGTATGGCTGTACAAAAACCAGCTTTATGAACAATTAACTCCTGGCTTATTAAAGAACAAAGCTTAACAAAGCAGTATCCTGAGCAATTTGTTTTCTCTCAACTCTGAAGCATGAACTGCCATAACTTCCTGATTATATTCATTTACGTGTAAGGAAAGAGCCCTGCCTACAGCATATCCTGAAGGTGTGGTGGATCTCACAAGTCTGAGGGAGGGTGAGAATTATAATGCCTTGTGTTCCCCATCCCTGAGACCTAGTATGTAAGTGCTTAATTCTGTCATAACTAAGACAGAGGATGACATTTGATTCTTTAGTAGGGAGAAATAAAAAAAAGGGATGTAAGCAGCTTCCATTTGGTCTCTTCATCTAAAATGAAAATCAGCAGCTCCAAGATGTGCTAATAAGAAGCCTACAGTTAAAAAACTGACCTTTTCTGGGACCATGAGACCTATGGGGAAATTAGCTGACTGACAAAGAAAAATAATGAACATTCTATTCAAAGTCTAAGTGGGAACTGGGCTGATATAAAAGAATACAAAACAATTTGTCCAGAAGTTTCCTTTTATTTACATATGAGGACACAAAGTCTATAATACACCAGCTTTCAAGAGGAGAAGGTTGGGTTTGGAAGCCCATTTCTAACAGGTGACCAGAGTAAATGATAGTGTACATGGGGGAAAAAAAGTTGTTTGTACCTTTGAACTAAGCTGGTATAATACCACCGAGAGAATGTTCTGATAGACTTCTTCATTGGTAGTACAAATGAAGCTTTTCAGTCCAGAAGCTATCGTTGCTACAGATCAGGGCCAGCAATCTAAGGCTCTGACTTGGTAGCTTGACAGTCTCAGCTAGGATTAAAACCTTAAAACAGTTCTCATTTGTTGGGAATGCAGCATCTGCAGATTTATGCTGTGTTCCTTGTTAAAAGTGTATTTTCTAAGGATTCTGATGGGGATTACAGCATTAGGGATGGGGCATACTTTGAAAAATTGAATTTAGCATAGGGCATTCCACTAAAGAGCCTGAATAAGTTGAATTAACTTGGAATGTCAAGTGTAAAGTTGTTTGAGTCTAAGAAAGTTTAGTTGGTCAGTCCTCTTCGATTATACTTCATTCAAACATCCATCCACCAAGTATTTTACTGTGTGCCTCCTCAGGCAACCCCCTTTTTTTTCTTTCCAGTCCATAATGGGTCATGAGCCCATCTTTCATCAGATCACCCTATAGGACCCACCTCATACACAAAATTCTCTAGGTCTGGAAAGGGGTGTCTCACTAAACTCTATTGTCATTAATGAATTTCTCAGAATATTTTGATTGATCTTACACATTTCTTACTCTTCAGAGTAAGAAACAACAACCCAAAAACCATATTTATCACAGTTCAGCTGATTTTAGTAAAACCAGGTTTTTCTTGTCTGTGTAAAAGGTTTGTCTTCATGGAGGCCTCAGATGGCTTTTAACAAAGATTTGGAAACGCTGATGAAGGAAACTGGCAAGGGGGGAGAGGGAGTAAGGAGTGGAGCAGAGATTAGGAAGTGGAGGTATTAATGTGGTTTGAGTAATTTTCCATGAGTGCTGAATTCAGTTGAGTCAGGCTTTGCCTTGTTGGAATGGAAACCATGTTGGTTGGTGCATGAGAAAGGAAAGGAACAGAGCAATTATGTCAGTTTTTGAACATATCACAAAGGAGTTTCTCCATGGGTGTGTTTCCTATGGTTCTACGAAAAAAGAGGAGCTCAATGCGGTCAGAAGAAATAAATCTCAGAGAGGGTAGAAGCAAAAGCAGTTTCCCAAACCTGGAAAGGAGAGAAAGGTATCGCTGGTTACCAAAGTCACGGCCCTTAAGCAGCTAATGCTTCCCTCCAGTAGAAGGCTTGATTTGACCAGGGAAAAGACAACAATAAAAACATACTGTTTATGTTACCCCCAAATCATCAGCAAAACCTTGGAGAGGTCACAGTGTAGGAAGACTTAGAAAACTTTAGCAGCAGCAGCAGTACACTCAAGTGTTAGAATTTTGTGTGTCCACTTAACAACAGAAATCTCTCTTTATAAGACAGTACTTGCTATATTAATAGAATATTACTGAGGGAAAAAAAATAAGCTGCTCTGTCCTCTCCCAAGCACAGTCACAGTTTGATTGGTGAAGGTGAATTACTGGAAGGTTGGGAGTGATTAGAAATGCTTCAGTGTGTGCTGAGATGCAAGCCCACTGTCCCAGGGAGCAGCTTAGAATTAACACTCCTCTGACTAACAACATTCTTCTCCCAGGACACTGTAATAACACATAACATCTAGCAAATCAGCAAGTGGACAAGAAAAGACCTGATTCAAGCTCTAAAGGTTAATACCCTGATTGCCTTGAGATCAAACACTGAGCATTTATTAAGCACCCACTGCATACATCGCATTGTGCTAGGCCTCGGGAATGCAAAAGCTGAAGTAACATGGCCCCTGTCCTCAAGGAGATTATATTCCATCAAAATGACTTAAAAAGGTGGTGGTGTTGCCTCCAGAGCCAAAGGTGAACATCTCCACTATAAAAAGACAGGATCCTGACCAACTTTTATACCTCACTGGTTGGCTGGGATAGTGCATCTTGTTGTGCTGACCCAGCATCACTTGGGACTGGTCCTGCAAATTCTCCACCTGCTCAGGATCCTTCAGGCCCCGAGTCTCTATGAAAAAGAAGAAACACCAAGTAAGGAGGAAACTGCATTCTAGCCTCCTGCAATAATATTCATCCCAAGTACAGTCCCACTTAATGCAATCAGTAGGAGCCAAGAAGGATCTCCATAACAAGTACCCTCTATTTGCAGAGCAACACTAAGCTGTAAAAACCTGGGTCACGAGCAGTCATTGAACTTTGCCAATGTGCCAGCACCTTCCAGTGTAATTCTTACCATTAGAGGCGGCTAGGTGGCACTATTGTTAGAGTGCTGGATGGCATTAGTAAATCCTGGGTTCAAATCGTGCCTCAACTGATTACTAGCTGTGTGACCGTGAGCAGGTCAACCTCTCAGCCTCAGCTTCCTAAGCAGTAAAACGAAGATAGTAATAGCATCTTCTCCCCAGTGTGAGTATCAAGTGACATATTACTAGTACAGTGCTTTGTAAATCTTAAAACACTACATAAATGCTAGCTGTTACTAAGTTGTACAATTTGCAAACATGTTAAAGGCAGGGATAGGGAAGAATATTTTTCTTCCTAGAAACTGGAAGGAAATTGAAATACTATATAATACTCTTTTGAATGCCCTTTATGATCTAAAGTGACGTTTAGTTTAGGAACAAAAATATGTATTATATATAAGCTGACCTGCTCGTAAAATCATCATTCAGTTTAAATGTACCATAGATAAAAAAATAAAATAAAAAGAATAGGTTATTCAGATAATTACAAATGTAATCCCTTTATATAGTGTTTTATCCAAAGTGAATCGAGCACTGAGTTTCGAACCGTAAGACTCATCTTCATAAATTCAAATCCTGTTTAAGATACTTACTACTTATGTGGTCCTGGGTGACTCACTTAACCCTGTTAACTTAGTTTCCTCATCTGTAAAATAAGCTGGAGAAGGAAATGGCAAAGCATTCCAGTATCTGTGCCAAGAAAACTCCAACTGGGGTCACAAAAAGTCAGACTTGACTGAAACGACTCAACAACAACAAAAAATATGTCATCTGTCTCAATAACTCTGAAGTTAAGCAGCTAGCATTTACATAGCACTTTAAAGTTTCCAAAGCCTGTATTGTCCTTTTCATTTGATCCTCACAACAACCCTCTGAGGTATGTGCTATTGCTACCCCTTTTTTCACACAGCAGGAAACAGAAATTGACTGACTTTACCCAGGCTCACATAGCTTAAAAATGTCCTCAGTGGAATGGGAGTTTAGGTCTTTCTGACTCTGCCACCACCACTTCATCCATCTGTGCCATCGAGATGCCTAGGGAGTTAGTATACGGATTAACCTTGTTTTACACATACCTGAGGGTCCAAGGTTCATTAACACACCCAAAGTCCTACAGCTCTCAAGTGTGAATCAAATTTAATTTGAATGTGTAAAAGAAAAACTTTGCTAAGTTATAAGAAGCAGAATCTTCGGCTGTCAAAAGATGGTCTCTAACGTTCTCTCCAGCTCTAAAGTACACAATCTTCTGGGGCTAATTAAGCAAAATTTTGAACAGAAGAAACCAGCAACATTCTAAGTTGTTTGGGATTTTTTTTAATTCTGACTTCTCAACCAAGTATAATCCACAGTGTCAGATAGACAGAGTCTTATTTTCAGAAGAGGAGCTAAGGAAAGAAAAAGAGAAGAGGAAAGAGAAAAGTTCTTCTTCAGCAAACTTTGGCTACAGAGAGCTTGAAAGGAGCCATCTGTTCTCATCTTCTGAGTCATTTGTTCTTAGTGGCTCCTGCTCTGCTGCCGCCTTCATTTGGATCATGACTTCTGAAAATGGAGTTTCCCCCAAGTGGAAACAGACTTCTCTCCCTTGGCTCACATGTGTTTTTCACCTTCTGTGGGTGTATTCAAACACTGATTTCTTGCACATGCTGCACAAAAAGGAGGTGCTATCTAGTACCACTGCTAGGTAGGAAAAGGGAAAAGGACCTATTTGTACAAAAATATTTATAGCAGCTCTTTTTGTGGTGTCAAAGCATTAGAAATCAAGAGGATGCCCATCAGTTGGGGAATGGCTCAACAAGCTGTGATTGATTGTGATGGAATAGTATTGTGCTATAAGAATGATAAGCAGGCTGATTTCAGAAAAAATCTGGAAAGACTTAGATGAACTGATGCTGAGTGACGTGAGCAGAACCAGGAGAACATTGTACACAGTAACAGCAACATTGTATGATGACGAACCGTGAATGACTTAGCTATTCTCAGGAATACAGTGATCGAAGACAATCCCAAAGGATCTTAATGAAGTATGCTATCCATCTCCAGAGGAAGAACGGATATTGTCTGAATACAGACTAAAATATGGTTGCTTGCTTGCTTTTTCTTTCTTCCTTTCTTTTTCTTTCCTGCCTTTCTTCCTTCCTTTCTTTCTTTCTTCTTTTCCTTCTTTCCTTCTTTCTTTCTCCCTTCCTTTCTTTTATTATTTTTTTTATTTAAGTCTTTTTGTACAAAATGACTGATATGGAAATACTTTACATTATTGCACATGTAAAATCTAAAACAGATTGCTTACTGTCTCAGGAAAGGGGAAGAGTAGGGAGGCACAGAGGAATAGAATTTGGAACTCAAACTTTAAAAAATGTTTAAAAATTGTTTTAGCATATAATTGGGGGCAATTTTTTTTAAAGGAGGGACTCTGGATCAGGCAGGAATAGCAAGCAGGGTTCAGTGGTGTTATTCAAATGAAGGCCTGACCATTTTAGCAGGATATTTAAGACCTTGGACCTAGCACCTGATGGTTTTATACAAAAATTTTCCTATTTCAATGTTCAGTAATCAAGGAGCAGAGGGAGAGGAAAGGGAAAGGGAGAGAGACCAGGGACTGAGAAACAAAACACAAACACCCCATATTAATCATGGTATTCATTAGAATGAAAAATCCTACATCATCCTAAAATCATTTTTTCAGCATTTCAAAAAGTACATCACACTGCCTCTCAAGGACAGAGGAGTGAAGATTGTTTAAGCTAATATAAAAAGCACTTAAAGAAAAAAAAACTAGCCAAAGTGAAATAACACTTTTCTAAGGCTTCACAGATGACTAATTTCAGATACTCTAAGCAGAAATCCTATGAAGCAGAAGTCAGAACTCATATTTCTATAGCATTTTAAGGTTTAAAAAGTACTTTGCTTCCAATAATCCTGGAAGGAACCTGGGAATACAAATACTATCCC
Source organism: Pseudochirops cupreus (assembly GCA_028627135.1). Taxonomy (NCBI): domain Eukaryota; kingdom Metazoa; phylum Chordata; class Mammalia; order Diprotodontia; family Pseudocheiridae; genus Pseudochirops; species Pseudochirops cupreus. Next base: position 523,700,856 of record CM053582.1, on the reverse strand, counting down.
TGTTTTACAGATGAGGAAAACGAAACTTGGAGCCTTAGCACCTAGAACCTTGTGGATTCTTGTTGAATAAACTCATAAATTACGAGCTGGAAGAGAGCTTAGTGGCTCTTAGAACCTGAGCTCTGAGAGAAATGATCATTAATAAGCCATGTTTTGAGGAGATTCAGATTTCCCCCTTTTTCTTTTACCCTCATTTCAAGACCTCAGTCTCTGAAGGTTGAACCTTCTCCTCTCTCCAGACTCACCCAGGTGGAGCAGCCATTGTACTTTACTCAGGTTTGGGCGGAGATAAATTCTTTGGATAGATTGCCAAAGGCTGGGAGTAACTTGAGAAGTAAAATGACATAATCAAAGTTTGGGTCCAGCCCCTCATTATAATATTCATTTTCTGTCATTAGTTGTTAAACAATCAGAGTTGATTGCCACCCTGGGGAACACCTACTCTTTGAAAGGCATAAAAATTGCGCCCTCACACCCACTCCCATGATTGTCTTTGGTCTAAGAGAGAGTCAAAAGATCATCCTTTTATTAAAATGCTGGTATTATTAATAAAATGATTAAATAACCCAGAAATTATGTCTCTAGAACTTTTTTGAACACCATAGGTCCATGATCTTTCATATATATGTACAATACACACACATATATACATGTGTATATATGTATGTCTATGTCTATATGTATACACACATATGTACATTAAGCATTTTCACAAGCTGCTTTAATATAACTATTTTTGCTATAAATCTATGTATTTCATTTTGTGCATTTAAAATTGTTATTTGGCAAAGGGGTCCATATACTTCACCAAAATGCCAAAGCTGGCATTTTCATACACTTTCATCTTTGGAAAGTCCTTTGCACGTGTTATCTCATTTGATTGTGGGCTAAGAACCAGTGGAGTGAAGTTCCAAGAATTTCAATCAAGTTGTCTTTATCAGGATGAATTTCCTGGCTGATACAGTTCTTGAAGGCTAGCTATTAAGCCTCACTGAGCTGGTGAGCTGTGGACATGGATGGAGAACAGGCTCCCAACCAGAAAATCATGGGCCTATGAAGAACAAGTAATTCCTCACTTCCCAGCGACAGTGACTGCTCACTTCTAGGACCTCCCTGTTCTTCCTGACTTTTACCATTTCTGGAAAAGGCCCTTTGCCCTGTGGTAAATAACCTCAGACTTTGGTAGATAGCTAGGCAGGAGTTTTTCCCTGAGGGCTTAGTGTTTTCTGTCCTGGACTTCCTATAAATTATCTTCTAGTCTTGCTATGAACTACTGACTTTTAAAAATATTTTAATTAATTTAGCTTTAAATAATAAAAATCATTAAACTTTTCTTTATATAATCATTGGCACTTTTAAAAATTACTGACAGCATCTGGTATAACTTATCAATTACTTCCTCACTATCCCCTCCCATTTGCTTTTTCCATTCACCCATGTATTGCATATATATATATGTTTGCTTTTTGGAGGGGAAATTGGGGTTAAGTGACTTGCCCAAGGTCACACGACTAGTAAATGTTAAATGTCTGAGGCCAGATTTGAATTCAGGTCCTCCTGACTCCAGGGCCAGTGCTCTATTCACTGTACCACCTAACCTACCCCTACATACATATTTTTTTTCCTGAGTCACATCTTCAGATTTTCTGGGTCTGCTTTCTTCATACACACCATTTTATCTAAGTCCTTATTTCCTTCTGCTTCTCCCAAGCAGTGACCTCAGTTGTGTCAAAATGTTTCATTCCATTGATTGGTCTTGCCCATCCATATCCTAGTGGTAGGTCATTTCTGTTGCTCCCGATTTATTGCAACTACAAATCTTACTGCTATAAGCATCCTTGAAAAGAGAACTATGTTAGTATGTGTTTGAGGTAAAGCCAATGCTGTTCCTTTCCATTTGACCCTAGTATACACCTTCTATTTTGGGGGATCTCTACCGATTAGGCTAACAATGGGTTGGGGGTGGAAGTGGGGAAGAGGGGGGGTTCTTTCCTGCTCCAGTGTCCAAATTGTGGTCTCTGACAGAACTGCTCACCCTCAAATACTATCAGTATCACTTTCTGTTCACTATCTAAAATCAAAGTCAGTCTATTTGCCTTTTTTTGTGGAGTCTAGAAAGTCAATGTATATGGGATCTTAAGATTTAGAGCCAGAAGGAGGCTTCAAATATCATCTAGTCCAATTCCCTTAGTTTACTCATTAGAAAACCAAGAAGGTTCCCAAAGAAGGTTGAGTGACTCGGGGTCAAACTTGGAATCCAAGTCTTTTGACCTCTGTTTTTTACCTATGGGAAATACTATAGAAAAACCACCAGATCGTTTTCTTTGTTTTGAGGAAGAATTCTGGGGTGGGCAGACCAGGTTAATGGAAAACGATTATTACTTCCCTTACACAATATCAATAAGAAGTTTAAAAGAAAAAAATGGAAATTGAACAGGTGCCCATCAATTGGGGAATTGCTAAACAAGTTGTAATATGTAATTGTGCTATAGAAATGATGAGTAGGGTGATTTTAGAAAAGTTTGGAAAGACTTGCAGGAAATAATTAAGTGAAATGAGCAGAACCAAAAGAATATTGTACACAGTTACAGCAACATTATTTGAAGAATAACTTTGAATGACGAAATCATTTTAAGTATTCAAAATACTCAAATCAACTACAAAGGACCCATGAAGGAAGATGCTACCCAACTCCAGAGAAAGAGCTGATAAATAGAAGTATGTATAGTATAGTTTTACCCACTTGTGCGCACACACACACACACACACACATTTGTGTCTAATGGTAGCCCTCTCTAGGGTGGAAAGGGGAGAGAGGGAGAAAAAAAAAATTAAAGTGCACAGAAAAGAACAAAAGGAAACTTGGAAGCACAGAAAAATAGGGTAGCTTTGAAAATGATGCATTGCCATTTTCATCATTTTTTTTAAAAAAAGTAAACTGTGAAATGGAAATTCGTGGTTCATATTGAATTTAATCACCCTGAATTCATATTAAATCCTCTTTTTATGTTGTACTGTGTCCATGGATTTTTTTTTGCATTTTTGTATTTAAATGAATAAATTTTGTCTTTTTGTTTTTAAATGAGTAAATTTTCTTTGAAATTTAGGGGAAAAATATGAATAGGTGACACCATGTTTGAAATGAGGCTTAGGGCTATATTTTTCTCTACCAAGTAAAATGAATTTTTCTGTAATCAATAAACAATAAACTCAGACATTGGACTTTGGATCAGAGCACCTGTACGATCCTGGCCAGGCTACTTAGTGGCTGGGCCTGTTTCCTTACCTATAAACCAAGGAAAATGGGCTGGATGATCTCTAAGGTTCTATCCAGACCTAAATTCATGCTCTTGTGGTCCTGGTGACTTGAAATCATGCCTCTGATCTCCTCGATTTTCTGCAATCTTCTGACTCCAAATGTATGGTATTTTCTACTCCCCACACTGCTATCAGGCTCTTCCCGTCTGCCTCTCTTAACATGGATAATTCTGATGGTACTGGGGAAGGAGAGGACAGTAACTGAAGTTTCTCATTAGCATTACCTGGACTAATCTGTATTTTCCTCTTGAGGAAAGAGGGTGCAAGAAAGGAAAAATGGAGAGTAGTCCCAGGGCCCCCAGGTCCAAGAGACTCCCAAAGTTCTACTTGAAGAGTGTGCACATACAGGATGAAAAAGATGAATCTGGGCTTCTGAATTCCCATCTCACCCTATCTCCTCCTTTCCCAGCCAGCCCCTATCCTGCTAATGAAATTTTTCAACCTAAGGATGGCCAGCACTGTGTCTACCTGTTTAAACTGATCCTATGGAATTCAGTCCTCAAGTAAAGGGTTTAGAAGAGAAAAAAGGGACCAGGAAGCTTGAATCTAGGTCAGGGAAAGTGTCACTATGGAACAAACAGAAACCCCAAACCACTGAGAATATGTCCTGCAATGCCGCTGCTCAAGGCTGCTAAAACTTAGGTCCCCTCAAACATTTCCACCTCCTTTCTCTACCTCTACTAATTTTAGGATTTGAATCTCATCTTTCTGGGAATCCACACCCCTCCTTTCTTCTCTCCAAACACCTACCTGTGGTCCATGAATTTGGTATTTTGGGTTTTTTTGCTTTTCGTAGGGGCAGTTGGGGTTAAGTGACTTGCCCAAGGTCACACAGCTATTACGTGTTAAGTGTCTGAGGTCGCATTTGAACTCAGGTCCTCCTGACTCCAGGGCTGGTGCTCTATTCACTGTTCCACCTAGCCACCCAGCCACCTCATTCCATGGGTTCCTAATGTTTGTGTATGTGTCAGTAGAAAACCAATTATATTGAAATATAGTTATCAAAATGTTGAAAAAAATTAAAAGATTCATGGACTCTGGGTTTAAGAACCTCTACTGTGACCCTGGCTCAAGGCGGGGTCCCAAGGACCACAAGGTACTTCCAATCCAGCGACCATGGTATTGCCTTTTTGTCTCAGGGCTGGGGAGTTCAGCTGGTAGCTAAATTGCTCCAGGGGAAGGAATATTTATTTCAAGAAGGCACCCCTCCAACACACACACACACACACACACACACACACACACACACACACACACGCATACACACCTCTATGCCCAACTGAAGCCAGTCAACATATCTGAGGGGGTCCCTTTTATGTATGTCGCCCTAACAGACCCTTTTGGTAAGGGAGATTGGGGAGGTGCTTGGATGGGAAGGCAAGCCCATAAGAGAACATGGGAGAGGTACAGCCTACTGGCTATAGGGAGGGTGCTTGAGGCCTGTGGGTCTCTGGGCAGGGCAGGTATGGGGAGGGAGGCAGGAGATGTTCTTAGTGCCCAGGTTCAGGGTGTGGGTAATAGGTGACAAAGGTATTCCAGCCTCTGGGAAGGTACCCAGTTCCATTAAGAAGGTCTTGGGAGTTCCTCTGATCTTTCCCTGATTTTCCAGGATCCGAGTATAGCTCCTACCAACCTGGTTTGAAGAGGACGAGAGCCTTCATGCATGCAAACTCAGTGGGGTCCACTGTGAGCAATTTAAATCGAGCAATGGTTTCCTGCAGGATCTGAGTCTCTATTGCAGCAGTCACGAGTTTTCCCTGAATGCCAGGGGTTGGGTCTGGTACAGACAACAGTGGACAGCTCTCCAGGGGCAAAGACCATTGAATGGCACATAGAAGGAACAGCTCACTCCAGGCCTCTTCCAGCAAAATCACCTACAGAATGAGAAGCATTTCTGAGAGATTCCAAAAGAGACAGAAGCAGCCTGAGCCAGAATCAGCTACTGAGGCCACAGGCCCAGTCTAGGCTCTGTGCCATGAACGGCTGGGCCATTGCCTGGGAAACTGTGAGCAGACATCTTCCCTCTGCTCCCATCCCACCTCCCCAGGCACACCTGCCACCCAGTGTTTGTCTTTGTGCCCTTTCAGAAGGGGGTGAGGGAGGAGGGAGACGAGGAAGAAAAAAAGATGAGATAATGATAATTAAGGACTAATTTGGGTAGAAAAGCCAGAAACCAAGAGGTTCCTTAATTGGCTGAAAATGAACTTGAGATAAAGAAATGACCAGTGACCTTTTACAAAGGAAGCTGTGATACAAGGTTTTGTCAAGAACAGGTCCTGCCTCACTGAACTCATTTTCATTTCCAACAGGGTTACTCCAATGTAAAAATAGAAAAAAAAAAGTAGATTGGAGGATTCCAAAAGTATGGACCTTAGCAAAGCCTTTGACAATCTCTCAAACTGTTCCCATGGATGAGCTGAAGGATAGAGGATGGTTTTTACAATCAGGTGTTTTCTGAGCTGGATGCATAATTCCGAGTAATCAACGATGATGTATCATCAGCTTTGAAGAAGGTCTCTAGTAGAATGCCTCAGGGATCTGTGAATGAGCCTGTGCTGTTTCCATTTTCATTAGTGATTTAGAAAGAGGCATTGATGATACCATGTTTATCAAACTTACAGGGGACACCAAGCATAGGGATTTTTAGTTGATATTTTGGATGACAAAGTCAGGATTCAAATAGATCCTGACAGGACAAAATGATGGAACAAATCAGACAAGATTAAATTTGACAGAAAAACATTTAAAATCGGACGCTTGGGTTCAAAAATTAACTTCACAAGTATAAAGTGGGGTGGGGAGAGGACTATGCAGCCATTTGTTTGAAAAACATCTAGGGAAACCTGGGGAAAAATGCATGAGCATTTGCAAAGTAAAACAGGCAGAACCAAGAGAACAATTTGTACAGTAACAACAACATTGCTGAGACAAACAACTTCCATCAATGCAAGGATGAGTCGTGATTCCCAAGAACCAAAGATGAAGCTTGTTAGCCAACTGCCAACCTAGAGGGGATGGACTCAGTGCAGGAGGAGAGGAGGGGAGAAGAGGGAGAGGAGGGGAAGAAGAGGAGGGGAGAGAGAGGAAGGGAGGGAGAGGAGGGGAGGTGGGGGGAGAGGAGGGGAAGGAAGAGGAGAGGAGATGGGTAACCTAGGGTTTTTAGGCAGACTACAAGCTCAACATAATTCAGCAGTGGGGCAGGGCATCCAAAGAAACTAATCTGATCTTAAGCTGCACGAGATAGGCACAGTGTACAGAGTTACGGATGTGATCATAGACTTATCACTCTGAGGAATCTCAGAAGCCTTTTTGTTTGACCCCTCCTTTTACAGATGAGGAAACTGAGGCAAGGGTCACACAGCTAGTATCTGAGTATTTGAACTCATGAAAAGGCATTTTCCTGACCGCAGGCCCCATGCTCTATGAACTCCGGTACCACCTAGATGCCCCCCAAAACAACATTTCCCCAATCTCTCAATTCTAGTGCCTTCCCACTGTTATTTCCTATTTATCTCGTATATAGTTTGCTTGGTACATATTTGTTTGCATGTTGTCTCCCCTATTAGACTGTAAGCTCCTTAAGGCAGGGACTATCTTTTACCTCTTTTTGTATGTTCATCACTTAGCACAAATGCTAAACTGGGGCATCCAGTCCCTGGGGTAAAGGGGGAAATAGTAATAATGACAATAAAGCAATAATAAATGGCATTTATGTGTCACTTTAAGGCTAGCAAAGCTCTTTACCTGTATTACCTCATTTGATTCTCTTGAAGTAGGTACTATTATTACCCTTATTTTATAGACAAGGAAACTAAGACTGAGAAAATTTAAGGGATTGGCTCAGGATCAATCAACTAAAAAATGTCTGGGGTAAAATTTGAACTCAGGTCTTCCTGACTCCATGACACTATCCACTGTGGAAAATCTTGAGCTTCAGCTGCCAAATAGTCTCAGAGCTGGGAAGGATAGGAGCATTCCGGGCTTGAGTCAGTGTTCAGGGATTAGAGAAGATTTTAAAATGTTGATTGATTAGGGAAAGAGGAAATCCCCTGGAGGGAGGGGTGAGGAGCTAAGGCCACTCACTTTCAAGGAGGAGCCAGAAGTGCCTGGGAAGCTGACCAAAATCAACCGTGCCTAGAGCGCTGGGCTAGAAGCTTTGGAACACCTATCAACCACACGCAGGCAGCCCAATGAGATCAAGGCAAAAGGCAGGTGGAGTCGCCAGCGGTCATAACTCAGTCTCTTCACTGGTGCAGACCCCTTTGCTAATTCCCCTATTTCCTCCAACCAGGATTTCTCTCCTCCCTGGACCTTTGCAGTGCCCCCCCCCAAAATCTCACAATTCCTCCCCTACCCTCCTATAAAATGAAACTGCCCATGAAAGGGAAAAGCCTTTGAGTTTCCCTAAAGAGTTGCCCTGCTATTGACGAGGAGGAAAAATAAATGTTTGTCGACTCGAATTGCCCTGAAGAATTAAGACTAAAACATTTTCAGTAATTCAATCCAGTAAATCTTAAGCACTGACCAGGCCAGGAACTGTGGTAGGCACTGGGGATGCAGGTGGGTTTTTTGTTTGTTTGTTTTAAGACATATTTCCTGCCATCAAGGTGCTTACGTTCTACGGTTTGAATTGCTGACAGTAAAGGGGAGAATATGCAGCTGAATATAAGGAAGAATTTTCTGACTAACTAAAAATGGTTACCTCATGAGGAAATGAGCTCCCCACCACTGAAAGTATGCAAGTCAGGGGGGTCAAGTATTGTGAAGAGATCAAAATGCTGTGAAGCTGGATTTAATGACATCTAACTAAAGTCTCTTTCAATTCAGAGATTGTGTGGCCCTTTGCCTGTTTGGCATCTCACTATTCATCGCATTCACTGACCTAGTGTGATTTCTGGTTCCAGTCACTTTTTTTTTGCTTTTTTTTTGGAGGGGGGAAGGTAGGGCAATTGGGGTTAAGTGACTTGCCCAAGGTGACAGGGCTAGTAAGTGTTAAGTGTCTGAGGCCGAATTTGAACTCAGGTCTTCCTGACTCCAGGGCCGGTGCTCTGTTCACTGTGCCACTAGCCACCCCAGTCACTTCTTCTTAATTGTAATGGTAGAGGGAGGTTCTTCACTAAGAGTTTCTTGTACCAATGAAATTACAGGTTAAAAAAATAACCCTTCCTGGTCTTCTCCCTTCGGCCTGGAGGCTGGAAAAGCCTGAGGCTGAGCGCTTAACAGGGGCTTCAGAGCTTCTCCTGTAGACCGAACTCCTCCGGTCTCTCCCCTCCCCTACACTCCTCCTGTTTCTTGTTCCTTTAATGCCTGGGGCTAGATGTGGCTGTGGCAGTGGGAGCACATGTGTGTGGTCAGAGAGAGACAGCGGTAACTCACCAAAAGGTGATAATTTTAACTGGGATCAGACTGTGCAACAAGACTGCAGAGTAATCATATGAAATTTAGGGATAGGGCCTAGGGCTGCAATTTCATGGGGATAGGGAGTGCCTGGGGAAGACATTCCCTCAATCAGCACGAGCTGACATCTTCCTGCAACTTAGAATCTTAGAGAATTGTTCAGAGCACTGAGAAGAGAGAGACTTGTCCAGGGCCACACAACCAGGCTGTGTCAGAGGGAGGATTTGAACCCATGTCTTACTGGCTTTCACATTAAATATGAAATGTGATTGAGATTAATTTTAAGGCCTGTATTTTTATTACAAAAATCAAACTCAAATATTGGAGATTGTGGAAGATAGGTGGATGGATGGATAGACAGACACATAGCTATCTGTCTATAGATAGATGGATAAATAAATGGATGGATGGATGGATGGAAAGATACATAGAGGGGCAGATGGACAGGTACATAGATACATAGGTAGGAAGGTGGACAGAGCAGGAATTTATTAAATGCTTACCACCCTATGGCAAGTGCTGGGGATACAAAAACAAGAAACCAAGCTCTCAGGGAGCTTACATTCAAACAGAGGAAGACAAAATATAAAGGGAAACTGGATGTTGTAAGTGTGTCTAGACGATTCCCATGAAAAAGGATCTGGGGTTTTAGTGGACTGCCAGCTCTATCTGAGTTAACAGTACGGCAGGGTAGCCAATGCTACCCTATGCTGTCCAAAGAGAGGCAAGACATCCAGAACAAGGGAGGTCATCATTCTGCCATATTCTGCTCTGGTCAGAGCACATCTGGGCAGCTGTTTCAGCTCTGGGCACCACATTTTAGGAATGACTTAGGCAAACTAGAGCCCATCCAGAAGAGTGAGGGGCAGAAGTGGAGGTGGGGAGGGTAGATGCTGTTTCATTCTCGTCTTTGTAGTCCCAAGAGCTTACACACAGAAGGTTGTTGAATTAAATTGACCAGAATGGCAAGGAGACTAAAAGAACATGAATGAATGAATGAATGAATGAATGATCATTTAAGTGCTTCCTACACCAAGCACTATCCTAAACCCTGGGCATTCAAATGGAAAAGTTCTTAATCTCAAGAAGCTCAGATTCTAATTGGAGTGAACAACACAAGTAGGCCGGATCATGGTATATGAGTTAAAAGGAAATATTTAGTCTTGGAGAAGGGAAGACTTAGAGGGATAGGCTGGCTATTTTAAAATACCTGAAGGGCTATTGTGTGGAAGAGGGATTGGGCTTCTCCTTGGCCCCAGAGTGCAAAACCAGAAACTGGGTGGAAATCTAGGAGCCAGATTCAGGTTTGATACATGGAAGACACTTCCTAACAATCAACCCTATATATCCCAGAAGGCAGTGGGAGATGGTGGGCTTCCCCTCTTAGGTGGTCTTCAAGCAGAGTCTGGATGAAGGCTTGGAGGTGTTCTAGAAGACAGTCTTGATCACTTGTTGGTTGAATTACCAGTGGTTCTCAACCTTCCTAATGCCACAACCCTTTAATGCTCGTATGTGGGTGTATCTGCATGTGGGCGGACCCGCCTGGAGATGGATAGAGAAGCAGTGTCTCTCTTCCTAAGACCATCCGAAATATGTGTTTTCCGATGGTCTTTGGCGACCCCTGTGAAAGGGTCGTTCAACCCCCAAAGGGGTCATGACCCACAGGTTGAGAACCGCTGGATTAGACAGTCCCCAAGGCCCCTTCCAGCTCTGAGACTTGGTGAGTCACGCAGGATGTATTCTTCTCCTATCTCTGACTTGAAATCTAGAAATCTAAGCTTTTTTCTGGGGAGTGTTCATCCCCCCTTCTTTATTTACCCTTCTGCCTGCCAGTTAATATTTGAATCCTTCACAGAGATCACTGTCCCTAAAATCAAGGTGCATACCTTGGTAGACAGACATTGGCTGCTGTCTGACACAGAGCTCAAGGATGCCACTTTCCCTGACTGACACCATCTCTGACACCCGTCATGTGCCTAAAAGATATGTCTTTTTCTGACGTCTCTGGGGTTGTCTCTTCCCTAAGAGGTACACACAGTCTGTAACACACAGCTTATGGGCAAGGCTAGCCTGCAGCAGACACTCTTACATCTTCCTCAAAGCGTGCCTGCGCTGGCTTTCTTTGACCCAATGATGCACACACCGTCCCTAGTCACACAACTCATAACCAAGAGTTTTTTGCACTTGGAGAGTGGGGCGCTTTCCCACGGGAAGGGGTTCACCCGGAGGGCATCCATTGGCTGATAGGGAGAAAGCACACACAGAGAGTGCTTTCATGACTAAATTTTGGCGCTTTGGTTTTCTGGACCTGTGTTGTTACGACAATAGCTTCTTTTAAGTGCTCTCCTAGCCTGGAAGAGAACAAAACTCCAGTCTGGCTACCCTAGTTTTCAGCTCCACGTGGCTTATGTGCCACAACCTTGACTCAGGGTACTAATCCAGCTGGTTACAATACAAACACTCTTTAAAATAAAATAATGATGGGGAGCTGGATTGAGTGACGGCAGGATGGCTTATGGAGGGGGTGGGGCTTCCTGTGAAGTAGGCAGGATTTAGGGAAAGTAGGTCAGGCTTCTGGTAGAATAGGTGTGGCTTTAGAAATTCCCATAGCCTGAATTACCTGATCTCTGAAGGGCAGGTTAGAGAAGACCGGGAGGTTCTTTGCCCACTTCACAGCCATGAAGAGCAAGCGTGCAGAAGTCTCGTAGACATTCTCGGGGCTGGTAGAAGGGTATGAGCCCGGCTGGTCATCGGTCAAGGGACGCTCTGGCTCATTGCTTGTGACGTCCACATTCTCATCAACTGTATGGCGAAAAGGCAGCTAGATGGTGCCGAGCCTCTGGCCTTAATCCACAATGCCCCCTTCTTGCTGGACAGCTCTAACTAGATGGTCCACTGGTACCCCAAGCTCGACATGTACATAATTAAACCCTCTAAAACCTTGTCTCCTCCTGCCTTCCCAATTTCAGTTAGAAGTACCATTCAGCCCTCCCAGGTTAAACACACCCTCTCTTCCTCCTGTCCCCAGAACTCAGGCTAGGAGAAGATTAGGTAGACAGGCACCTGAAGGCAACATAGAAGACATAATTAATATGCGTACATATAAATAAATATTTTTTAAAATCTAGATAACACTGCCCTTTGTAACTACGGGTAGGTATTTATGATGCACTGAGTGGATAATTTGCTGCAGCCTAGGGACAGCTGGGTGTCACAGTGCATAGAGTGAATGGATCCACTCATCTTCCTTAGCTCAAATCCAGCCTGAAACACTTACGAGCTGCATCACCCTGGCCATGTCATTTAACCCTGTTTGCCTCAGTTTCCTCAACTGTGAAATGAGCTGGAGAAGGAAATGACAAACGGCTCCAGTATCTTTGTCAAGAAAACCCCAAATGGGATCACAGAGAGTCAGTCAGACACAACTGGATAACAACAGCTTGTATCTACGTGTAATCCCCTTTGAGTAACTTTAATTTGGATTCATCTGCAATGGTGGTGGTCCAGCGTCGCCTTGACCTAGCTAGGTGCGTAGTGAATAGAATGCTGGCCTTGAATCAGGAGGACCCGAGTTCAGATGCTGCCTCAGACACTTACTAGCTCTCTCATCCTGTAAAATCAGGATAATAATAGGATCCACCTCAGAGTGAGGAGCAGATGGGCTGATATATGGGAAACATTTTGCAAACCTTAAAATGCTGACATAAATGGTAGCTGTTATTACATTATCCCCAGAATATCATCATTCTAGAAATGCACTTTGGCAGCACGAGGTGGTTTGCGGTCATGGAAAGCACTCTGAAGGTTACAAATTATAGTCCAGTACACCCCCCCCACTAAATTCTGGGCCTGGCTCATTGTCATTGGGAGTCATGGATTCAAATGAGATGATACTTGTAAAGCATCTACGGCGTCTGACGCGTAGTAGGTGCTTAATGAATTCTAGTGTCCTTCCTCCCTTTATTTACCTGGCCCAACCGTCCAAGATATTTAAGTTAATGGACTGGTTAACACAAAACAGAATATCATAATGTATTTTCCCTACATTTGGCAATTCATACAACTGCCACCTTGATCTCTCTGGAGTGTCCATGGATCTCACCGTAGAGGCCCTGGAATGTTCTAGGGTCTGTTTTAATCAGGACAATATCGTCTCTAAGCAAGAGCATCTGGGGACCCCTATGTCCTTAGAGAATCACTCTACACCAGGGGTGGGGAACCTATGGCCTCAAGGCCACACGTGGCCCTCTCGGCCCTCAAGTGCATCCCTTTGACTGAATCCAAATTTCACAGAACAAATCCCCTTAATAAAAGGATTTGTTCTGTAAAACTTGGACTCAGTCAAAAGGCTGCACTCAAGGACCAAGTCCCACATGAGGCCTCAAAGCTGCAGGTTCCCCACCCCTGCTCTATACTGTATAGTCTTTATATAGGATGCCCTCTATTACAGAGGCAAGAGGTAAGCATATAGTCCTTGGTTCTATGCTTTGTCAGTGGCTTTGACAGAGAACCGCTGAAAAAAAAATCATGTCTGCTAACCAGCTAAAGAACCTTCAGTAATTTTAATCTAAATGAGATAATATTCATAAGGTGCTTAGCACACAGCCAAGCACCTAGTAGGCTTCACTCCCAGCCCAGTAACTTTCCAAACCAAAATACCAATCTCCAATGTTTATTGTCATTAGAATGTAAGCTCCTTGAGAGCAGAACCTATCTTTGATTTAGTAATTGTATCCCCTGGCTTAACACAGTACTTCGTACAGAGTAAGCATTTGATAAATGCTTTCTCATTCAGATACTCACTATGAATGACCCTAGAAACCCCTCTCAGCCTCAGTTTCATTATATAATAATAGCATCTCCCTCACAGGATTGTTGTGAGGACCAAAACAGAAACATACACACATGCATACATACATATATATGTATATATTCACACATATTTACATATATGTATGTATGTGTGGCTATAGGTATGTGTGTGTGAACAGATAGATAGATAGATAGATAGATAGCACTTTGCAAGCCTTAAGCTGCTATAGATGTTAGCTATAACTACTATTACAGCAAGGAAACAGAGTTGGGATTTGAACTTGGGTTGCCTTTCCACTGCCTCCCAGGCAAAGGCAAATGGAGAGATGCATGATGGAGGAGAGATGTAAACAGGCTGGCACATATTGCCAGTGGCAATTAGTGCACAAGAAGTGTCAATAAAAGACATTGAGAACAAATAGTAACCAGAAGAGGACCTGAGCTAACTATGCCGCACGAGGAAGGAATGACAGACAGTCCTAGAACTGATGAAATATTAAAAGACTCATGCGAAGATGTCCAGTTCATTGAGTAGATTCTCTATCAAGGAAGGATTCTTGGAAAGATAAGAATAAGCATTTCATGGGATAAGAAGGCTTACAGGGCTGCGATACACATTGGTTAAGAGATTACCCTGCAGAGAGAAGATCACAAATCTGTCAAAGCCTTAGTCAAGCCCCGTATTTTATAGGGAAGGCTCAAAGCCCCTCCGTGGACAGTACACGAGGAAGCCATTTTTTTCAGACCTTGCCTAGGATTCACAAATGCCATCTCTGCTCACTCCCACCTCTAGTCCCCCCAATTGTTTAGGGGCCGTGTTTTACTGATTTCACCTCCATAGTTTCTCTTCCAGCCATTCCTTCCTTTCTACCACCACTACCACCATCACTACCACCACCATTATAGTTTGATCATAAGATCATAAATGGAATAGGAAGAGACCTCAGAGGCCATCTCATCCAATCCCTTCACTTCACAGTAGAGGAAACTGAGGGAGGCCCAGTACATTAAGCGACATGGCCAACATTATTCTCCATCTATACTATTCTTCACACAGATACCTGAGGGATCTTCATAATGCATAGCTTGAATGATATCAGTTTCCTGTTCAAAGACCGTTACTGGTTCCCAAGGGAAACTACTAACCCAACATTCAATACCTTCTACAAACTGCCTCCAATCTACCTTCCCATTCTTTATTCACAAGACTTCCCTTCATGTACCCTATGATCTTGCAAAACTGGGTAACTTATCATCTCCCAACTTCTTCCACCCTTTCCTGCTTTGGATCATCCCCTATACTTTAGCCATCCCCTTTCAGAGGTGGAGAACCTGCAGCCTCAAGACCACAGGTGGCCTTCTAGGTCTTCAAGTGCAGCCCTTTGACTGAATCCAAACTTCACGGAACAAATCCCCACTCCTGCCTAAACCTTCCTCATTTCTGCCTGGCAAAATCTCTCAAGGTTCAGCTCAGTTCTTACCTCTTCCACAAAACATTCCCTGGTCCCCTCACTGACAGCGATTTCTACCTCCTTGATACTCTCATTATACTTTGTGCCTGCTTCCCTTATGCATTTATCATATTTGAGTTGCAGAGGATTACAAAGCAAGGGTGGGCTATAATCCGCACTGTTAGAGGAGACAGGATGCTATTCAGTATTTCTGTATTTATCTTATAACCCCAACTGGATTCGAAGCTCACTAAGGCCAGGGACTATATTTTGCTCATCTTCATATTTCCAAGACCAAGCATACAGATGGAACTTAATTAATGCCTATTAAATTGAACTGGACATCTCTGCAGGTAAAAGAAAAAATGCAACAGTTTAGTGCAGCAGAAAGAAATGAGTGAGTGCCCTACTCCCTGTGCTATTGAGTCTGGGAGCCCAGAGAAGGTCTACGATGAGGATATGCCTTCTCTGTGTCCATATGAAGACCAAAGGTCACAGGAATGACTTGGGAACACTCACTCACCATCCTCTGGTTCTAGCTTTGCACACGTCTCAGCCGTCATGAGACTAGCCATGAAGCGATGGTTTCCTGGAGGCGTCAGAGCCCGACCGCCAGGGCCTGCAGTCATGGAGGCAGAAGTAGGAACCCGAAGGCTAAGCACCATAGGACTGGGAGGTGGGGGGCCAGCTCGAGTAGTTGCCAGATGCTCTGGCCGGAGGTTGGAGTCCAGCTCAATGCTGTCAAGACGAACCTGGGCTGTGCTTCTAGGCTGGCGCTCATTCTGGACGGCTGGAGAAACCAAGGACCTGGGTTAAGGCACCTCCCCCAGGAAGCCCTCTGGGAAATCATATCACTATAGGCCAGGTGATTTAACTGAGTGATAGTCTCCTGTACCCAACAAACTCATAGAACCCTAGGAAGGAGGAGAGCTCAGAACTTCCTACCAGTGCAACTCCAGCCTTTCCAAATAAAGGCTCCCTGCTCCATGCCTGGGCCTGCTGACTAATAGATTCACCTCGGGTCCTCATAGACCCCTCACCCCTTCCCCTACTCACCATCCTTGTTCATCCCTGACTGCAGACACTTTCTCAGTCGGCAGGCCTGGCACTGGTTTCTGTGGGCCTTGTCCACGGGGCATGTCCCAGAACCAGCCTGGCACCTACAGGGTGGAATGTAAGCTCCTTGAGGGGGGAAGTTGTTTCATTCTTGTCTTTGTATGCCCAGGACCTACACAGTCCCTGGCATAGAGTAGGGGCTTTTAAAATGCTTGTTGATTGCTTAGAGAAATCAGGGACCCAGCTGTGCCCTGTCTGCAGCCCCCTCCCTGCAGAAGGATCTGGGCTGATGGCGGGTGGGTCTGTGTATGGACCCTTATTAGGAAAGGGGTTTCATTCAGGGGGCTCCAGGGTGCCCAGCCAGGGCAGTGAGGGAAAGGGCAGGTCATAAAAGATCCAAGTGGACCTTGAGTGCTGCCGCCTTCCCTGGCACAGCCTGCACTTTGCCATGGATCTGCTGGAGACAATTCCCTACCTCTGCTAACACACAGGGAGTGGGGGAAGCGGGGGATAGGTTGGTGGGGCCTTCTCACCTGTAGATGAGCTTCCTTCTCACACTCCTCTTGAAGAAGCCGCTGCAGCCATTACAGGCATAGATCCCATAGTGCTTCCCACTGCTGCTGTCCCCACACACTCTGCACAGGAGCCCAGGACTCAGACCTGCAGAGAGGGAACGCTGATGAATCCCACAATCCTGAGCAGCAGACATTCTCAATCCAGGGGCAAACTCACCTGGTCTAGGAATGGCATGGACAGGAGTACAGCCCAGTCAGGCCCTACCCCCACCTCTGAAAAGGCCAGGGGCAGCCCCTGGCAGCACTGGCTTATGGCAATGGCATCCTAGCTGGGGAGCCTGGGAGGGGCACACTGCATGCAGAGTCAACAGAGTATGCATGCAGAGTAACTGTTTGGCTCCCTCATGATGTAGGTAGATGGAATAAATATTAGGGAGACAGGCAGCTAGGTGGCACAGTGGATAGTGTGCCAGGCCTGGAGTCAGGAAGACTCATCTTCATGAGTTCAAATCTGGTCTCTGATACTTACTAGCTGTGTGACCTTGGGCAAGTCACTTAACCCTGTTTGCCTCAGTTTCTTCATCTGTAAAATGGGCTAGAGAAGGAATCTTTGCCAAGAAAACCCCAAATAGGGTCACAGAAAAGTGGGCCATAACCAAACACCAACAACAAAAGGAGTATTGGGAGAGAATGGTCCAAGAGGCAGCCAGGTTCCTTAGTGGATAGATCACTGGCCTCAAAGTCAGAAAGACCTGTGTTCAAATATGACCTCGGACACTTAATAGCTGTGGGATCCTGGGGCAAATCACATAAGAGCTCTGTGCCTCAGTTTCCTCCTCTGTAAAATTCAGAGATTGGACTTAATGGGATCTAAGGAAAGTCCTGACCAACTCTAACACAAGGCTTTCATGACCCAGGCAATCTGAACTCAAGCCAATCTGAGCTAAGCCCCAGCAGAGTACTCAGGGCCCAGGAAGACAAACATTCCTGGCTTTATTGCTCAAGCCACTACTTCTGACAGCTTTGCCATCTGACAAACTAGAAAACTGATTTGAGGCTAAGAAGCTGAAATTGAATAAGCATAAATGAAAAAGTCTTTCACATCGCTTCCAGCAATCAACTTCACAAGTACAAGATGGGAAAAGGAAAGGCTGGATAGCAGTTTGTCTGAAGAAGACCTGAGGGTCTTAGTGGACTGCAAGCTCAATAAGAGTCAATATCGTGACAGTCAAAAAAGCCAGTGTGATTTTGGGCTGCATTAAGAGAGGCTGAGCTTTCAGGAATAAGGCCATTAATGTTATTAGGAATGTTGTGTTCAGTTCTCAAGCCTGTATCATATGATAATAGCGAATATTTTCATAGCGCTATAAGGTTTAGAAATGTGCTTTACAGTTATAATCTCACTTGATCTTCACAACAGCCCTTGGAAGTAAGGTGCTACTAATCCCCATTTCACAGATGAGGAAACTAAGACTGAGAATGGTTAAGTAACTTGGGCAGGGTCACATAGCCAGTAAGGCAGGATGTGAACCCAGGTCTTCCTAATTACAAGTCCAACACTAACTGCTACACCGCCAGCTGCCTCTTATGGAGCCACTTGAAGGAAGGGGAGCCATTTGGTCTGGAGAGAAGGGAGATTCAGCTGTTGGGCCCCAGTGGTAGAAGCAAGAATGATAAAAGTTGCAAAAAGACCATCAGAGGCTTGTTTTAAGGGGAAATTTCCCCGTAATCAGAGTTAACTGAGCCAGCTGGAGTGGACAGCAGCAGTGGGATAGTGTTAGCAGAGGTCTGCTGGGGCACAGAACGTGATCATTTCTCAGCTTTGCTAGAGGCAGGATTCTTTTCCAGGACTACATCACCCGTGTTCCCTTCCAGCTCTGGATTCTGATTCTGCCATATCCAAAGCAGACCAGGTTTAGAATTATAAATAGGTTTTCTACCTTTAAAGTCTATACCACTCAGAAAAAGGAGCTTGGTGGGGAGGAGATGGGGTGGGGGGGGAAGAGGATGGAGAAAAGCATGAAGGATGCTGAGGCACAAGGTCCCACTGCCCCTAGCCCTGAGGAGTGAGAATATAGAGCCACAACTAGCTTTCTTCACAACTGGGGCAAGCCAAATCTTTTAAGGCAAATTTAGTTGTGGGGTATTATGGGCCCCTGGTCCCCGTGGAGAGAGATCAGGGCAGCAACAAGAGGAGGAAGGAATACCCAGGGTAATGTCATTGAATAAGTAGCCAACTAGTAGCTTTTAATTAATTTTTAACTAATCTAATTAACAATTTAACTAATTATTCTTCTTGACTAGGTAAGTTTGCTGCATTGTTTATAGGCTGCTGAAGTGTAAGTACTGTCAGCACCTCCTAAAGCCCTGATGCCCTGGGGCAAAGCCCGGGTTACCCTCCTTAGCCATGACTCTGGGAGTATATCTACTGATGAGGGCAGACAACATTAAGTCTTTTCATTTTCAATGATCCAGACTTCGCCCTTACACGCACACACACACACGCGCACGCGCGCGCGTGCACACACGTATCTCATACCAATTATCCTCAGGGACAGTGTGGTACAATGGGAGGACCCTGGGTCTAGAATCAGAAGACTTGGGCCCCACTTCTGCCTCCGCCACTTACTGCCTGCATGACTTTGGACAAGTCACTGAAACATGGAGAGGAGGGTGGCTGGTGGAACCTCGGTTTCCTCATCTAGAAAATGAAGGGACTGGACTCCATATCCTCCAAGGGCCCTGCTAGCTCTAGGGCCTATGATTCTGTGATTCTAGGGATGCTCTATGGCTCTGAATCTTAGTTGTACTACAGTCTCTAAGGGATCAAAAATTTAGGTCACTCCAAGGGCAAAGTAGAAACACATGATGAGCTTTTAAGTAGCTGCAGCATCTTGTCAACAATGGCTCACACAAGAAGTGGCGTCAGAAATGAATGAGACAGGTGAAAGCATTCTCATAAAATAAAAGAGACAGTCGCCAAACTTGAGCTAGGTCCTAGATCTCTTTAGGCCTAAGTTTCATGTTCCTGTAAATCACCTGATTTCGGGGAAATCAGATGATGTGCCCCTACTCCTCCTCCCTTTTTCCTGTAAGGGGCTTTTTGTGACAGCCCCCTTTTGCTACATATGGATAATCATAGCTATATGTCTTTGTATTGGGCAAGAGGGGCTTTCCAGGGTCTTGCGTAGACTGTGAGGTCATGTTACCCCACCAATGGGGTAATGATCCAGCATTAGGGGATTTTTGGTGGGAGGGGGTTTAGGGGTTTATCTGGAAATTTGGGGGTTTTTCATAGAATTGTTTGTACAAGGGTATAAAACTGCTTGCTTGCCTCTTCTTGGGTGCCTCCCTATACCAGACTGACTGGGGTAGGTGACGCCCAACTCTC
>CM053582.1:523606631-523680416 GCA_028627135.1 Pseudochirops cupreus | reverse complement strand
TGCATCTATTTTCCAGGTCAGTGGTTTTTTTTTCAAGGAGATATTTCACATTGCTTTCAATTTTTTCATTTGTTTGGATCTGTTTAATAGTATCTTGATTGCTCATGAAGTCATTTTCTTCCATTTGCTCCACTCTAATTCTGAAGGAATTATTCTCCTCAGTGAGCTTTTGAGATTCTTTTTCCATCTGGCAAATTTGACTTTTTAAGGCATTCTTCTCCTCATTGGCTTTTTGGGCCTCTTTTGCCATTTGAGTTAATCTATTTTTTAAGGTGTTAATTTCCTCAGGCAGGTTGTTGACTCTCTTTTCATGATTTTCTTGCATCATTCTCATTTCTCTTCCCCATTTTTTCTCCACTTCTCTTATTCAGTTTTCAAAATCCTTCTTTAGCTGATCTGTGGCTTTTAGGAAGTCTTCATGTTTCTTGGAAGCTTTTGGTGTGGGAGTTCTGTGTTGTCTTCCTCCTGTTCCATATTTTGATCCTTTTTGTCCCCAAAAAAGGATTCTACAGTTCGGTTGCTGTTCTTATTTTGCTTCTTTTGTCTGTTCATGTTGCTAGTGAATTACTTCATTTTTTAGCTCTGTGGAACTCTGCTTCCAGGCGGGAAAGCTCTGTCCCAAATCACTGGGGTTTTTGCAGCTGCCAGAGCTTTTAGGAGGCTGCTGCAGCCCCCACCAGCTTTGGCTCACTGAAAACGCACCCCAGGACCACTACCCAAGACCATGATCCAGATCCAGGCTGCTCAACACAAGAGCACTTAGCCTCTAAATGATGTCTTGGCCCTCTTGCAGTCTGCAGGCTGGGAGCTCTGAAGCAGCCATGTGGAGGCGGCTGCAGGGCCACCGCTTATGCAGCTTCCTTGCCCTGGAGGCAATTTGGCTGGACTTCTTTTCTCTCCCAAATTTAGCTGAGATCCATTGATCTTTCACTTAGTCCTTGTTTCTTATGGCTTGATAATTCTGGAAACTGCCACAGGTGCCGCTAATCCACTCTCCTGCAGCCCACCTCGGGGCCAAGCCACGGTTTCAGGCTGGGCTGGTTTCGGCTCACAGTGTGCTGTGCTGAGCCCTTCATGCTGAGCTGCTTTCAGCAGGAGGTGTTTTTCTGTATTTTTATGTGAGTTTTGGAGCCCTAAAATTTGTTTAGAGTCATATTTTATGGATATTTGAGGTGGCTATGTGTGAGCTGAGAAACTTTGCTGCTTCTATGCTGCCATCTTGGCTCTACCCCCCGTATTCATTAGTTCTTAAATAAACACTGGTACTAAAGTATGTAAAGACACCTTGACTTAGGAATACTTTGATTTTGAAATGTATATAGGAACATGTGACCTTTGGAGAGCATTGAAAAATGGAAGAAAATCTTGGAAGAGTTTAATTTAGGATAATGGAATCTTAAAGTAGGAAGGGCCTTAAAGAACATCTTGTCAGACCTCACCCTCAATTCAGGAATCCCCTCTTCAGCCTCTTTGGCAGGTGGTCAGGTAATTCAGTCTTTACCTAAATACCGTGTAATGAGAAACTTACTATTTCATGAGACAACCTATTTTATTGTTGGGCAAATCAATTCAAACTTTTGCACTGACCTAAATACTGGATGGGGGCAGCTAGGTGGCACAATAGTGCATAGAACAATCAGATCTAGAGTCAGGAAAATTCATCTCCCTGAGTTCAAATCTGGCCTCAGACACTTACTAGCTGTGTGACCCTGAGCAAGTGACTTAATCCTGTTTGCTTCAGTTTCCTGATCTGTAAAATGAGCTGGAGAGAAAAACAGCAAACCACTCCAGTATCTTTGCCAAGAAAACTCCAAACGGGATCATGAAGAGCTGGACATGACTGAAAAGGACTGAACAAAAAATATTAGATAGTTTAGCTTCCTAGAAAATTCTCCTCACATTGAGCTCTCATCTGTCTCCTATTTTCAAATGGTTGCTTTTAGTATTACTCTCTGGAGCTACCAGGAATAAGTCTAAATCTTCTTTAATAAAATCGCCCTTCAAATCATTGGAAGACAGTTATCATGTCATGAAAGGCAGCTGAGGAAAGGTTGACCTTAAGAGTCAGGAGAACTTACTGTGTGACTGTGGAAAAATCACCTAACCCTGCAGTGACTCTGCAAATCTAAGACTATCAGCTATGTTGGAATTACCAATCGGAGGTGGTAAAGGATTTTCATATCAATAGTCTCTATTTCTGGTTAAACCATCTCATTGCTACTCATATGGTTTAAGATACTTCACCATCCTGATCACCCTCCAATTTGCCCATGTCTCTCTTCAAATGTGCAGCCCAAGTCAGGACACAGTATTGTATCTGCAATGTAACCAGTTCCAGCATAAAAGGACTATGACCTTCATTCTGGACACTGTTCTTCCATTAATTCAGCTTAAACTAGAAGATAATATTACCTGTTTTGGTAACCATGTCACACTGTTGATTTGTAGTAAGCTTGTAGGTCACTAAAACCTCAGTAGCTTTTCCTTACAAACTAGTCCTATGACAACACCAACCCCATGCTCCCCCCAAACCACCAGCCCTGCTTCTAGACAAGCCCCAGTATCCAGAATCCCAGAAGTCAATCGTTGTAGTCTCCAGGTTCTGTAGCCCTTGACTGCAGCTACAGCTACTCCTGGGAAAAAAGGTTTTGCCACCGAGGTTCTGTCAAATGATGGAACATTAGAAATTCAACATTAAAAATGGGTATGTTTTTATCAAGCAGTGGTAATATGAAAGAAAATGCATTTACATCTGCTTTGTCACACCTAAAGGACCTGGGGACCTTCCCATCTGATTTGCAACTGATGTGTTATTTGCCCTATTAGAATTTGTGAGCTCCTTTAGAGAAGGGACTGTAAAAGGGACTGGCATACCCAGTATGGCTGCTAGCACAGGTTCTTAGATTTGCTTTACTAGGAAAGATAACTGTTCAAGGGGTCAACAACCTTTTTTTAAAATTCCATTCATTAGTTCAGGGGAAAAATCAGCAACCTGAACTTCAGAGAAAATAAAAACAAAAATAGAGAAAATACAAGCAGAGAAATAAAGACCAATAGACAAGGCTTCTGTCTGAGAAATTAGCACAGATCTACAGACAGAGCCAACTGTCAGGCAATACATACATAGTTATCAGAGAGAGAAGCACCAACATCTGGATTTTCATAGAACACTTCCAATAAGTGAGCTCCAGAGTAAAATGCTAACCTTAGAGTATACATACTCTTTTTGGAGCCAGAGGGCATCACAACCCTCAGTGACCTAGTGCCTACTTAGAAATTAACAAAAGGCGTGAAAACCATCCTACAAACAAGCCTCCCCTAATCAAGCTTCCCTCAAAGGGCTCCATATGAGGCCTATTAACTAAGGGGAGGGGAAGATCTATCCTATTAAGATTACAGGGACTGTCTAGCTTTCCTATGCATTTCAACACTTAGTACAATGTTTGACATGTAATAAGGGCTAATACTTCTTTATTCATTCAATTATTCAACATTTCCGGTATCCCTGTTTTTTTGTCTTAAAACGTTTGATTGC
This sequence comes from Pseudochirops cupreus, assembly GCA_028627135.1. Lineage (NCBI taxonomy): Eukaryota > Metazoa > Chordata > Mammalia > Diprotodontia > Pseudocheiridae > Pseudochirops > Pseudochirops cupreus. Next base: position 523,676,881 of record CM053582.1, on the reverse strand, counting down.
TAAAACATGCCTTCAATGTTTTCTTTTGAGTTAGTGATAAAAATATTGCATCAGGACAGGGCCAAGGACTCATATGTCATTAGAGATATCTTTAGGTTGATGATAACACACTAATAAATGTTATTTAAGTAGTTACTCAATGTTACAAATTTAATTATGTTACATGTGATTGCTTTGATGTATGGGTTGGACTAGGTGAGTGCTAAATTTTTTGTTCAAGTCGCAGCAGGAGTTATAGGATCATATATGTAGAGCTGGAATGATCTTTTACTCCAAAAGAAAAGGAAATGGGAAAAAAGGTCCACAACTGTGTAGCTTTTTTGATTTTTGTCAAGACAGATCACTCAAATCAGGAGGTCTTGGCCATCCTTGGATCAGAGCTCTTCAGGTAGAGAAGAGAGGAGCCCTTGCTCAGGCTGGGTGTTATAGCAGATATTGAGGGCTGAGCCTTGAGTCAGGAAGGCCTGGGTTCAAACCCAGCTGTCACTTCCTGTCTGTGTGACCCTGAGCAAGTCACTTCATGTTTGCTGCAGGTTCCTCAACTGTAAAACAAGGATATTAATAACACCTCAAAGAGCTATTACGAAGATCTAATATTTGCTAAGCTTGGCACAGTACCTGGCATAGTCAGTGCTATATGGTTTTTTTTTTCCTTATTCCATCTTAGTATGCAGCCCCTGAGGTCACAAGCAAAGAAAGAGGTACCAAACTACCTAGAATGAAGTAAAGAGGTCCCCTGAAAGAGGAATTCAGCTAGTTTGTCACAGACCATTCCTGCAACCACACCACCAAAAACCAAGATTCTAACAGGCTGAAATCTCCCAAATCCCTAGAAAAACAAAACTTCTCTGACCCATCTACAATTGTCTTCAAGTAATTAAAAGCAATACCTAGAGCATACAAAACAGATCGAATCCAACTGGTCAAAGGTCACACCATACTACTCGATTGTTTCCTATCCATATTCCTTGTTCTCTTAAACGTTTTAAACTTTCATTGTATCAACCAGAATGAAGTCTTACATTGTCTTTACAATGTTACAGTACAAATTATTCTCATCTCACTCTCCAGTTCACCCAAGTCTTACCAGTTTTACTGGAAACCATGGGCACTCCTTCAGTTTCCTCTGCCATTACAAGATAAAAAGCAGGAAAAGGATACTTAGGCACAAAAATATTGTTGTGCCTAAGTATCCTTTTCCTGCTTTTTATCTCTTTGGGGGTAGTAAACCTAGTGGTATAGCTGGGCCAATGAGTAGTCAATTTAGTGACTTTTAGTGTGGCTATACCAATTCTCACCTGTCAAAAGATCAGTGGGTTTTCTGTACCCCCTCGAACAATCATAATTTTCTTTTTGGGATTGTTGCCTAGACTGATGTGAGCCTTATTTTAAATGAAAAGACTAATCCGAAACACAGATCTGATCAGATTCCCCTCCCCTGCTCAGGGTCCTCTGTTCTTTATCTTCCATGCTTCCTGCACATTACTCTCCTTCACACAACTCCAACAGACTAACTAAATCTTCTTGGAACGCGCTCCCTTCCCTTTGGCTGTTTAAAATTATTTTTTTTTTTGCTTTTTGGAGGGAAGAAAGCAGGGCAATTGGAGTCAAGTGACTTGCCCAAGGTCACACAGCTATGTTAAGTCTGAGATTAGATTTGAACTCAGGTCCTCTTGACTCCAAGGCCACTCTATTCACTGAGCCACCCCTAAAATTTTCTTTACTGCCTTGGCTCATTCCATCTTTTGTATCCAATTTTTCCTAACTTTCCCATTCCTCTGGAGACTATATTTACTAATCAGTATACATGTTCTTCACTCCTCTGATCAGACTCCTTGAGGGCAAGGATTGTGCAACACTGGTGAGAAGGTCCAACACCTAAAGTTAGGGAAGGAGTCCAGAATAGGCTTTTAAAAAATCCCAGAGCCAATATTCTGCATCAACTCCCATGAAAATAAGCAACATATTGCCAAATGGGTTGATTTGGATTAAATTTAATTTCATTTTAAGAAATTCAAGAGTCCTTGGAACGAAAGGGGAATAGCACCCCCCTTGCCAATTCAGTAACAGAGTACTGTAATAAGATTTATCTGGCCATGGTCTTTTGCTGGGATGTGAGTAGAAGGTATACAGAGAAAGAAAAAAGCATTGGGAGTTATGAGGCTAGAGGCATCAAACTTCATTGCTCTTGGGCTGAATGCAGTCACCCAACACTGCCCAGGACTGAACCAAATTAAAATCTAATTGGGAAATGTTTAATAAAACAAAAATATAATAAAACATAAAAGTCAATATGAGGCCAACAGAGATCCATTACTATTTGAGTTTGACACAACTGGGCTAGCAGGAGACCTTACCTTCTATATGCACCAGCCTGGCGTTACATGTCAATAAAGAGATTCTGAGCAAAGTCACAATTGCACAGCTTAGATGACTAATTCAGTGGCCATAAACTGCATACTGAAACTGTCTTGAAAACCCAAACTCTCTCCACGTGTAGACTTGCTAGCACATGATGTAGCATTTAAAGACAAGACAACACAATGGGGAGGTCCCAAGTTTATTGGAAAGAAGGCAAAAGTAAATATTAAACAGCTCCTCTTGGTGTTTTGAAGTTCATTCCAACTGTGGGCTGGGTAACTTGCAGGTTGGACAAACTGCCAAAGTCCTGGAATGATAAGAAAAAAGATTTCTAAATGTGATGCAGTCTTGATTCCTAAGACAAACCCAGAGAAATCTCAGGAGGTTCAGGACCAACCAGTGATCTGTTGACTCCCTAGTCCAGACCGCCACATTTTCCTGTACTCCATGTTTATTACAGGCATAGTACAAACCCTAGAAACTTCTCAGCTAATTAAGTGGTAACCCTGAGGTGAGAGCAGAGCTCTCACAGAGTTTCACTGAATTCTTTCTCACACCTGTTACAGGGTTAACAGCACCTAAGGATTAGATGACCCATAGATGGGTTATGTTTCAAAAAGTTTGGTTCTTTTACCCTGCAGAAATCCCGTAAAAGCTTCAACCTTGGACCACTATTTGGTTACTGGTTCCTAGTCTCCAGTATCACCAGACCAGAAAGAAGTTCAAGGTTATACTCACCAGGAGTTTCAACATTTCTTTGGTATCAGGGTCTACTTCAATGATTTCCTGATCCAAAGCAGAGACCTAGAAAAAAGGAATGAGATTGGTCACTTGCTACTAACAAGGAGACACAACTAGACTTTTCCAACATATTTCCCACACATTTCTCCTTTTCCCTATATCCAAATAAAAATGTCCTTTCAACTCACCAATCATCAATTAAATACCTCCACGGTATGTGCCACAAAGTTACCCCTGAAATGGTGAGAGAAAGCAGGCCTCAAGAATTAAGACCTAGGTCCAAATTCCTGCTTCTTTCTCACACTGATTGGGTGAACCTTAGCCAAGGTATTGAACATTTAGAGCCCCAGAAGCTCTCAAATGATACTAGCTGCAAACAGTCAACTTATCTGCATCAGGAGAGATGTTTCCACCAGATAGTACAGGTCTGCCCCTGGAACATTATAAGTACCTTGCAAGTACCTTGCTTCTCAATCAAGTCTACACTGCAGTTTTGCCTATCCCAAATCACATTTTGCCTAATTCCAAAAATCTCAAAAAGATGGTGCCACTCGGAAAAGCTGCCTTCTCATCCTGTATGACTGTTGTCCATGTCTTTCCATAAAACAAGGATGGATAATCAGGCTTTGCAGTTACTGAAGAGGAAAATGGAACTTCAAGGGAAGGGAGGCGGTTGATGGAGGTAATCCAGAAGGCTGGGGTATTTAAGGTCCTTCCCATCTCTAAGACTCTATGAGTTAACCTAGTCTAGGTTGCTCTACACAAGAATCTAGACAATTAGTACATGGGTCCAAAAAGCCAGAGAGGCACTTTTCACCTTTGTACCCCTCAGCATGGGATCTTATCCACTAAGGGGATTGTGTTTGTTGGATTCAAAAGCTAAGTATCAGCATGCCCCCAAGCAAAGGTTGACTAAGCATCTGCAGGAGAAAACAATGCCTTGACTAGTTGAATAGCTAAGGTCCTTTTTAGATCTTAATAGTGTGATCTGAGGTGGCTCAAGAAATTGCTCAGATTTGCCGTGGAGAACCCTAGGAAGGAAAAATTAGACAAGTACCTAGTAATGACAGCAAAGAGTCAAGCATACTCAATGCTGACGGCTTTCTTACAAGCAGGACTAGGACCTGAAAAGGTCAGAGGAACAAAGAAAATCTCTTGAGAAAAGTCACAGAATGAGTTTCTGCTCTTTTAATTTCAGAACTTACTCTCACTGCTCTCGAACCCACACCTAGTGCCCAACAGGCAGGAAGAAAAGAATCAGAGATTGAGGGGTGACCAGGAAGCTTACCTCAGGGACATAGTTATCCCTCCTTTCTCTTTCTTCTTCCTGCAGTTTGATGGAGATACCTCTCACAGGGCCTCTCTGGATCCGCTTCATCAGATGAGTAACATATCTACAAACCAACAGGACCAAAGTACACGAGAAAAATCACTCATAAACCCAATTTCTAACACCACTTGTCATCAGTCATAACATATCTGAAGAAAAATGAGAAAAGCTGAAGGCACATTAACACACAGCAGGGAACTGAAAAAAAAATGGTGATGGAAAACCTAACAGCCCAAAAGCTTCATTCCATTTTACTTTAGAGATATTAGCTCTAAACTAACTCGTTGTGTGTGAATTTGTTTCAGATACATTCTAAACTAACTAGGAAAAAAGATAGCAGCTAAGCTACCTACTGCTGATCCCAATCACTGAAATGCATATCACCAACAGATCACTAAGCTGCCAGTCCTGGGGGGGGGGGCCCCCACAGCCCCCAGGGATTCCACTGCAGCTAAACTCTGGCAAGAGACAGAAGCACATGCACATTTTTCCACTTTGTTGATGGCAGAGTAAAGGACTGAACTAAAAGAAGTGGTCAGCCGCCTGCTAATATGGAGTTATAATGAACAGGAAATCCACTTCACTTGGCTTAGTGAGCAATACCAACTCTGTCAGCCTTCAAAGTAAAGGTCAACATCATTTTTGTAGTCATCTCTCACTAAGTACTTAATGGATTTGGAAATTAACAAGAGAATAATGCTCTGTTTACAGCACTCAATCCCCCCCCCAAGTTCCTCAAAAGAACTTTTTTACTTTTCTGTTTGCATCCCTAGAGACTTGCACAGTGAACATGTGAAGCACTTAACAAATGCTTACTAAACAAATAAGTAAACAGATACAAGAAAGGGCAACGGGCCCCTTAATACAGCTGTAAAACTCTCCAAATAGGTGAATATACCAGATATATTGACCAATCAGTCAAGGAGTTCAAGGACATAAGATGTTCTTTAACAAAAAAACATCTTCATGCCCACTATCTCAAGAGTCAATAGAGCAACAGAAACTATGTGAATATTCTAACCCTGGCAAAAAAAGTAGACTAAATCTTAAAATTATCTAATATTGTGCTAGCACATCCTACTCTTGAAATGTCTTATCAGTTTCTAGATAAACCTTCACCTTTGAAACCAGGGTAGGACACGGCTTCAGACACCACACAATGGGATACCTTCAAATATATTTTAAGTTAATTTTGCCTAGTTCAATTTTTCACCGAATGTGTACATATAGTTGATTTAATTCTCTCTTAATTTTAGTCAGATAGAAATTAAAATTCAATATATTAAATCAATTAAGATCCAAGCCTACGTTCTAGGGATGGTTCATATATAACCAGCCTCAATTTTTAAATCTGTAAAATGGGGACAATAATTGCCCTGCCTACTTCCAAGTTGTTGAAAGAATTTAAAAAAAAACCCACAAGAATTATCACTGGAAATCATAAAGAGCTATAAAACTTCATTACTATTTTGCTCCAGTAAATGTTCACTGAATGAGGAAAATTATTTCCCTACAGCCTACAAACTGCTATCCTCAAAAAACCTTCACCTGATTCTGCCATCTCTCTCCTTCTTATAGCTAACCTCCTTAAAAGTGGTTGTCTATAATGGGTGCTGCCTCCAATTTCTTTCCTCTCACTCTCTTAATTCTGCAGCTTGGATTCCAGGCTCACCATTCAACTAAAACTCATCTCTCCAAAATCACCAAAGATTCATGTAATTGTCAAATCCAACGTCCTTTTCTCAATCCTCATCTTTCTTTTCAGTCTTTGACACTGTCAATTACCCTTTTCTCCTTGATTTCCTCTTCTCTTTAGGTTTCTGTGACAATTCTCTGCATCTTGGTTCTACCTGTCAAACCTACTTCTTCCACTGTCTTCTTTGCTAGATCTTCAACCCACCACTAACTATGGGGATGCTCCAAGGCTCTGTCCTAGGCCCTCTATTCTATTTTATTTGATGATGTCATAAACCCTCATGGTTTCAATCATCATCCTATTTATCCAGCCCCAGACTCAAATTTCCAACTGCTTATTAGATAATTCAAAATGGAAATCCTGTAGACACCCTTCCCCCTTCTCTTTTTAGGGCTCTCACCATCCTGGTGAAGACACACATCACTTCACACTTGGGCTATTGCAACAACCCACTGGTTGACCTCCTTGCCAAGTCTCTCCCCACTTCAGACCATCTTCAGTTCAGCTGTCAAAGAGATCCTAAAACACCGATGTAATCATCACCAAATCTGATAGAATTCCAGTGGATTCCTACTATCTCCAGAATCAATTACAAAATCTTATGGTTGGCTTTTAAAGTTCTTCCTAACTCGGCACCTTCCTATCTTTCCAGTTTTCTTACACCTACTTTCACATACTGTGTAATTTAGTGACCCTGGCTTCCATGTTGTTTTTTGCACATGACACTTGTCTCCCACCTCCTCACACACCAGCAATCCCATACACAATCAGTTGTTAAGGCGTGTTTCTACTTGTCTTTCTCTTACAATGCCAAACCTCCCTAACGCAGGTCCCCATCATCTTATGCCTGGTCTACAGCACTGATAGCCTGCCAGTCTATCTCCCTTGCCCTTTCTCCAGCTATTAAACTGAAGATCTGGTTATGTCAACCTCCTACTTAATAAACTTCAGTAGTTCCTTATTAACAAGATCAAACACAGAATTCCATTTCCCATCTTGCCAGAATCCTTACACTCTACTGCTCAGTCTACTGCCTAGCTCACTCCCCATGTACTCTATTCTATGATTCAATGATGGTGGCGTCCTTGCAATTCTTCAAACATGAAATTCTATGCATGGTCACTGGCGATCCCCCATGCTTGGAACTCTCCTCCTTAACTCTACTTTCTGGCTTCCTTCAAGTCTCAGCTGAAGTGCCACATTCTACAAATACCCCTTCCCAGTCCCCTCCTTACTCAGAATGCCTCTCCTCTGAGATTACCCCTAATTTATCCAGTCTATAACTCGTGGGCACATTGCTATCTGCATACCTTCTCTTCATTAGGCTGAGCTCCTCAGAAGCTTGACTTTTTCTGACTTTTTTTGTATTCCCAATGCTTAGCACTGCTAAGTAGTGGATTAGCTAAGGTTCTTTCTAGAAAAACCCACTGGAAATTTAAAAACTTCAAAAGCCAGACAACCTAGATTATAAAGCCCTTTCCTAGATCACTAGGCAAGTCTAGTTTTACCCAGCAACAGAATATACCATCAATGGTCAAAAGTTATCACCCTCCTGGGAAATCAATTTACACCACTAGAACAAGTGTCTGACAGAGCAACCTTCCTAACTCACAGGTTCCCCCCTCAAAAATCCCTGGCAGTTTCTCACTATTTACCACAATTATTTCCACAGTTCTCAGTCAAGTAACCATGGAAAAGTTACTTTATATCCTTGCCCCTATTTTCCTAGCCCATCAAAGGCATGGGGACCAGCCAGCCGGTATGCCTGGAATCAAAAGATGCTATGCTTAAGAGCCAGGATGCCAGCGTCAGGGGATGAGAGAGAGCAGGAGACGGGAAGCCCCTAAAGGGAGGAAGAAGCCAGGTTAAGAAGGGCTTCCAAAGCCAAACACGGGACTTGATAGTTGATCCTGGAGGTTACAGGGAGTGGTTGAAGGGGGTTTTAGGGGATGAAACAGTCAGATTTTCACCCAAGCCACGAGCTACACCGACAGGCCTTATTCTGCTCCTGGGCTCCTACATTCCAAGCAACACCATCTCCCGATGCCTGGAACGCCACCCCATCAAAATAGCCCGTTAAAATATTTTGCTCTTCAAAATGCCACTCTCCCAGGCTTGTGCCCACAACCTAGGGTCCAGCTGCCTTCGCCTCCTTTCCCGTCCTCCCTGCACCCTGTTCCCCTTCAGGACTGCACTCAAACCCACGCGTGCTGCGGGAAGTTCTCCCGGTCCTTTCCCCGCAGTACCCCCTACCCTTCACGTGGAATGCACCCGGCGTCTGTAATTACAGGTCTCCCTCCTAGAATGTAAGCACCTGGAGGGCTGGGACCCCGAGGCTGCCTCCTTGGCCTCCGCGGCACTCGACACGCAGCTGCCGCTTCCTAACTCCTGTTACCCCCGTCCTGGCCCCGCACCGGTCACTTCCCCTTCCTGGGCCTCAGTTTTCCCCTCCTGTAAACCGGGGAGGCCGGCTAGCTCACGCCCGAGGCCCCTCCTAGCTCTACAAGATTCCCAGCCCCGCGGGAGGGGGAGGGGAGGGCCATGGGGGTTGAGGAAGGAGGGGAGGCCCGGCGCCGTCTCACCCCGCGATCTTGTTGCGGAGTTTCTTGCTGGGGATGATGGCGATCTCCTCGCACACGCGCTTGTTGGTGTGGAAGTCGTTACCCAGGCGGGTGTAGTACTTTTCGATGATGACTCGCGCTGCCTTCTTCACGGTCTTGGTCCGAACGCGACCCTAATGGCGGAGAACAGTGAGAGGCCGGACCCCCTTCCCCCGCCCGCCCCCGCCCTCCAGGCCCCGGCTCGGCTCAGGCCGGCCGCCTCCGCACCCCGACCCCTCTTGAGCCCCGGCGGCGAGCCTCGCAGACGGGACTCCCCCAGCCACGCGGCCCAAGGGAGAGGCGGCTCCCGGGCTCGCCGCGAGCCGTGCGAGGCCCAGGGGGGCTGCGGATGGCGATGGATGGAGGGCGGCTCCGGCGCCCAACAGCACCTACCATGTTGACTCCGGAGGGTGAAGGGAGCAGAGGCTGCCGGGAAAAGGTCTATAAGGAGGTGGTAGAGGGGCGACTTCCGCCCGAGCGCGATCTGAGCGCCACAGCGGCCTCTGGCGGGCGGGAGGCCAAGTGCAGCGTCCTACTGTCCCGGCTCGAGCCCCAGGAACGAGCCCCACTCTCCAGCCTCTGTGCGCGGAGGAGGGGGCGGAGACTGGTGATAGAGGAGGCCGGGGCAAGGTGGGGTGAGAAGAACCACTCTCGGGAGTCCAGGCGGTAGGGGTCGTGAGCACACAGGTGCGGACCCGTGCGCGCCTTGGTTTGTAAACAGGAGCGCGCTGTCTGAGCACCAGGATAGGCTCCGCTCCTGGCCGCTGGCAGGTGCTTAATAAATGCTTTTTGACCTGTGGGTCGCGCCCGCGCCTTGGTGCAAACGTTCTTTTTGTTGGGCCACTCTGCCAGACCACCACCCCCCCGTCCCCCACCCCGTAGAGGGGCGAACACGGATCACTCACCCCACTCCCCACGCGCAGGTGGCTGTACCTAGTGGGGGTAAAGTCCCCGTAGAGCACAGGCCAAGAGCAGAGACCGGCAGACACAGTAACCTGTCAGTTTTAGGTTGTTCTGGAGGATCACGAAACCCTGTGCATGTTTTCCGCCTGCCTTTGGTCCTCATTCCTATCCCACGGATCGTGCGTGGAAAGGACGCGGCTATTTTCAGCGCCTGCCCCTCCAGTCTCAGAACCACTTCTTTTGGATATGGGAGCCCTCTAACCCCAGCAACTCTCATAACTGAAACATTCTCTTGACATTCAGGGTAGGGCAACTGATGAGCTTCCTCCTTTGGTCTTTGCTCGGACCCTCAGCATCGGACCCATCTAACTCGTGCTTCCTTAAAGACTGATGTAGGATAGTCAAGACACCCAGCTACCAATCCTGCATCAACCAAGGTTAAAGTATTTTTCTCCTTCCTTACCTTTCCTTGGGTGACATAACTTTGGGTTCTACATTATTATTATAGTCCAATTTGAGAGAGCCTTCTCTCAGCTGGCCATTCTGGAGCTTGGGACCTCAAGTTGGGCTTTGCTGCACAAGTATTTCCCAAGCCTGGACTCAATTTTTCCAGTCGTCAGGAAATGTCACGTCCCTACTTTGCTGCCTGAAATCCACCCACCAAGCTTGGTTTACCTAGAATTGCAGAGACAGCCCCCAAAGTAGAGCCAGGGAAATGAGAAAACCTGGGGATCTATGGCCACAGGGCAGTAGGGACTAAGTAAAACGGGCCTACAAGAAATCAACAAAGAATGTCATCCAGGACTTGTTCATCCTAGATACACATAAGGGGAGGGGTGGCGCACTTGATTCCTAGGCCAAACTTAATCTGGCACCACCCCGAGTAGACATAAAGGGCAGCCAGCTTTCTCTCCTCCTGACACGAGGACAATGCCTCATCCTTAAGGGGATTCAGAATCCATCCCAGTTCTTCATCCCATCCCTTATCTTTCCTTTTTACTGTAGATCTATCTTCATCAAGCCCCAGGGGCTTGGTATGAACTCTGAAAGGGGAGTGGCACAGGTCAGCTTTTCCTGGGGCCAATTCTAACAAGCATATATATCCTTTATTTTATTCCCCTCTATCTTCTCCAACAGATTGCTCCTAGAAAAAGCTGCCTGTAAGAATTACCAGAGCTTCCTTTCTTCGCTTGCTTTCCAATCCCTTACACTTGGGCCTCTCTCTCCAGTATTTGAGACTGCTTGCTAAATTCACCAGGGATCCCCATTTTCAGTGGATGGTCTTTGCTCCCTTTTCATCTCAACCCACAACTTCTCTGATATTACGCAATACCTCTTCTCCATTTTCCTTCTGTCTAATCACTCATTCTGGATCCTGTGTGTGCTACTTGCCAAGCATTGGTGAAAACCAAGCCTCCACTTTGGTCCCTCTTCTGTCTCTACACTCGAATTTCAACCTCGCATCTAACAGATCTCCCATGCCTCTCTTCTAAATTTCCCTATTTCAAGAAAACCTATCCTTCCAGGCAACCATATTAACAACCTTAATGTCATACCCTCCTATCTCTATCACCTCCCTACCAACATCCCCTATCTCCACACAACCGTTGCCCCAATTCAGACTCTCAGCACAAATCCCTAGCTTGGACTAGTGCTATAGCCTCCTAATTTCTCTCCCCTCCATCTCTCCCTTCTGCCACGTCCTCCACACATCGGCCAAAATAATTGTCCTGAAGTACAGGTCTGACCGTGACATTCCCGTGAATCCAATGGTTTCCTTTTACTTCTAGATCAAACTATTTGCGATTCAGTTTTCACAACCTGAACCTAACCTACCTTTCCAGACTTAGATTACACCTTACTCCCTCCCATGTACTCTGTCCAGCCAAACTGGTTTTCTTCCTGTTCTTCATTAACAGGACGTACCTTTGTATCTTTGAGTATCTTTGACTGGTCCCTGTTCATCTCTCTAATCCCTAGCTTCCTGCAACACTCAGCTCAAGGCCCATCTTCTACAGGAAAATCTTTCCTGATCTCTCTCACTCAGATATTAGTGCTTCATCCCTTCCCAAAATTACCTGAATTTGGTATATACTCTCATTAGGGTACACCTGTCTCTCCCATCAGTACGTAAGCTCCATGAGTGCAGAGACCATTTCCCTTTGGTCTATGCACCTCTTAAAACTTGGCAGAGTGTCTAACCCACATAGGCTCAGATATCCAGTGACCTGAGATCCCAATAAAAAGAGTCAATTCAAACATTTATTGAGCACCTGTCATATACATAGATATAGGAGTGAGATTTTTGGTAAGATTTTTTAAGATGTCAGTAAGGTTATAACACACATAGGTAATAGGTATCTACCAGTATAAAACAAATTTGTCAGGGAAGGGCAAAATGTTACATGAGATCTAAGGGCCTCCTCAAGGAGGCATAGGTTTTAAAGGATGGGGAGAAATTCAATTGTGGAGGAGTAAGGAGGAGGAAAAAGGGACAGTCCATGCTGAGGGAAAAGTGGGGCAGTTTCCTTTCCCTCTTTATAAATTCTATTCCTCATTAGACTTCAGTATTTCTTTTATATCTTTTAAACATACAACTAATGCAAAACAGGTGTCAGTTCTCCATTTTTAAGTTCAATGTTTGGTAAGATCTTCAAGTCTCACCCCCACCAGACAGACAGACAGACACACACACACTCTTATCATATTGATCTGTATTTAGTTGCAATACTTGAAATGGACCAGTTCGAAGTGATGATGCAAGAAAATAAGCCGTACAGAATTTTTTTCCCTTTGGCTGTTTTTTTTAACCTGCATACATACCTCCAAATTATTTGTTTGTTTACAGTGACCAAAAGTGTATTTGCCTTTCATGGTAACCAGACAGTTCAATGATTTTATCTAAGGCTCACTTCCATAAGACGGTCCTAACATACCCTTTTGGGTATCACCAAAGTTAGGAATAAAAGTATCTGAGCTAGAGTGTCTCAATTACCTTAGTGCAAAACAGCCTACAAATGTCTGGGGAAGAGAAGGAATTCTAATAACTGTATATCCCAAGAAAGGCATCTCGCCTTCCTCCCCCACAATCCAGAGTTGGAAAGGTCAGGCCACAAAGAGTTGGATGTTCCTAGGAAACATTTCAAATAAGAGTCCTAGAGTTCTCCACATTTCATGCAGGTGCTCTCAATAGGAGATGCTGAGTGAGCTACTTCAGGTGTTGAACCGTAAGTCAGAACTTCAGCCCAAGGTCTAGACCAGGGGTGGGGAACCTATGGCCTCAAGGCCACATGGGGCCCTCTAGATCCTCAAGTACAGCCCTTTGAATCCAATCTTTACAGAACAAATCCCCTTAATAAAAGGATTTGTCCTGCAGAACTTGGACTCAGTCAAAAGGTCACACCCAAGGACCTAGAAGGTCAGGACATGTGGCCTTGAGGCCACAGGTTCCCAACCCTGGGCAGTAGAAGAAATGGCTAGTAGAAAGAAGCAGACTTACAAAGGTGAGAACAGGGTTAATGGGTGGATGGCAAGGAATTGGAATTAGGTGTGGATTAAAACGTGCCCAACCATTTTCTTCCCATTCTCTACATACCTGATCCAACCTCCTTCGCTCACCATGACTCTGGTGGGAAAAAAGGGGACATGACCAGTATAGCCCAACTTGTTCATGTGGTCATATAATTTCTGAACCTCATGGGTTCATTCTCTAGTCCTTTAACGGGACCATCACAATTCTACTAGGGACAAACTCATAACTTGACTCCAACACAATAATAAATAGTAATTCAATATTATCACTTAAGAGAAGAAACCAAGGTGACTAGTCAGTGGCAGTTGACTTTAAGGCCTGAAACTTTCATAAAAATCTTATACCAACAGGCCTGTTTCTTCTGACTTCAGACTTTCACTAGGACAGCTGGACATCCAAATTCAGTGACCTGATTCCAGGACACTTATTTTCCATTTCTACTATAGGCTTTAAGGATTAATGCACAAGATACTAACTTTATGGGGTTATCCTAGCTGGAAAAAAAGTAAATGAAGGATTTGTAGAATAAAGGGTTTTGCCTCTGCTTTTAAATATTTTTCTACATGGGAAATCAAGGTAACCTGGGTCTCCTGGATACCTCTAAATACTTTCCAAAAATAAGTCTCCCTGCGATGGACATGTAATGACCGTCTTTGGGGTCCTGGAACAAAGAAAAAATGGGGAAGTGGAAAAATAACAGACACAGTCTGAGAATGAAAAAAGATCATACGAGAAGCAACCAGAAAGTTTACCTATGCCTAGACTTGGACTAGAGTTCTTGTTAGCGCCACACCACCCAGGAAAACCAGTGCTACTCCCAAAAATCACTCAGATATTTCACATTACTGATGAGAGAAGGCCATCCTTCAACAGGAGTCTGAAGAGCTTTGAACACTTCAATTTTCAAAGTCTTCAAAGCTCAAAGCTAGGGCCCAAAGCCTAAGGAGTTGCATGGGTAGCGTGTATGCATGTAAATCTACCTTGTGGGAGTGGGACCAGGCCTTAGACCAAAGTGCCAAGGCCTAATGACAGGAAACCCCCACTTGACTTTGTCCCCACCTAGGCACCCACCAACCAAAGTGCTCCCACCCACTATTATCAATATTAATGACAGAGACAAGCCCAACACTGCTGCAACGTGTTTATTATGTGCCAAAAAAACTACACCACAGCTTACTCCACACATCTGCAGGAGAGTGCAGTCTTGCCTGCATACACTACAATGAGGTAGGGACTTCACACACAGATTCACAAAAACCCACACAGAGCAGCTGGGATACGCGACAACGCAACATCGGCTCAGCAGGAAGGGAGGGAAAGAAGGGAGGATTATGACACTGGTTCTTTGGCACACAGCTTCCCATAGAGGGGCAAATTCTATTTTCTTCTTTAAAAAAAAAAGTCAAGTTTTTTTCAAATCCCAGCAGCATCAGCCAACTGCCCTGTTGCTTCATACATTTTTTTTAAATGGAAAAAAAAGGGAAAGGTACTTGTCCCCTCTAAGTAAAAGGGCTCCTGTGAACCTTCATCTGCCCCCATCAAAAAGCAGCCCTTTTTAGCTCAGTTACAAAAAAGAAAAAATTAAGTCCTGTGACTTTGTGATTAAAAACCTCTATCAACCCCCCACTTAAGTGCAACTTAAGAAAGTGCAAGAAACGGTTTAAAACTATGTACAGCAGCTCCACCATTGTTTATCCGGTCCAGTTTTAAATTTGAAAATCTTGTCTTTTTCCTGGTTGCAAACGCCTCTCTCCACAACCGTGAGAAACCCTAAAGCCGCAGTCCCCAGACACAAATTTGCATTAATGTTAAAAGCTGCCAGGAAAGAAAAAAATCTCTTGTCTCAAACTACTTAAAAACTGTTTTAAGGAGTGTAAAAAGGAACCGGTAAAAACTCTCGAGCGTAAAATATGAAATATGATTTTGGTTTAAATGAAGAGCAAAGTCTCCTGGTTGTTACAGTAAAAAACACCAGCTGAACACTCAGTTTATGCCGTTCAGGTGGGGGTTAAATAAATGGAAAGGCACTGTATGGCAACTGCAAACATGGAGCCACTGAGACCTGCGTCATTACCATCAGTATTGCGAGGAATGTAAAAAAGCGCTTTTAATAAATAAAAAACCTAGAGGAAGGCATCCGCATCAACACCTTCTCAACACGTGGTCCTTTTTTGCTTGTCATCAGCAAACTGAGGAACTGAAGTCTGGGAAAACTGCAGAGTCACTTGGGGGGTCACTGGGGGGCCCTTCCCCTCATAACACCCCCTGAAAACAAAACCCGACAAAACTCACTGTGCATTAATTAGTGCAGAAACAAAGACAGATCAGCAAGTGCAAAGGTGAATGTAAGATTTTCCTCATGTCCTTTGGAAGCGTGCTCCCAGCCTGGGCCTGAGGCTGACAGTAACACTCCAGCTCTCACCACTTAGGTTCAACCAGCTTCACCAGGGGCACATGGACACCCACCACCCCTCTAGCTGGACTCTCGACTCTTCTGGTTACGCATCAGAGGACGATGATGACGAAGGCCCTCTGTGCTATGTCGCCAGTGCCAGCAGCTTCGGCAGAAGTACTTGAAGCAGACCTGTGGGGCAAGGTTATGAAAACAAGAAGGGCATCAGCTCTAGCATGACCCATCAGCCAGGAGCAACCAATTTCTGAGATAAAAATCAGTTTTTAACATTCTAAGCAGGGAAAGGGGAGAACACAGTAGAAGTAAGTCATGGACAATGTTGGGTTTAATGGATCAACGAGGCATTACAGTCAAAATCTTGTCCCAAAAGATCAATTCTAGGGATCCATTTACTCCGTACAAAGAACCTTCTAAAACTCTTTGCCCAAGGTATCTTTGTAGTCTCACATGTAGAAAATTTTTCAGCATTTTCAACAATCCCTATTGAAATCTATGTATGAAGCACTGATAAGTTGGTCTCCACCCCACCCCCAAGCTCTCAAAGACCCTGTCCAATTGTCCTCATCAGCACATCTCATCCTCTTACAAACACAGCCCTTTTATCTTGGGCACTGCTCTGCCCAACTTGCTGACAGAATCCTATGCAAGCTAGTGTCTTTCTTCCCCACTGTGATCTAGGTCTCGTCCTCATCTCACAGCTCCTGCAGCATGCTGCCCCATGTGTCAGTAGAGGCTGTGGTACAGTCATACTTCCATAAAGTTAAGGTTTTGAATTTGAGAGTCTACCATAGAGCCAGGTATCGACAATCAAAAGCAGTAGTAGAGACTTTTAAGCATCCTCCTGGCACAAGAGTCTTGTGATAGTCATGACTGCTACCATCTGTCTCAATGCCTAACAGCAGAGATGCTTTAAGCGTTTCACCTTCAGGTCCAAAAGAAGAAGACATTTCTTCAGTCCGTCAATTAGTAGCCATTTTATTTAGAAGTCTACTTTAGCAGTGTTTGGATATTCCTTCCCTGTTGAATGGATTTAGATCAGCACCAAGGGGTGGGTTCTACAGCCTGACAAAGAACTAAAAGGTGAATGATGCGACCTGCCCGGCTCTTCCCGTAAGGACTCCACGGGACCCAAGTTAGAAAACAAGGAAATGAAGGGGGAACAGAAGAGAGAAGAAGCCAGAAGATACTTTCAGGAGTATTCAAGTCCGATTTTTCTCCTTCTGAATAACCATTTGTCTCCAATCTCGCTTTAATTTAAAATAATTGTACTGCCTGATCAAAGACTTAGGAATCCGACATCTTTTTTTTCCACTTTCATCTCAGATGAAGAGGTTTCCCTTCTTGTCAGGGTTAACTTCTCTGCAAGTACCACCCATCTTATCTGCAGCCTCGCCCTGCCCCCTAGTTATCCATAAAGACCTAGGAATCATTTGCATAGAGAAAGAAGACTTGGGAAGCTGATAAGTTCACCAAGTGTGAGAGGCAAGAAAGAAGAGGACCCAGAGGAAAGTCCATGTCCACAGTAGTGGGTGTGTCCTTGATGAAGGTCCAACACAGAAGACTGAGACTAAAAATTCATACACAGTAGTTTAAAAACAAAACGAAACAAAAAACAAAACCCAGAGTAGATTAGATCTAGGAGGAGGGATCTTTATGCTCAGCTCTACCTCTCTCCTCCAGACCTTGGATCCTGAAGTCATTAACTTTCTACTGGTCATTTAAAAAACAAATTCCTGCAGGTGTCTCAAATTGAACATGTCAAACAAAATTCATTGTCTTTTCTTCCAAAGCCTCCCCTCTCTTTTGAACTCCCCTCCCCTATTACTGTTGAGAAACTTTCAAGTCATTCACATTCACAATCTGCTCACTCTTCTTCTACCCTACTCTACTCAAATGGACAAACCTTGTCATTTCCACTTTCACAGCATCTCTCACACATGGCTTTTTTCTCCAGTCACATGAGACAAAACCCAGTTCAAAACATTCTTTCTCCCTCAGATTTTTGCACTAGCCTCCTCACTAGTCTCCCTTCCTCAAGTCTCTTTTCTCCCCAACCTGCCCATTTAAGTGCCAAAGTGATTTTCCTGAAGTAGTAAGTCTGACCATCTTAACTTCTACTTCAGGTCCAGTGGACCATCTAGGATCAATTATAAGCCTCTGTTTGGCATTTAAATCTCATCAGTCTGGTCCCTTCCTATCTTCCAGTCACCTTCTATATCACTGCCCTCTATAATCCAGACCAGGTAGAGTAGCCCACTTCCTCCTTCCACACAACACTCCCTTCTCTCCAATCTCTGTGCTTGGCAGTGGCTACTCTGTACCTGAAAATCTGTTTCCATAACCTCTGCCTCTTGGATGCGCTAGATTCCTGCAAAAGTCACCCCCAAAATCACACTCTGCAAGAGGCCTTCCCAGGTCCCTCCAGTTGCTAGTGTCTTCCCTGTTAGGTTAGCTTCCATCTATTTTATATGTAGCTTGTACATAACGTAATTATTTACACACTGTCTCCATTAGATTAGAGAAAATTTGGAGTCAATGGAGTTATCTATGTTCCATTTTATTTTTTAAAATTTGTTAAATATTTCCCAATTCTATTTTAACCTGTTTCTACCACACTAGGAGTCCTGTGGACAATCTAAGCATCTGACTCCTCTGCCCTACAGGATGTAATCCAGATTTAAGATTTAAACTGGGTGGGACAAGAAGGCTCACCTGATCTCGACAGAAGAATGGACCTGGCTGAGCACTGCAGATGTGACACAGAGAGTCTTCTAGGTAGGGGTCAATCTGAACCTGTACAAAATAAAGTTACAGATGAGCTGTGTCCCAAGCATTCACGGTCAAGAATGGAAGGCAGGGTAGATTATTCTGCACTAACGGATGAAGAGGACACATGTCCTTCAGGAAGAGTTCTGACAGGGCTCCTTGAGTGAGGTAAATGATCACAGCCACAAATAGTTTCCTATTGTCCCCCCCAAAAGCTATGTGGACTATGCTCAGGGAGTAGGTGGATAAAGCTTCACACTCTTCAAGCACTGTTTTAGAGCTTTGCACATATTGCCAAATGGCAACAGCTGAGTGCTTTGGACAAAATTTGTAAAGCATGAGTCCTATTTGCTAAGTAGGAAGAAATAGGGGATCAAAATTTGGATGTTATGTTGAAATCACCAAGCCTACTCTACTCACTTTTATTCAATCTTTTCTAGGCTCTGGTCAAGTCATGGTGTCTGTATTCAACAGATGCCACATACCTCCAGAAATCATGTCTTTAGTCTTTATCTTCCATAACTACATAACCCATTGGTGTACCTCACACCCATGGCACTGCCTTGAACTACAGCTGTAAGGCAAACTGATTCAGGACTCTTTGGTTCAATTAGTTGCTACCCCATGGGTAACTCATCACAGGGTGATTTCAAGATACCACAAGAGGGACACAAGTACTACCCATTCTACTCACCTTCTTGGTGAACTTGGTAGTTTTGATCTCCACAAAAGCAGCACTGACAGCCTTCAGATAACTTCGTTGATTGTTAAAAGTCACTCGGCCTGACCCTGAGAATCACACAAACACGGTTCATACCAGGAGTGAATAATATACTCTACATGAATACAAATTCTAGTCCAGCCAGAATGGAGAAACGGAAGAGGAACTTCCTTAGATTCAATTTGATGCTATAACCAGCCCATACAAAAGAGCAAAAGAACAAATGAGAGAGTGGACTAAGGGAAGACTTCAATTGACATCAATAGAACTGCTCTATCAGTAGAGGACAAAGCAGAAAATCTCCAGAGCTCCATTCAACCAGACCCACCAGGCCCAATGCCTGTTACTTCCTACTTAAATTTCTGAAGTTTCAGATTCAGAATCCACATTATGTTACCCATCAGCACAAAGTGTTTGTTTTTAGCCTCATAATGACTCCAGGGACATGAAGAGAAGACAAAGCTGTGTTATAATTTATCTGTCAAAGTATGTATATTGTTTAAGGCAGTGGTTCTCAACCTTCCTAATGCTGCAACCCTTTAATACTCATATGTGGGCGTATCTCCATGTGGGCTGACTGTCCTGGAGATGGATAGAGGAGTGGTGTCTCAGTTCCTAAGATCATCAGAAATACGTGTTTTCTGATAGTCTTAGGCGACCCCTGTGAAAGGGTCGTTCAATTCCCAAAGGGATCGAGACAGGTTGAGAGCCACTGGTTTAAGGAAAAGGTGCCAGTACATATCCTAAGAGCAACAACCCAACCTCCCCACACTCAGCACCCCAATCAAGTCACTGCTCAGTCTGACTGATGGAAAAACGGGGAAGAACAAACTTTAATTAAGAACTCTGGGTTGGGAAGGACAGCAAAGAAGGTTATAGCCTTCTCAGCTGGCCCCCAAATCTTCCCTCCTACTTCTGATTTAGCTGAACTCCAGTTGCCCCCAGGCTCACCCACTACAGCTGGCAAGTAGGTGAAAATGGCTGTCTCTCTAGGCTAATGAGAGAGTGTGTGTGTGTGTGTGTGTGTGTGTGTGCGCGCACATGCACACACGTGTGTGAGAGAGAACGCGCTTGTGCAAGCATGAGGGGGCAGGTTGGTGGAGAATGTCAGGCGAGAGTTCTGTATACAGTACGTGGTCCATCAATTGCCCTGTCTTAATCAAGTAAAGGAAGGAAATAAAATGACTTCTCTTACTAAAGCCACCAAACTGGCATTCATAAAAACAACTTTTCCTTCTTTGTTGGAAAGGTCAAGCCCTCCCACACCCACAGGAGGAATCACATATACAGTTTAGAGTCTGCTGACCAAAAGGTTTCTCCTACTTATGAACTAAAGGTTCCTAAGGAAAAACAGCCCCATTTCTAACCTCAATTATCTTGTGTTCCTCTTAAGATGATGACACTCACCAATAGGATACTTGTGCTTATCCGTGTCAATACCAGCATACACTACTCCTCCAAACAGATCATTTACAATTGCAGCCAAGGCCTCTGCGTTGAGCATCCCATGCAGTGCCCCAACAAAGACAGTTCTGCTAGGATCCAGTCTTTGTGATGGGCTCCGAACAAAGTTGCTATCAGCCAAGACCCACGGGATAACCTGCACCTGAAACCATACAGAAATCAGCTCGTGAGGGAGCCAGCAATATGTTCAGATGACTGAAGAGCTCGTTTCCTTACAACGTTCACCACTGCCAAAGGCTGTGACTACATTATGTGGACCAGAATCACAGCGAAGGTAAGGCCTTCTTATGCCACTCAGAACACAGAACAGTTGATTACTTCCCATCTGTCCTGTTTGTACAGTTGTTTGCTGCTGTCTTCTCCATTAGACTGTGGGCTCCTCAAGAGCTCAGAGAATGCCTCACCTTTCTTTGTGTTCCCAGAACTGACACAGTGCCTAGCACATAGGGAGCCAGGGACCTGATAAATGTTTGCTTGACTGAGTTTCACATAATGTGACAAGTATAAGGAGATCTGGGGCTTCTAGCCATAAAGCAACAAAGACTTAACCAATATGAGGATTACACTGAAGGCTTCTGAGAACAATTCACAAATGTCTCTATCATATACCTTCTCATGACTTGGCAGACAGGTTCCCTGAACAGACCTAGGTTGCAGTTTATTAAGCCAACAGGAAGCTGTGGGGAAAAAGGAGCAGTCTTTGGCAACCTTCCCTCTACTTCCCAGGTCATCTATCATCTTTCACACCATCTGCAACCTGAACATGGCCAAGTGACACCTCATATTACGCCTCCACCCACTGCCACAAAGCTTCACTGTGAGGACAGCTTAGGAACCATGCCACACCATGACCCTGGAGAAATGAACTCGAGTAAATTCAACTTTGTGAACTGAGATTTAGATAGTAGTTTTATTTAGTCTCTCTGAAGCCTGAAGGATAATAGTATGGCCCCAAGCACTTAAGGTTTTTAAAACAGATCAGGTACCAGGCATCATGTTCAGTGCTGGAAGATGTGAACTCTTGAAGAGTGATCCAAGCAGGGTCTGCAATTTCTTCAGTGAGGGAACTCCCAGGGTGAGAATTCCCTCCATTAATGTAGATAGTAACTCATCTCTTTAATCTAAGTTCCAGAGGCACATAACAATTAAATCACTCAGTCATATTTGAGAAATGAATCTTACCTTAGACTGACTGAATCTAGCACTATCAATTATGTCATGCTGCTTCCTATAAATAATGCTAGGAATACAAAGACAAAAACAAAATGACCTCTGCCTTTAAGAGGCATCTAGTCAACTGAGATACAAATTTCATCTTATTGCAAATTTAGCACAGGGTATAAAAGGTTATCAAGTCTAAGCCCTCAGGAAGATTTAGTCCGACAAGGAATAAAACAGTATTTGTTGGCAACGATAGCACTATATGATGGCAAGACAAAAGAGCGAATTGTGAGGGATGGGCAAAGTATTTTTCTCAATAAGTTGACAATAAACCTTGGAAATGTAAAAATCAATCTGAGAATCATCAGCAACAGTTTCAAGGTGGTCAAACCAGGTCTCAAAAGACTAATGGGATTCAAATATGTGGAAAAAGAAGTAGCACATAAAGTTTAATATTGAGGACTGATAAAAAAAAAACACAGATAAATGGGATGGACAGGGTATAGAAAGACAGAAAATGCTTGGAAATAAGAAACCAAGATCAGTGGGGAAAGAAACCCATGGCTGGGAAACAAGATGTGAAGAAAACACAGTTGTTTCTATTTGGGATGAGGTCAGGTAAAGGTGTCAGAATGAGACTAGCATGGAAGGAGCAGATATAAGACAATGGGATGGAACAATCAAGATTTTGGTGACTGAGTCCAGTGGGTGAAGGAAGAGCCATAAAGGCTTAAGACATGTTAAGCCTTGAAGAGTGTAATTGACAGAAATGGCAAAGTATGAAAAGTGAGCTATGGCTTTGTTAGGAGAGAAAGGAGAGTTGTAGGGGTGAATAGCTAAGGATAAACTTATAGTTTTGTATGAAGTGAGTTTGAGACCAGTAGCAAAATATGTGATGTTCTAAAAGATAAGTAGAAGTATTTTTCAAATCATGACTTAAATGAAGGTGCAGATTTAGATGTCATCAAACACAGGAGATTAAAAATAAGACAAGTGGGCAGCTAGGTGGCGCAGTGAATAGAGCGCTGGCCCTGGAGTCAGGAGGACCCAAGTTCAAATCTGGCCTCAGACACTATTACTAGCTGTGTGACTTTGGGCAAGTCACTTAACCCCAATTGTCCTGGATTCCCCCCTCCAAAAAGCAAATAAAATAAGACAAGTTTAAGAGTCAAGGAATGCCAGTCCTGTTTTGTCTCATTTTAGATTGTTCTATTCCATTCCATCAAGCAGCCAATAAAGTTTGTCTGTGAGTTAAAAAAAAAAAAGTCAAGGAATGCATCTAAATAAAAACAGCCAATGAAGACAATTAAGAAAGAAAGGTCAAAAGAGAACCATGATAGTATAACACACAAGTCAAGGGAGGACAAAGTCTCAAAAAGTGAATGGGTCACCGTCAAATGCTATGGAGAAGCCAAAGATAAAGCATGAAAAAACTGAAAAAACTGTTAATCAAGTGTCACTGTCAGGTGATCACTAATTATCTTTGAGAGTATAGTTTCAGTACATCAAAGCTAAGTCAGATACAATAATGTTAAAGATGGAATTTGTTATAAGTAAAAACAAGTCTCAGAATTAGTAAGAAAAAAAAACCCAACAGCAAAAGATCATCTAGATCCAAAGGGGAAAGCACCTAATAAAAGGAACCATCAAGAGGGCAGTACGGAAAAAAGCAGTGGATCTTCTATACCAGCAGTTCTCAACCTGTGGGTTATGTTCAATTTGTAACAATGAAAATAGATCCTACATATCAGATAGATTCATAACAGTAGCAAAATTACAGTTATGAAGTAGCAATGAAAATAATTTTATGTTGGGGGTCACCACAACATGAGGAACTGTATTAAAGGGTCATGGCATTAGGAAGATTGAGAACCAATATTCTATACCATAGACTTCAGTGAAGATTAAGAAAGCTAACCATTTAACCACTGCTATCTAGAGAATAGACACCTTCACACCTTTTCAGGCACTGAAGACTGACTGACGTAACAACATGTAAGCGCCAGACTGCTACCAAGGAAAAAGCAGTTACAAAAAGGTCAGTAACAAAGTACAAGGTATCCTAAAAGTCTTCTAGTGCAATCCCTTCAATTTTATAGGTTAGGAAAATGAGGTTCAGAGAGGCAGGGCCTAAGTCAAAGGCGAGATGAAAATCAAACCTAAAATCAACACTCTCTCCATTACACATAATAGAAAGTTCAAAGGATTTATCAGAAAGCCAAAGCAGGGAGGACTAAATTTCTTAAGTATGAGTTTGTGAAGAAACACTGAATTAACTCTTCGTTTGAAGGATAAAAAGCCTAGGTCAGAAATGCTGGCTATGAGTAACACGGACAAAAAGAAGCACTGGATATGGTGAAATAAAGTACACAAAACAGCAGAATCCCTACTCATGATTATCTTAGAATATTAGAGCTAGAAGCAGACTGTAATAGCCACACTCCAACCTCCTCATTTTATAAAAAGATAGTCACTGATGCCAAGGGCCTTGTCCTAGTTCCTAGAACATGGCTAAGTGGAAGAGCTGGGACTCAAATGCAAATTCTCTTGATCTGAGGTCAATATTCTCTGAACTGCCTTCAGGAAAATGAGGCAAATGCACAAGACTTCAGAATTTTCACATTCAGTAGCCAAAGGCTCCCGAACCAAAAGGTTCCCTTCCCAACAATGACACAAATGCTTAAAGTGTGTATGTGTATGTGCATGTGAGAGACAGGGAATAAAGTTCCGCTCATTCCCTCACTTCAGCAAGCTCCAAAAGCAAACTGAATCAGTCTCATTTAGATCATGGCTTTATGCATAGGAAGCACACTACCAGAACTTTCAGCCTTAGAAGTGAGAAGGGAATTAAGCTCGAAAGAATCAACTAACCTCCTTACAACGCATCCTGCGACTGGACATCTTGAAGTAGTACTCGCTCAGGCCATCTGGACTTAGCGGATCTTGGGAACAAGCTTGGAGCAGGGCCCGCACAGATTTCTCTAGTTCAAACACCAGGTACACATACCCTGTTTGATGAGGGGAGGGGCAAGGAGGAGACCAAGTTAGCACATCCTTATATGACTGTGTCCTTGACCACATGACCTGAAACGAAGGCTGGATTTTTTTTTTCCACAGGCCCACTTGGAAGGGAATTATTTCTGTTTAAGACACAGCTACTGCTATATCTAAAAAGATCTTTTCTTGAACATAAGCTACTTCTATACCAAATGCCCACAAATGCCAGGAAAAGAGATGCAGTAATTATGCCACCAATATATTTACAAATGAAAGAACTGGCAACTTAGAAAAGTGGCCATTAGAAAACAGAGAGCTGTAACCGGTCAGAAAAGATGGCCATGTCTAAATCAAAGCAGTCAAAGCCAGCAATATAGGGGTAAGACTAAGGTAAATTTAACTAGGTTCCAAAGATACTCACTAAAATCCTAATAAAGTCACTAAAATGCTCCTTCATTTGCTTTCTTTAGCAAAGGTGAATGAGGTGGAAGTGACACCTGATTTCTACAGGGATGGGACTTCAGACAATTCAGGAACAGATTCCCAGGGCTCCTTAACCCTGACAACTCCCTCGGGAGCTCAGAATCAGGACAGCCTCTGAAGAGAGCTAACTTGAAATGGAGTAAAACAGCCAAAGAAGCACATCTATGAAAGCTCATTTCAAAGTAGGAAAAGCTCCAATGGGCTGAGCTACACTTTAAGTTCACACAAATAAGGGATCATTACAACTGCTGTGTTTTAAAGCTAGCATAAGGCACAGCAATTCAGAGTCCAAATGAAAACGGAGAGTAAAGCATGTGCTGGATCCAGAGGAGGTGACAGAGAGAGGTAGTCAGTCGCACCCTGGAGTGCTCTCACCAAGTTACCAACATGCAGCTCTGACATCCCAGCAGCCCTCAGTGTGGTCACATATCAGGGAGGAAAAAAAAAAGTGGTCCTACCATGTCTTTATTACCTTTAGGCATATTACCTTTGGGAGGGCAGCGGGGGTGTTTGCCATCCTTACCAGGCCATTCCACACTCAAAGAGCCAAAAACACGGAAGGTGTTAATCAAGCCAGCTGCAGATAAAGAGGAAGAATTGTATGGAGGCAGAGAGAAGCAAATGCTTTAGAGAAAGAAATTCTCTCTTCCTGAGCCTGAGAGATCGATCGGCTACCTCTACCCCACAAAAATCATGTCAGAAACTACATACCAGACTGGATAGTTAGTGCTCCTGCTCTCACTAGCACAGAGCTGGGAATTTAACCTTCCCCTTATTTTCAAGCCCCATACAGTAAAAATGCTGAAGCTACTTAGCCCATCCTCAAACATCCCAAATAAGGAACAAAGTGCTGGGACTAACTCACCTTCCGTGATGTCCCAAGGAACTCCTCCTAGAAACACCTTACAGGAATAGATAGGGTTCTTGTAGTTTCGAGGAGGAAGCTGACCACTCCAGGTGCAAGTGGCTTCATTCACAGCTTCAAAAGATGAAAAGTGAGATGTCAGAGTCAACCAAGTTGGGATTGTGCAGCAGTGCTTCCTGAGTAAATGGTCACAAACATGACTGGCTGTGCTGCTTCAGGGGTTGGAGAGGGTTTTTGCCCCATTTAGATTTTATAGTTAGTTAAGGATTTACTTGTTCTACCTAATACATATGGCATTAGATTTGACAGGTGTTTTTGATAAACACTACAAGAGAGACAAATCAACATAAATAAGACTGTAGGAAGAGAAACGTGAGACAAAAATTCTCTTCAATCCCCTTCAAGAAGTTGATATGCTTTTATGGAATGTCATATTCTTTTGTTTATAATACTATTAGCTAAAAAAATCAGAAATTGAGGGGATGTTCACAAACTGCAGAATGTCTCAACAAGCTGTGGTATATAATTATAGTGGAACATTATGATGCTATAAGAAATGACAAGCAGGCTGATTTCAGAAAAAAACTGTAAAGACTTACACAAACTGACACAAAGTGAAGTGAGCAGAACCAGAAGAACATTGTGCACAGTTAATAGCAAAACATGGTATGATGGGCAACTGTGAGTGACTTAGCTATTCTCAATAATACAATGTTCTGAGACAATCCCAAAAGACTCATGACAAAACATGCTATTCAAACTCCCGCCCCCCCCCCCCCCCCCCGAGAAAGAACTGACATCTGAATACCTACTGGAACATACCATTTTTCACTTTTTTTGAGTTTTCTTGCACAAAATAACTAATATGGAAACATTTTACATGACTGCACATGACTGCACATGTATAACCTATATCAGACTGCTTACTGTCTTAGGGAAAGCATGGGGGGGAGGTAAAGGCAGGGAGGGATAAAATCTGGAACTCAAAACTAAAAAAAATTAAATTTTTACATGTAACTGAGGAAAATTGAAGTAATATTTTAGAAATTAAATTTTTTAAAAACCAAAAAATTAATACCATTAGCTAGTATTCTTACTGAAAAAGGGCTTGCTGGCTTGAATAGACAGGCCTACCCACCTCACCCTCAATCTAGCTTACAGAAAAACCTGAAGAGGAAACAAAGACGACAGGGCTACATAATGCTCTTAGTAATTTGAATAGCAAAGGACAACATCATACTAAGAAAAACAGCAACATGAATCAAGATTTTTTTTTAACTCAAAGAAAATATATTTTACATTATAACATATAATCTTTTCCCACATCTACTCTGTATTTTTTCCCCTTTTCAATCTTATTTTAGAAAGGCAGCTTGGACTGAAATTCATACAACAATAAAATACCTATTTATAGCACTTCTATAACTTAAGCTTCCTTCATCTATATGGCCCTTTCCCAATTAGCCAAAATTTGTGAGTTTTTAGTACCCCTTTCTGCCCCTGGACTAAAGTTACCAATCTAATACACAATTATGAATAAAGATGCTGCCAACAAAATATATATTCATCAACTTCGTCAACATACAAATTACTCAACTATTGCAGATGTATAAACTACCTAACCTAGCAACCTGATATCAATACCAAGAGATATTCATTATTACTTGAGGTCAATGTCAAAGTGAGACAAATAGGTCCAATTTTCTCGAAGTCATAACCATCAGAGAGTTTATTAAACGTTGACAGAAATTAAGTTCAATCTTTATCACTCCTTCAAATAATGCATTTTAAAATTTCTCAACCTATATTTTTCTACCAAAAGCCTCAACTCCCACCCCACCCCCACCCACTCACCTACTTATAAAACGTTGAGATGTAGTGCTCAAGTATTAAGAATGCAACTTCTTCATTCCCATATTGTCTGTTTAGACATTGATTAGTCATAGCCTCTTTTAGTCTCTAAACTCTTAGTGTTAATTTTTAGCTTTCCTTCTTTGGAATTTTTCTAGCATAGTTATGTCTCTTGTAAAACTACATATACCTTCTACAGATGATCTGCACCATCTAAACCTAGTTTAAATAACTCTTCTCCAAAGACCATGAACCAAATGTGCTGCTACCACCATAAAAGTCTGATATCCAAAAAATGTTAGAAACCAAATATAGAGCAATATTTTGCCTGTTTTTGAAAGCAAAAATTGGTGTGGTGGACAGATGAAGACTCAGAGAAAGGTTGCTAAAATGATAAAGGAATGAGGCAGCTATTTATTTTAAAATAGATTTTCAAAGATGAAAATTCTTCAAATCAGAAAGATGGAAGAACAGAAAGGAGACCACACCTCAGAGGCAGCAGCATAGGGTGGTGGGAAATGTCTTAGATCAGGAGGATCAATTCCTGTCTCTTCCTGGACAAATTGTCTTATTTCTTTGGGCCTCAATTTCTTGAACTATAAAATGAAGGAACTGGAAGAGATGCAAAGGTCCTTTCTAGCTCCAAGTCTTTCATAATAAGAGAATAGTGCATACGAACTTGTTAAAGCCTGAACTGCAAGAATTAAAATGTATCATTGGATCATGTATTTAGAGTTAGGAGGAGCCTTTGTGAAGAAACTGAGTCCCAGAAACGTCAAGTAAGTCACCTAAGGTGACAAAGGCATCAAGGGGCAGGGCTGAGATGTAAATTCAGACAAGCCAACTCCGAAGTCAGCTCAACTCCAAAATCAGTTCTCTTTCCAAGGCATCACACTGCCTCAAGCCCAAGAAGCAATCTGATGGAAAATACAAGTACGCTTGATTTTATACAACAGGTTTAGCTCAGAAACTCATCCCCCAAAGACATGACTCAGACCAAAAGTATTCAAAAGAATGATTTCGATACATTAATAGATGGCAGAAGGCTAAAATGGATTAAGAAACAAAAGGACTGTTTGCATCAAATTTGACTCTAGGGCACTCATATTAGTCACCTTGGTATTTTCTCTCAGAGACAGAAGCCTAGGCCATAAGGACCAATGGCCTCATATGTTCTTAAAGTACAGAATTAGAATCCACTAATTGTATAATTCTGTTTTAAACATGGGGGATAACAAACCCAAAGAAACAGTCTCTGCCCTTGATCAGCTTATACTCTATTCATCATGACTTGGCCTAAAAGGAGTAGAAAGTTTGGTTTTGTTGTTTCCAGTAATCTCCTTGATGAACAGCAATGTTCGCTTTGATAGAGCTATAGCAGCACAAAGGACAAATGTCTTCAGGTAACAGTACCTCTTACTTAGCCACAACCTAGTTCAAACTCCATCATCTATAAATAAAGTCTTCAAACATGTATTAATAGGATACTGACACTAGAAAAGCCTCAGAAGTCTTCATCCCTGTCTTGTCTGAGACTACATAGAAGAATCTCATCTATTACTATCCTCCCCACACAGCCCTGAGACATCAATCCTGTAGTTCATCCACACCTGCATGGCACTCTGCTACCCTGAAAAAGAAAGAATTAGCCAGCAAACTTTGTGATTTCCCTGTGCAATGCTTCTCCCAGATGATTTGTAAGCATATTCAATAGGTCTATCTCATGGAATCATAAGACAGCTTGTACTCTCTATATATAATAGTCCTCTGTTTACTAGCATAGCTCAGGTATAATTCCATTCAATTAAACAAGCATTTATTACACACTGTGCCACACCTGAGGAGAGATGAAAAGAAAATTAAACATGCCCAGCCCTTACCTGCAGCTTGTCTATGGAGTCTGGCCTCCCTCTCAATACTAAAAGGATCCTCTGGAGCTTCTAACAAGTCCCAAGAAGGCCACACAGATGCTCCAGGCCATCTCTTTGATGCACTGGTAGGAGAGGGAGTTACTGCAGCTAGAGCAGCCTGGTCTTGGTCCAGCCAGGACCCAACTCCCATCTTTAAAGGGTCTCTGGGACCAGCCCCAAGGGGCAGAAAGGGCAGAGGAGGGGAGATGCGAAGGCTGGACTGCAAAAGAAAAAAAAAAGATATGAAAATAAGGTTTTAAGGAGGCAAAGAATGATTTTTTTTTCATATTTGGAAAAGCTAATTCCCTAGTCCATACTTCTACTTCACTAAAGACTGGGTTTTGTTGTTCAATAATTTCAGTCATATCCAACTCTTTGTGACCCCATTTGGGATTTTCTTGGCAAAGATAATGAAGCGGTTTATCATTTCCTTCTCCAGCCCATTTCCCAGAGGAAAAACCCGAGGCAATCATGGTTAAGTGAATTGCCCAGGATCATACAACTAGTAAGTGTCTGAGGGCAGATTTGAATTCAAGAAGATGAGTCTTCCTGACTCCAGGCTTGGCACTATATCCACTGCATCACCTTAGCTGCCCTAAAAAGTGGATTAAGCCCATATTAACCAACTCTCGTTAGTACTGGCTTAAATAACAGGTGACAGACCATATAAATAAGTCTGTCACTTTGAGCTTTAAATAAAGAGCCATGACAAAGTTTAGGTAAACTCAAGTAACCTCTCTGAGCAAAAGCCAATTGGTCTTCACCATCCCAGCAAGTATTCCAATGAAAGGTGACACTGAAAATTGCCTACAAAAACCAAGTTGATTTTTAAAATAGACAACCTCCAAAGTATTCAGATCTCATGCTCTGGAAAGTTGGTGTTTAAAGGAAGAAAATTAGCAGGCCTTCCTAACAAAAACTACTAATTAGAAACCCGTAAGTTCTGACCAAGCATTTTTCCAAGGATAGTATCATGGATAGGACAAGTTTATAAGGTAGAAGAAAACCACAGGAAAAGATTCATCATTAATCACCCTGTAATGGTAACAGAAATGTGAAGATTTTCTCTGCCCCTTAACAAGCCTAAAACTTGAGGACTTTTCCTGATTTGAAAACATACTCTGCCCCCTAATAGGCTACATGTACTCACCAGGAGCCTGTGGTGGGAGGTTTGTTTTTCAGGAAAGCACAACTTTTGTTACTTTGTAGTCAAGTAGGTCAGGAGGGTTGTGATGTTCTGACTCTGGAGAAGCCTATACAAACCTCTGAGGTGAGGTTTTGGTTTGGGGCTCACTTTGGGAAGAGTTGTGTGATTTGACCAGATGAGACTCTGGGCAGCCATTGAGCTCCCCAGCTTTGCAAACCCAGATGTTAGTGCTTCTCTCTCTGGTGAATAACTAGGGATGGATGTAATAGTCAGACAACTAGAAGCCCTGTCTGCTGAAATGTGTTCTCTTGTAACTTCTGTTTGCATTCTCTGAAGTTCAGGGTGCTGACTTTTTCCCCTGAACTAGGAAGGTAAATGATACATGTTTGATTAAAGTAAGACTGTCAACCCTTTTTGAGTTGCTTTCCTTTAGAAACAGAGATCGAAGAAGCTGTGCTAGCAGCCATCCTGGGTATGCCAGGGTGCTTGCTGCTACCCCTATTCTTATCCCCCATCCCCTTCAAATTTTTCTAGGACATTCGAGATGAACTACAATACATTCTCATGATCATTCTCTACCTCAAAAAGGATGAGGTGTTTCTGGACTATGGGTAGTAATCACTTATTTGGACCCTTCAATCTAATAATCTATCTATCTATATAAAAACTAAAACCATTTCTCAACTGCTCTCTGTGTAAATGTCCCCTACCTCCCTGATATATAAAGCCAAATTCCAAGTTTTCCAAAGATGAGGCATGGCTCCTGTACATTCACTCAGGATACTTCAGGTGTCCCAACCACTTCCCCTGAAAACAAATTACGTACAATTAAATCCGAGAGATGGTCTGATCCAGAGCTGAACCCACTTGTATCTGAATCAGAGGGGCTGCTGGAACGAGAGTCCAGGACAGGACGGGCATCCAGGCGAGATCCTCTCAGAGATGGTGTTGGAAACTTTTCCACCAAGTCAGAGTTAGTAGGGTCCAGGGGCAAGAAGCCCAGAGGAGGTTTTCCCAGTACATTTCCCAGTGGGTTATTGAGCATGCTCAGTACTAGGAAGGAAATAAAAGGTAACCCAATTTAAAATCATAAAGTTTTTCTTCTGTCCTGGCTATCTCCCTTTCTTCAAGAGATCCAGAATCAGGGTCATTGTTAAAACAAAACAGAAAAGCTTTTGTCTAAGTCTTGTTGTTTTTTTTTAAAGGCATCCAAAACAAAAACAAAACAAAAAACCACTTGCCCAACGATATTTCTGTGCAGCAATGGCTTTATCAAGAAGCTAACAGCCTATTAGAAAACAAATTCTACAACTAAAGCAGCTGTAGAAATTCCCTAGTCATAGTAGACACCCTAGCTGACTTACATTACAATTCCCCCGTGACTTGGGCTACTCTGATTTTTGTTAAGGCCAACTCTTGCAGCTTTAATCTGAGACTTTGGAACTTGTTTAAATGACTGGCCCATGCTATTAAGCAGCAAAGATGTTATTAAAATCAAGGGCCTCCAACCGTAACGTGTGTGTGTGTGTGTGTGTGCGCGCGCGCGCGCTGCTAAGGAGTACATAAGAGGCTGAATTTACCCAACTTTCTCTTTTGCATTACCCTGCGATACAAAACAAAACAAAACAAAAAACCACAAAACTATTTAGATCCTAAATCCATAATCTCTTTTCATCTCTACCAATCCAATAATGGCTAACCAGGATACAGTACTTTAAAGGCTGCTTTCCTATCACCTCTCATTCGGTTGCTAATTGATAAATACATTAAGTGATTACCAAACTTTTGGGAGGCCAGTGAATTGAGCACTGGCCCTAGAATCAATTCAAACCCAACTCCATCCTGCACCAATCACTTAACCTCTGTCTGTTTCAGTTTCCTCATTTGTAAAACCCAGATAACTCCAGTACTAGCTCCCATGGCTATGAGGATCAAATGGGGTATTTGTAAAAATGCTTTGCAAACCTTAAAGTGCTATGTAAATACTAGCTATTAGTTATTAATGTTCTTTCATCCAACCGCAATTCTGCATAGCTCAAAAATATATTTGGCACACGTTAAGATTTGGACAAATTCAGGGTGGCTAGATGGCCCAGTGAATAGAGCACCCGCCCTGGAGTCAGAAGGACCTGAGCTCAAATCTGTCCTCAGACACATAACATTTACTAGTCGTATTACCTTGGGCAAGTCACTTAGCCCCAATTGCCCTTCTCTTCCCTCTTCTCCCCCAAAAGATTTGGACAAATTAGTATTTTGACATTTTCAGGATTAACTAGGCCAATCTTCAAAGAATCTTCTAAATTAGAGTTGAGAATATCAGCTGCATAAAATGTGGTCCCATTTCAAAGCACTCTTCCATGCAATCAAGGGCCAGAGCACCCACAGTTAGGCCCAAAGGACATTGCCAGCCATAATAATCTTTAATGCAGAAATCCTGTTAAGTTTGAACTTTTCTATTGCTTTTGGTAAAAACAAATGCCATTTTTATTTATTGCAACTAATATGGAAAAATCACATCCATAAAGCACAAGGCCTTTTGCCCTCTCCCAAAGGTACATTGGCTCCAATTCTTTGGCCACAAAGATTCATATGGAATATTTCTGAAAGAACTGAGCTGCCCACGGTTTCACTATATGAAAGCCTACACTGTATTATTTATGAAGTATTTATGTGCTGGGCAGCAAGATGGGCTAAAAAAATATAAACGTGCTAAATCATGTTTTCAAAGAGCTTAAATTTAGTTGTTAAGATGTAACTAGAACTAATGAAAGAAGAAGCATATAACCAAAGGTTAGGTCAGGCATTCCCTCATGTTTAGTGTTATGGAGGAGAAACAAGTAAGATTGCCAAGTCCCAATGAAATCTCACCATCCCCACCAAAGCCAAGTATTCACTTAAGTAAAGTACATACCCGTGATGAGCACACCCACAACACAGTGTAGTTAAGGGCATGGGATGAAAAGATTGACCTAGCTGGACTCCTGTAAGAATATTCAGAGATTTGTTGAAGTTAGGTCATAAAAGACCCTGAATGACAGAAAGGAAGTTAGACTTGATATAAGAAGAGATCAAGTAGTGATTCTTAAGTGGGGAATGACTGGCCTGGCAACCAAAAGAGGAAGAGATTAGAGCACAAGACTAAAACGCCAGCTAGAAGGCTGTTAGAACAACCCATGCAGGAGGTTAAAGGTCTTAACTAGTTTGTCTATAGCAGAAACTATCTGTCCAGGCAGGACAACTGTCAGCACCACCCATACGTGGCACTCACCTGTGTACATGTCCTATCTTTTCTACTAAACTTCTTGAGACAGGTCATACACTTCACAGTATTTCCCACAAAGCAAGCCTCACAAAAACAACTCTCAGTCAATATTTATCAAATCAACAAGAACTTTTAAGTTCTTCTTTCCTACTTCAGAGACATGAATGAAATATTATTAGGGATATCTGCCAACTATACTAGAATGTGACCCTCTTGCAAAGTGTTTATGAATGTGGATTGTGTGTCCCCATGTCTATTAGAGCTAAGACTTCCTTCAGTGACAATCAGAGCAATTCAAAGCTACCACTTCCAAGCAACATTTGATAAGGTTCTCTTATCAAATATATTATAATCAAATATATCAAATAAGCATATGCTTATTATTCAACTGTCAAGAGCTGGCAAATGGAACAGTGACACTAACAGCTGAATGGACCCTCCAAACAAAGCCTTTGCACCCTGAAGTCTGCTAGGCTAAACCACTCCCTCCCAAACCACAGTTCAAGAAATAACTGAATATACATCACAGTCATTGCTTGTGTCCCTTAGAAGGAATTAAGATGGCTTCTCATTGAACCACTTTGGAAAGAAAAGTGATGCTACTCAGGGTCACCATGAAGTTACACTGTATTAGCACCGTTTCCAAGCTATTTTTTCAAGAGCTTCAGGGAGTCCATTGTTGTGCCCAAAAGAAACCAAATGGGTAGAAATCATAAACAGCCTCAGGCCTAGATCAGCTTATAAAGAAATATCTTACCAGTTCTTAAGTCCCACACAATTTTGGCAAGATATTAAAAGCCACAGTTATACTTCTTTTATGGAAAGCTCCACTGGATTTAGGATAAAAAGACCTAGATTCACTCAGTTTTCCTCGCACAAAGTAGGTACTCTCTAAAACCAGGACTTCTTAAACTTTTTCCCATACGGGATCTTGACCCACAGTTTAAGAAGCACTACATCTAAAGCCTTTGGTTATATATTAAGGATAGATGAGGAATGAATGCTCGATGTTTTGTTTAGCTCTAACCTCAGACATTTGTCACGGTGGACAGTCTCAGGTATTTAGCAAATCCAGGTACCTTTAGTTGTTCACACTCCACCTTTTCAAAAGTGAGTGAACAAAGACAAAACTGTACTCAGATGACATTCATTCCCTTGTTCCCTACCATCTTTGTCGTGACAAAGACCAAAAGCAACACTCTCACTGAACCATAAAGGGTATGGCTACAGTTGGATATAGATAAATTCCCTCTTAAAGAAAACCAATTAGCACATTTGTGTCATTTAGATTAAATGCATTTTTTAGGACACCTGTATCTATCTGGAGCTTGCAAAGTAAGGAGGACTGTTGGGGTCTGGCACAGTTTTAGATCTTAAAATATTCAGTCCACCAGGACTAAATCTTCATTCTCATTGATAAATTCATTCTGCAGTCCCACAGGCCTAAACACTCCACTCCCTGCAGCAGTCAGCCCTTCCCAAAGAACACTAGTATATGCAGACGTTAGTCTAATCTAAACTCTTACTGAGCTCCACTGAAAACCAGGATGAAATATCGACTGAGCTTCATCTAAGTGCCTTAGAGTAGAAAAAATCCCAACAGCTATTCCATGCCTTTCATCACCACTCTACCCTTGCAAAGACTAACAGATGATAGTTCCCTTTTACTTACTATTGGTAATAGTATAATGGAGGCACAAGAATGTAAAAATCTTCATATCAAACTGTAAGAAACCCATTGCTACTAGAACTCAGCTGAGACCAAAAAACCTCCAGGAACCTCACTGTTTAGAGAAAATTCTTACTTTAATCCCAGACCACAATGTACCTTTAAAAGTACCTCAAAATGAATGCTAAACAATTTAAAAGGAAGCCAAATAAGCAGCTATATCACACTGCTTGTTAAGAACTGAAAATATTTTTTGGTCAAATAAATAAAACAGAAGGGTAAGAAACAATAGCCTCCTATAATCAAAAAAGTCAGCCTACAAATCTAACCAGGTTTCCTCAAAGTTGTACGTCTGCTGATATGACTAGTTGACATTTTGGGTCAGCCCAAATGGGGAGAGAGAGGAAGGCAAGAGATTTCATTTGAGATCTGAGCGCCTCTCCTGCCCTCCCCCGCCAAAAGCAAATTCCAAAACCATTCTGACTGTACCTTTTCCCCCTGTAAAGTATCATTTCAAGTAAAAAACTCCAATTATCAAAGCTGATGTTGATACAGACAACAAGATGAAACAGTCTCAGGAAAGAATGATGTTAACATCTAAAGAACTCCCTTCCCATAAGGAAAAAGAAGACCTTCTTCCTGGAGGAATTCAGCATGTCCAATCTCATCTCATTTTCCCCCCAAACCTAATCTTCCTAGAACTGTGTCCATAAACTTGAGGTTCTATTTGATTCTTGCCTCCCTTGCATCTCATGTACCATTACCAAGTCCTACAGATCCCACCTCAGCCATAACTCTCCTTCTACTTTCATTACTCCAGCACAGTGACTCTCAAAATGTGG
Organism: Pseudochirops cupreus; assembly: GCA_028627135.1. Taxonomy (NCBI): domain Eukaryota; kingdom Metazoa; phylum Chordata; class Mammalia; order Diprotodontia; family Pseudocheiridae; genus Pseudochirops; species Pseudochirops cupreus. The sequence continues at coordinate 523,640,167 of CM053582.1, read as the reverse complement.
TCTGGGGACCTCTGGGAATTCCTCAGACCCTTTGATGGTGTCTACAAGGTCAAAAATATTTTCCTAATACAAAGTCGTTTTAATTTGTAACAGACTATGTATCTATCTACACATATGTACATAGAAATGTGTTTACATAAAAATACACACACATATACGCACATGTACACACATACATTTGCATATAAAATGCAAACAAAAGCTCTTTGGAGAGTCCTCAATTTTTAAGAATGCAAAAAGGTCTTGAGAATTCCTTTAAGGAGTTTTTGAAAGGCTGCTTTAGTACATTCCCTAATTACCACCTGCCCGGACCTCCCTTACAAATCACTGCACCTACAACACTTTCCCTTCCTCCCATCTACTGCCAAGACAGTCTCAGTAACAATCATGTAATTCCTCTATCTCACTATCTTTCTGGCTCCCCACTGACTCCAGGTAGTCTCTGCCAGACAGTGAAAGCCCCAAACAATACCTTCCAGTAGCAGCCTTTTTCAATACTCCTTTCCACTCTAGACCCTAGACACCTCTCACTCCTGCTTCTGTGCTTTGGCTCTCTGTTCCCTATGCACCAGGGCCTTCACTTCATTCTTGTCTATTCGAAAGCCTACTCATCAACTGACAAACCATCTCCTCCAGAAAGATCACCCGTGTCCCATCAGTAATAACTTTCCTTCCTTAGAGCCCACACACCATTTTAGGGGGATAATTTTCTAATGAAACTATGTAATACTGTAAACTTTATTTTTAATAGTATTTTTAAAAAATCCCTTTAGTAGACTAACCTCTTTGAGGGAAGGGAAAATTTTATATGATGTTTTCGTTTCCTCTCAACCCTTACAATAGGTGCTAAATAGTTATGTACTGTAGAAGCAAAATAATATACAGTAAGAATGTGAGACTGGACTTCCATCACCTGCCATAACTATTGCAGTCTCCTTACACGTTGCTCTCTATGCTAAGATCCAGCTACACTGACCTACCTGCGTACACTCCACCTCCCTAATTCAGTGCTTTTTCATCAGCTGTTCCCCTCCCCATCCTCCTCACCTACACATCACAGCCTTCTTCTTGGCTTCCTCCAAGACTTAACTCAACTGCCACCTTCTGCAGAAGACCTTGGCTGGCCCCTCCTGGCTACCTGTGCCTCGAGATTACTTCTCCCTTAATACAAGCACACCAAGGGACATAGCTATTTGCTTGCTGCCTCCTCTCTCCCCACCTCCTTTCAATGTGAACTCCTTGAAGCAGGGATCATATTTTTGTCTTTCTTCTTTTAAGTCACCAGTACTTAACATGGTCCCTAACACCTAGCAAGTGCTTGCTGACTGACTGAACCCAGCCTCAACCGTTTACTAGCTGAATGATTTTAGGCAAGTCACAATTTCTCTGAGCCCGTTCCCTCATCTGTAAAATGGCGCTAAGCACTACATTTATGAAGATGAATGAGATAATGAGCTTAAAAGACTTTCAGTGCTACTGTGTCTGTTTTGTGAAACGCTTTCAAATAAGATTCCCTCCCCAATTTTTCCAGACAGTTCCTATGCCATGACCCTGAAGCAGTCCCTACACTACTATATACCCCAAAGCAAGAGATGGCAAGTAAGAGCAAGTAAAGCTTGTGTATTCTGGAGTTAACTGTTACCAGGACATTTGTTTTCTGCAGTATCCGACTGCTTTTGGCCACATGAGAAAAGCAACTGGGCTCCCTTGAGGACTGAGGCTCCCACAGAACTGTCAGTGCCCTCCCCTGCTCTCTCCCATCTTGTCCAGAAAAGCGGCTGCTCTGCCCTCAGTTCTTAGGAGAGACCCACAGCCAGAATATAACACTAGTCTGTAACTTACCAAACGACCAAAGGATCACATTCACAATGGATCCGGTCATAGCAGAGCTAATCTACTCAACAATATTAAGCAGTACTATTGCATGTGTAAGAATCTACCAAGATAAAAGTGCCAACTGCTAAGGATCAGAACAAGGACAAGTTAAGGCAAAGAACAAGGATGACTTGGCAAAAAGCACTCGATTCCTTAGCTCCAAAACACCCCAGGAATCTGACTTCTCAGGATCAGAGGCAGAGAGAAAGAACGATGGGCAGTTACAATACAAAAGACAGACACTGCCATGGTGAAAGACCTCAAATGCTCAAAGCTAAATACTACCAAGGGCTAAGAAGAAAGCTCTGCTGGGTACATCAGAAAAGAAGCCATTTCTTAAAGGTTAGAATGTGGCAAGCAAAGTAAGATAATTCTACATCCAAAGGAAATCTCTCCATGACCTATTTTCAATAGTACACTATTCTGTTTTAGTAGGGATGTTCAAGTCCCACAGCCAAAACACCCCAGCTCTCATGTGTCAAAACAAAAGGGAAAGGATAAAAATCTCAGCACAAAATCACCATGTCTTTGGATCTGCACATCATCCTGCCTGAGCTTAACCTCTACTGAGACAACACCCAGAGAAGTAACACATTTAGGTAGTATAAAGCCATTCAAATCTAAAAATGAACATGTTCACTAACTTACACAGCCAAGGTTCTTAACCTAGGGTTCATGAATTTATTTTAAGTATATATGTATATACATATTTCTTATAACTATTTCAATGTAATTTGCTTTCTTTGTAATCCAATGTATTTTACTTTTTTTGCATTTAAAAACATTGTGAAAAACAATCCACAGGCTTCAAACTGCAAAAGTGGATCCATGATGCACAGGAAAAAGGTTAAGAACTCTGAATACTGAGAGAATACAGCAGCAAAAAGGAAGTTTTGGTAGCAAAAAATGGTCCAGTAGAAAAAGTAGAAAACAGAAGCTTGTTTCTGAGGTTTGGGGACAGTTTTAAAGAAATTGAAAGGAGTCTTAAGAAGACAGAACACATGGAGAAAAAGAAAAGGTATTTCACAATTTTGCCAATGGCAGCCCTTGCCCATAGCATCTTTTTAGGTCCACAAGAAATTTGATTTGAGCCCTTTCAGAATTCTACTTCTAGCTATCCTCCTCCTCCATCCTGAGCTATGGCTACAGAGTGAGGGCAGATAGTCCTCCTCCATCTATACCATAGTAACACAGCTGGTGTGATGTTCTGCAGCATCTCAGTCCTTTGCAGAGCCTTCATCTTAAGCAGTTCTCAGTAAGCATGCTTGTTTATAACATTCTGGTAACCATTTCTAATACAACTGGTTTCTTTCCTAAGCCTATTTTACTTAAAAAATTATTTTGAGAAGAGGGCAATAGGTTTCAGACTGCCAAAGGTATCCATGATACTAAAAAAACAAATGTTAAGAGGCCTTGAGCTAAAGAATAACTGTGCCTTTTTACTTATCAGAAAGTTCCTACTTCCCGGTGAAGCCTCCTGATCAACTTCCTCTTTCCATCAAGAACGCCACCCTCTGCAGGATCTAGGTATAAAGGCTGATACTGCAAGCAATCTGGGAGAGCAAGGAACAGTTTGCCTGTCAGATTTATGGAGAAGGGAAGATTTTATAACCAAACAAGAGTTAAGAGAGCATTGTGAAATGCAAAATGGATAATTCTGATTACATTAAATTGAAAAGGTTTTATACAAATAAAGTCAATGTAACCAAGATTAAGAGGAAAGTGGAAAACTGGGAAATAATTTTTACAACCAGTGTCTCTGATAAAGGCTTCATTTCTAAAATACACAGAGAACTGAGTCAAATCTATAAGAATACAAGTCATTCTCCAGTTGATAAATGGTCAAAGGGTATGAACAGATAGTTTTCAGAGGAAGAAATTAAAGACATCTATAAGAATGTGAAAAAATGCTCTAAATCACTATTGATTAGAGAAATGCAAGTCAAAACAACTCTGAGGTACCACATCTCACTGGTCAGATTGGCTAAGATAACAAAACAAGAAAATGATAAATGCTGGAGAGGATATGGAAAATTAGAACACTAATGCATTTGTTGGTGAAGTTGTGAACTGATCCAATCATTCTGGATAGCAATCTGGAACTACGTCCAAAAAGCTATAAAAAAGTGGCATACCCTTTGACCCAGCAATATCACTTCTAGGGCTGTATACCAAGGAAATCACCACAGAAGTGGGAAAAGGACCCGTATGTACAAAAACATTTATTGCAGCTCTTTTTGTGGTGGCAAAGAATTAGAAATCAACGACCAATTGGAGAATGACTAAACAAGTTGTGGTATATGAATGTAATGGAATACTATTGTGCTGTAAGAAATGAGGAGCAGATGGACTTCATATCTACCTGGAGAGGCTTATACAAACTGATGCTGAGTGAGAAGAGCAGAACCAGGAGAACTTTGTACACAATTACAGACACATCATCTGTGTGACGGCTAACTTTGATAGACTGGGCTCCTCTCAGCAATATAAGGTTAGAAGACAACTACAAAAGACTCATGATGGAAAGGGATATCCACCATCCAGAGAAAGAACTACAGAGTCTGTCCCTTCTCATTGTTCACTCCATTTGTTATAATTCTGTACAATTTGACTAATGTTCAATGTGAAGGTACTGGTAGAACTTATATTTTGATTATATGCCACTATAGTGGGGAGGGGGGGAGGAGAAAATTTGAAACTCAAGGGATTGAGGAACTGAATGTTGTAAACTAAAAGTAAATAAATTTAAATTAAAAAAATAAAGAATGCCACCCTCCTTGAAATCCCTGGCTCTTCCCTTTGCCTTGCTCCACACATGCAGTCAGTTTGTCAGGTCTTATTGATTTCTCCCTCACACAGGTTGGGCCTCAGTACTCTTTTCTCCACGCTAAGTCACCACCTTAGCTCTGGCCCTCAAACACCACTTACCCATACTATGGCAACTGTCTTAACCGGTCTTCCTGCCTCAAAAATCTCTCCAAAAGTGATAAAAGTCTGGACTGACCACATTACTTAATGGCATGATATACTCCAGTATCAACCCATTTGCCATTTAAATACCTTCAACCTGATTCTATAATCATTCTATCTTCTTTATGCTTTACTTTCTTTCAGGCACTCTAAAGTTCAAAGGCCTTCTTGTCATTCTTCATTATTTCCCATCTCTATGCCTTTGCAGAGTTATCATGGTATAAGAGCAACAGACATGGTAACAGCAACAGCCTCATAGTCAGGATGACCTGGGCAAAAATGAGCTAGCAAGCATTTATAGCAAGCTTTATAGAACACTTCAGAGTTTGCACATCACTATCCAAATATTTTCTTCTTTGGTCCTCACAACACCCCTAGGAGATAGGAGCTTTTACCTGCATTTTACAAAGGGGAAAATTGAGGCTAAGAGAGGTTCAGTGACTTATCCCTGAATCACATAGCTAGTATCTGAGGCAGGATTTTAACCCAGGTCTTCCTGATCTGAGTCCTATCTCTATCCAGTATTCTACCTAGTTCTAAAAGTCCTACATCTGACATATCTTGGCTTTATAATCTTTGAAAATTAGATCATTTAACCTTTTGGTGTTCTAGGCAATTCATAAAGACTAGTTGCAGAGACAGTGAGACGAAATTTTCTCATTTGGTGATTTTCCTGTAAGTCAATAAAATCACAGGTCCAATCTCTATCTCATTCCTTTGCACAGCACGTCCCCCATGCCTAGAACATCCCTCTTTTCTTCTTCCTTTTAGAATCAATCCCTAATTTCCTTCAAAACTCAGTTTAAATGCTACCCACCCACATGATCTGAGGCTAATAGTGCCTCCCTGCTGAAACTACCATGTATATGCTTTGCATATTGTTATGTATGTACGTCTTCCTCCCTATAATACAACCTAAGCTTTTTGAGTCCAAGGGTCCATTTCATCTTTGTATCCTTAGGGCCTAAACTAGTTCCCAGAATGGAGTGTTTTTGTATGCTCTGTAAATATTAACTATTGTTAATGACAGCAATGATTATCACTAGATGATGACTGCTTCCTGCACAAGCACTTAGCTTTGCCGCATTCTGAGGCCACAAAGCTATTCCTGTTTTAAGCATAAAGGAGGTAGGGGAACTAAAGTTCTTCCCAACTTAATCTCCTAGCATTATTAAGAATTGTGTGGCCAGATACTATCCTAGGGATACAAAGGCAGCAATGACAGCAACCCTGCCTCCAAGAAGCTTACGTTTCTAGCCTAAGTCCTATATTCTATCACTCCATTCTAGTGTCATAAAATGCTAATCCCATCTCAGCTGCACTCTTATTGCATAGGATTCTGCTCTATGGCATGGCTTTCCTAGTAATTACTTAAACATTCCACCCAGTTGCCCACTGGCCGCCCCACCCCCCAAAAACGTTGAAGACCTGTACCATCCGGACACATCATGGGAAGTTAAGAACTGTAGGACCCTGCCCGACAATGCCAATTCTCTCCTTTATCAGAACCTTGTAAAAATGCCATCAATACTTCACACTTACCAAGAATTTCAGTGATGTTCTTGCTGACACCCAAGAAACCCCTGCCATGTGATCTTGCTCATCAGCTCTAAGTAACTCATTCTGTACTTGGTCCAATCCCAGACTACTTGAAGCTTCCAAAGTCACAAAATGATGATATGGAATGAGTCCTTGACCTTCATGGAAGCCATCTTTTTATTCTTCACTTGACTGTATCTTACTTCCCACAGCAACTGTTTAAAGCCTCTTACCTATACCTCATTTGTCCAACATTGTAAACTTTGAAAAGTACTTTAAAATCACAACAATTCTGTATGGTATATAGTACAAGCATCACTCTCATTTTTCAGCTACAGAAATTTAGGCCCTCAGGAGACTAACATGTCAGACTCTAAAGAACATAGGTCTCCTACCTCTATGTCCATTTTTTTATGTTCAATATGCCACAAATACCTTAAAGCCCTGAGACCAGCAAAACAACAACCCTCCCTTCCCAGAAATCCCTTCCTCCTAACTCTAAAGATCATCTAATATAAATTCCTTTTCATTTCCCTCCTCCAATTTTCCCTGTGTCTTCCTCCATTCTTCCTCCCTTGTCTCAGTGGACAAATTATCACATATTTGCAAAGCATCTCCCCCCCACCCCCAATCTCTTTCAGGACTCCACTCTACAATTATCTGCTTTTATACCCTCTAAGTAACTTGAAACTGATGAGTCAGCTCCCATGAGTTTAATTATCATCTCTACGCAAATAACTCCCAAATCTACATATCCAGGTCCAGCCTCTCTCTTGACCTCCAGTCCTAGATTTCCAATTGCCTATTGGACATTTCAAACTAGATACTGCAGCGGTATCTTCAACTTGACATGTGTAAGAGATTGAACTTTTCCCCAAAACCTCCCATTTTCCCAAACTTCATTATTTCCAAAGGTACCATAATCCTTCCAGTGCCTCGAATTCCCGTTTTCAGCACTACGCTCAACTCCTCCTTTTCCCTCACCCCGTATGTCCAATCAGCTGCAAAGTCTTGCCCTTTCTCCCATCTGACGCGTTCTCTCTACTCACACAGGTACCACTTTAGGTCAAGCCTTCAGCCATTACCTCTTACCTAGACTGTTGCAACAGCATTCCAAATGGTGTCCTACCTCACACCTCTCACCATTTCAGGCTATCTTGCGTGTTGCTGCCAGATATAACGTAAACTCACTGAGAGTGGGGATTGTTCTTTGAATTTGAAACCCCAACATCTAGGACAACACAGAGCACACAGTAAGCACTTGCAATATTTCCTGATTGATTATACCTTTATTCCTTTGATTTCCAAGGTCTAAAAATCATGCTTAGATTTTCACATAAAAAGAGAAAAAAAAGTCTGCTCTTAAAACCTTATGTACCCTAAGCAACAGAGCCTCCTTTCATGATTAAATTCTTGAGCTCAATGCCTCTATATCAAGATCAACCCACCCTTAAAAATTTGGTTTCTATGCTGTCATACCACTAAAACTGTTTTCCAAGATTAATGGAGGTCTAAGCATGTTTTTAGACATTGGAGATGGAAGGAATAAAGCTATATTAGAAATCAAAGGATAATTATGTAAAAACACGATACAAAAATCAGCTATTATTACTAGCAACTTATGATATTTCTCACTTTTTTGCTTTGTACTACTGTATACCAAAAAGCAACTTGAGAATGATATACTATATTGTCTAACCAGATTTTGGTTATCTTTGTAGGATGCTTAGCATGGAGTCCAATGTGTAAGAGATACTGATATATAAACTGAATGATTGTAAGACAGCATTAAAATGCTTCAGGCAGGTAGGCAAAAGAAGCCTTAAGACTTTATTCTTCTCTATTGTAAACTACCTAGTTACTGTAGATTAACATAACTGAATGGTTTAGATACAACTGATGCCCAAAACAGGGCTTTGAACTACTTCTCCTGGAAATGTTGGCTTATCTGATGTGGTACATACATAACAAAGCAATGTGACATACATCACCGAGGTAGGCAATGGAAAGAACCGAGTAGAACCAAGTGGAATCTAGCAATGTTCAACTGAACTAGCATTCATAATTCCCAATTACTCAGTCAGTCTAAGCAAATAGGAAAGACCACATAGATGAAAAATGGCTTCTATTTGGACAAGGATATGACATTGGAAGCATGACCTACAGAGCTTATCACTAAGTATACCGACTTAGGCCCAGGGAAGAATAGATTGCCTGGTTATCTTGTGTGATATGAATCAAAATTCTTAGTATTCAAAGAATTGAAGCTGAGGATCACCAGTTGGCAAAAGAAAAGTACACAGTGGTTGCAAGCAGGCTGTACACATTACAAAGATCTACTCAGTAAAAACACTGTAGGGAATGCCCAAGAAGTGTGTGATAATAAAAAAAAGCTAAGTGGGTCACGTAATAAGAGCAATAATCAACAGGTACCCTGATATTTCATTAGTATCCACAGGCTAAGAGAATCTGAGCAAAGCCCCAGCAGCAAATTTATGGAAAGACATGGACAAAAGTGAACACAATGAAGCATCGTGAATGGGTTTTGATTCATACTGCTCTGCGGTATGCACAGCATTAATGACATTAGAGATCCAGTTGAGCAATGCATTATTCACCAAGACGTCTAAGGTACTAATTCTAGTTCTGCATTGGACCAAAACCGCTAGGACAAGTCCTCACCTCTATGTTTCAGTTTCCCACAAACAATGGAAACAACTGCTAATACAACAGAATTAAGTGGCAAGTTATAAGGAAAACAGGAAAATATAAGTGAGGTAAGATTTTTCTAGCCAAAAGTAAAAGCAACCTAGCATTTTTAAAAGGAGGTTATCCTACTTGGCCCCATTCATCCACAATCAAAGTGCCCATGGAAACTAAACCTCTGGGCACCAGCTTAATGAAGAATAAGGCTTCATAATATGATTAATGTTATTAACTCCTGCAAAGTAACTGGCATCTACATTCAAACAAGTGGTGACAAGGATTCTACTCCTGTACCAAGATTTTTTGTTAGGATTAAGTATTAGGCAAATTATAATTCATATTAGTTTTAGACTTCTATAGGAGTAAAAGAAAAAAGGTCTTCTGAATTTCTTCCGTCTGTGGATAAAGCCCTTCATGATCCTGGTTTATAAGGCTCACTGCATGGAGTCAGAGCCATGCTAGATGGTGTAGTGTTGTGCTGAACACTGACAACAAAACGTTCTTCATCCTCTGACCTTGTCCTCCTCATCACTTACAGGAAGGGTTAGGGAATGCCTGACTTCTGGGGAAAAGAGCCATACTTCCAAGGTCTCCCTGACCCAGTTTCTAGATGTGGAATATTCCATGTCATATAAATTACAGCCAGTGAAATTAGCAGGTCTCTCTTACCACAGCAGGCAGGGAAATTCTACCACTGATAGATGTCACAGCTGCTACTCTTATGCTCCCCCTTAAGCAACCTGCCAAGATCCTAAGAAAGCAGTGTTAGTTAACTAGGAGGAATTGGTGAATAATACAACTGACATGTGCCCAAAGGTCTCATTGCCACTTCTTACCATTACAATTGTAAAGCACAGTAGAAAAGTCACTACATTCTAGAATCCACAATTAATTGCAAAAGCTACTCTCTTATGTTCCAGATTCTCAAGTCCTACAATCCTATTTCAACTGAAAGAAACTTAACATGCTAGAAAAGTTCGCTTTAAATTCACAACTTAAATCTAATTTTAGTAACTAAAAATCAGCTTGATGTCTGCCTGATGTGACCAATGGAAAAGGAGACACCATGCACCGTTGCAGAGAACTACTGTCCCTGTTCATATCTAGCCTGTGCCTGGCAGGGGCTGCAGATACATCTCAGGCAAGTCATGGTGAGCTAAGTGCCTACAAGAGGATTGCAGCTCATTAATACGATAGCACGGAGGCTGTGGGAGACCAAATCAGCAATAATATTTTTAGACTAATTGTTAACTTTCTCTACTTTCATCCTCCTTTGCCAGCTCCTGTGGATTTTATAGCTGAGTCACCACCGGAACTTTCTAATACATTCCCCAGCAGCACAAAGCCACTAGTGTAGGGAGTGGCAGGATCAGGGTCACAGAGACAACAAATGCTCAAGCTTTTTAAAAGGCCATATTTACCCAGTCATCCAACATAACTCGATACCATACCAGCCCAAAGCTGATGTAGACAGATGGGAATCTGATCTAAAACGAACACCGCTGAACAGGATTCTCTTACCACTGATCTAATCCATTCCCTTCCTCCAACATCTCTGCTAAACAACATTCTTCGTAACACCAATTCCTCAGGTCAGGATACTCATTCTAAATCTAGGCAAGTGTCCTAGAAGGGGAATATTCTGGTACAGAATTGAGGGTTTAAATCATTAATAGTGATTCTAGGCCTCAAGTGGGCACGCTACTAGGAAGTTATTTACGTTGTAACATAGGTAAAGGAACAAGAACATACAGTTTCCCTTACTAGTAAAGTCTAATAAAGTAATGAGACAGCATTACCTGTGGGCTCAATTTTATCCCAATATCTAAAAAAAAGACAATGTTCAATACATGTCAGGAGTAGTTTTTTTTCATTAGATGAATATAGGTGTCACGTAGCTAACTCCATCACACAGTATTAAAACTGACCTAAAAATTCATAAACCATGATCTCCAATGCTGAGCTTCATCATTCTTCTAGCAGTAACTAACTTCCTCCAAGATTTCCCTGAATATGTAACTCACTCCTGCCCCACTCTTCCCCAGTCCAGCTTGGTTTCTTGTTTTTGTTACTTTCTGGTCCCACCTAGTTAATTTCAAAAGTAATGCTTCTAAATCCCAGATATGTTATAAATCTGCACTTTCTATCTCTTACCCCAATAACCTACCTCATACCTATTCAATCATCTCCCAGAGCCTCCAAATTTATCTTCTTAAAACAATGGCTCATTTTTTCCAAAGTCTGAAGCACAAAGGTCATTATAACAATTTCCCTTTTCAAGAACAGTGTCCTAATCCCAAATACCCTAAAGAATTGTTATATTATTAGAATAACAGAAGTACAAGCAACGCCTTAGCTGTCATAGAGACATAGATGACTATCTAAAGTGTGAATTCCATCCCATCTATATACCATCCCCAACAACAACTACCCTAAGTTTTTCTTGAAGACAGCCCAGGGGTGGGGAATTTACTCCCACGACACCAAGGCAGCACACATTGCATTTCTGAATTCTAACTGCTACAATAGGCCTATAAATTTCACCAATTCATGCTATTTGCAGCCCTTTGAAGGCTAAAACAGAATGTTGTCCTTCTATATCAGGGACTTTTAACCTTAGAGTCACAACCTGCTTTGGCAGTCTAGTGAGGCCTACGAACCCCTCTTAAGAATAATGTTTTTAAATGAGTAACGTAAGTAAAATATATAGGGTTACAAAAGATAAAAAATTATATTTAAAGACAGTTATCAAAAAAATTTTTTTAAAGCATGGATCCCACATTATGGGGTCACCTAATTCAAACTCTTATAAACCAGGAACACAAGGCATGTACTTCGCTCAAGGTCACAGACAATGGAGGAGTCTTAACTAGAACTCAGATCTCCCTATGTGAGCTTTTGGTCAGTGATCTTTCCAACACATGATGCCTTTAGACAAAAGATAAGCAAAGAATGTTTTTTTTACATTTCTAAAGTTTTGTGTTTAAAAAATGTAAAAATCATTGTTAGACCCTGGCTGTACCAAGTATAGATTAGGCCACATCTGCCAAACCCTGCTTTAGGTCCTCCCACAATGGCCACTGTTTTAGTCATAGGGACTGGACATGTTCCTGCCAATTGATTCAAGAGCATTATTGGTGTTTCTAGTCACATTTAACATTTCTACACACAGAAAAATGCTTCCCCCCACCATAAGCTATGCTGACCCAGTGATATACAAAGGCAATTTTCCATCCAATTGACCTGACATGATTTTAAATCAATCTGGCTTTGGAATACAGAATATAGGATCAAATAGGCAGCAGTGACCATGATAGTCCAGATAAGTTAGTTAAGCAACACATACACATCATTTCTCCTCAGACCTTGAAATGAATAAGCACACCAAAATATACACCTCAGAGGTACTTCACCTACAAGAAGAGTGACATTATCTAGAGTCCTGGAATCTAAGATGCTGCAGCAAATAATGATATGGGTTTTATTCTAATAGGTTTCATGTGAGAGGCTACTTGGAAGAAATAAGAGCTGCAGCCCCAACCAAGAGTGCTGACAATTCAGCTCTTTCCCTAGCCAGCTCCAGATGGCAGACACTGGGCAAGCCTGATGATAGGAGCACCAGTGGATTGACTCATCAGAAGTTGAGGCAGGTAGCAGAACCAAAAAGGTTCATTTTTAGGATCTTACTAGACACTCTGAGGAGAAATGCGGTCTCCTTTAAATTCAAAGGCTCCTTTAACCTGAGAATTTCGAATCATGTTAACTAGCTATTTCTATACTAGGAGGTAGTGATTACCAACCTAGCCAAATGCCACTTCCCCAGATATGACAGCTCTGTTGGTGAATGTTCCTTTCCAAAGATAACCCTACTGCAAGAGAAAACACCAGGTTGAATCCTATGTTTCTGTACTTACTGACTGAGCAAGGATGAACAGAATAGCCCTAACATTAGAAGCAATGTCCTGGACCTCCAGGAGGCCTCACTGCCTTCAGAGAGTTCTTATTCCAATTTTGAAAAATAATGAACCAAAAGAAGGTGCTTGCCAAAAGGCTAACCCTCTCTGGAGAATTTTGCTCATAATTAGAGCCTTCAAAATTACTTTTATATGAAACTGGACAAGTTCTACTTAGGTGGGCAGAAAAAGCATACTATCATCTGCTCGATGACCGTGACCAGCTTCTTAAATATTAATGCCCTGAGCAAAGCTACAGACAACATCTATAACATTTACATGTAAGGTAACTGAGTATATTCAAATAGGTTCTCCATCAGTCCTAATCACATTCCCCCCCCCCAAAAAAAATTGGTCACAGATGACTTAATCATCTTGCATCTTACTCAGAGCCTTAAGATCTATCTTTGGATATTTTGTTTGTTTATTCTGATAAACCAATTTCCACAAGGATGCAAAGAACAAGAGACTCTACTCATCAATCCACCCAAGGATTTAGATGGCAGAGCACTTAGTATACAGAAACAAGATAGACACAGGTCAACGGAAGTTCACATGGACAAACCCAAGTCAGTGCTGACTTGGTAGAGGTGACCAGAAATCCTGTAGCAGCCAGGACTAACAGGGAGTTATCTCTTAACATAGATTTGAAATATCAAAAACAAAAACCGACAGCTAGAAGAGTCTTGTCTTTGATGTAGGAATGCTTGAAAGGGCAATTTTTTAATTCTCCTAAGCTTCAATACATCAGATTGTCATGCAAATTAAAAAGATCCTTGGAAGGTTTGAGGGAATGTGAGGGGAGACAGGAGATTGGACAAAATATCTAAAATCCCTTCTAGAGCTAAGAGTCGAATACTACGGACTTTTATTTTAAAATCCTGCTGCATTCTAATTCCTTTCCCAAAAATGTCTGAATACTTCGGAGTTTCAGAAGATGGTTAAACTTAGCACAGGACAAATTTCTCTTCGAGGATAAAGCCTCACATCACTGAATACAGACTAAGTAAACAATCATGAGATTTGGCGATTTGCATAGGCACAACTAAGATACTCAACTTGCTTGGAGAGTGTACTTAGATTCTAAATGCACTCTCAGATCAGGGCATCACATGTCCAAAAACGACATGTCCCATACACCTTTTTCTCCAACCCTAACTTTATGAAGGAAGATGGTTACTGACCTATCAGAACTCCTACTCTCTCTAAAGGAGTCCATCCAGTCCTAGGGCTAGGGAAGCAGTGTGGGCAAAAAAACGTGGGCTGAATGTTCTTGCTTTGTTGGTGAGAGAAAGATCTGGTAACACAGCTGTGTGGTAGGAGTTTTACATCCTAATCCAAGGAGGCAGTATACTCATTGGAGGGCTACAAAGAAGGTACATAGTACAGAGATGGAAAAGAAGGAGCTGCCACCAATTCCCAAGCTCTAAGAATAAGGAACAGTGGTTTCAACAACAAATCCTATCTTGTCTATGAAAAACTGAAATGTCTCACTATTAAGTGCAAGGTTGTAGGCTTAACATCCATGTGGGGTTACTCACTGTTCTACAGTCCCCTTACTAGTACCACTACTGATCACAAGACTGTCTGGGTAGGAAGCATAGATAGTTTAACATACATTAGACTCTACTACTGTTAAAACAGTTCAAACCAAAGCAACTACGCCACTGAGGCAGGAAGGAGAAGACAGATCATATTCTGCTGCTAAATACCCAAGTCAAGAACAGGAAGACCTTCACCATCTAGCAAGGAAGCTTAAAGCTAGAATCTTCTGTAACATTTAAGTGAAGACAGAACAAACGAAAGACATGGTTGTGAAACACATCTAAACACTAAGCAAGGGCCGTAAGAACCTTAGGCCTAACAAGATCACCCATCACCAATGATCCCAAATGAAGTATGATAAAGTTGCTAGTCCTCCTGAAAAGGCTGGGTTCTGCACCAATTGGCTACTCAGTGCTACCTAGGAGGGAACAGAGGGAAGAGGTCAAATAATCACAGTATATCCTGTTCAACTTCACCCACTCAAATTTTAAAACCTCTTTTTAAAAACCCTACCCCAATCTCCCTTTTATAATCAAAACTTTTACAAATCCACCAAGCTTTGCAAAGCATTTGAAGACATGCAATTAATAGCTACAGCTAGGCCTGTCTCTTTCCCCTCCCTTCAAAGAAAGAGGCTAAAACAACACTGCCATATTTTGGGGGGCTACTAATGGATATAATAAGAACTTTCTCTTCCACTAAAGCCACAAAGGCTTAAAGGTTGTTTCCCCCTACCTTTCCAAGTCATCTTCGAAGTTCTTAAGTTTCCTGCTACTTAGCCTAAACTGGGTTTAGTCAATGATCCTTCATTGAAAGTAACATCAGAAAAGAGAAGGGTAGGGTAAGGAAGGTATGCTTGCCCATCAATTGTACAGAACTGGGACCTTTAGGATGAGGAGTGGAGCCCCACGTTAGGAATTTCGTTCCATACCTGCTCCCCAAACCACCAACTCTAATGGCCAAGTCCCCATCTCCCACTCTCTCTCTACCTTAAAGACAAAAACATTTTTAAATGCAGCATGGCTGCAACATCAGCAAGTTAAAATTCATCCCATGCTGATATTCTGAGACTATTCTTCCCTCTCTCCCCCCTCTCAATCTCTCTCACACACTCACTCACACACACACACGCATGCACACACACAACTTTACATATTAACAAACAAGAAATCTGAGTCTGATATAAATATTCAACCCCTCCCTCCTTCCCCTCCCCCCACCTAAAAGTGTTTTGCTACATCATCTCCAAGATGGAACTAGACACTTTTGGGTTACCGTAATAATTTCCAGAAAAAGGACAAACATTAGTTACCTTCCTATCACTTGCCCACAGAGCCCAAGAAGTATAACAACTTGGGGCATTTATAATGTTGAAAGGGGGAAAAAAAGGCTCTCTCTATAAACACAAGCTGTTTTTTTCACATTTCCATCTCTGCAAAAAACAACTCCATGATAACAGAGGATAAAGACAGGGAAAGAGAAAATCCAACAACTGTTGCTGCGGATGTCATCTACATGTGCCCCCCACCCCACTTTCCAGGCCCCAATTCACTCACCCGATTGTGGACTGCTCTGTGCTGCAGCATCAGAGTCCTGGGTACTCCATGGTCTGTCCCACCCTGTCAAGCTGAGGGACTGCAGGCCAAGGCACAGGTCATTTGCATCCGGGAGGCCCCGGGAAGATTCTTGCGCAGAGGTGGGAAAAAGCATCCTGCTTGTAACTGTTCCTTCAGAGTCTGGGAAGTCTGTTTTGGATAGAACAGACAGGAACCCAAGAGTTAAGGGTGTTTTAAAAAAAATATGTATATATATGTGTGTGTATATATATATATATATATTTCCCCTAACATATACATATATATAGTGTGTATATAGATATATATCTATATTTTACATATATATATATATATATATATATATACACACACACACACACACACACACACACACACACACACACACATATATATATTAAAGAGTTTCCTCAAGGCGCAGGCTGCTTCCAATCCAGGCTGCTAGAGTACTGCAGCCACTGCCCCAGCACTTTTAGGGCGTCAGGTCTAGAGCGCTTGCCATACAATCTCCCACCCCCCATCCCACATACACCTATCCCGTCTGCATTACTGACTGGGCCAGCATGTGATCAGGCTGCTGATGCGTACCCCGCTGCCAGTGACATCAGCAAGGCATGCAATAGAGGGGTGGGGAGGGGAGGAGAAGCAGCGAGGAGACTTCCCTTCCAGAGACAAGACAGCACAGCAGACAAGAAGAAAAAAGGTGCAGTTTGAGCCAGAAAGGCAGCACAAACAGGCCCGTGAGCTATAGCAGAGCTGCTGCTGGCAGCCACTGGCTTGAAATCCTTTGACCACGATAACGAGAAAACACCCTGACAAAGACTGAACCCAATGCTTGTTTGCTGCTGCTCCACTCTAGTCCCCTCCCCTCCCTGAAAACCAAAAACACTTTAGTCCTGGACACTCTCCAGCTGCCGGCTTGAGCCCTGATTTAGCAGCCCAATGCAAAGCTTCACAATTCTGCTAGCATAATCTATTTGCTTCAGTTTGGCCCCAGTACCTCCCTGACTGCACTGCTTACCACTGAATAATATGGATAACCTTCAGAAAACCGAAATGCAAGCCCCAGATCTTAAGTACCTAATGCAGATAGTCAAACCAAATTAACCGGGAGAAATGTGGTCAGGGGGTCAACAATTGATAAGCCTTCTCAAGAAGGGTACATGCTTGCTGTATAACACTCGTATTTCACAAGACACTTCTCTATAACTTACGTGACAATAGAAACCCTGCCTAGAAGAGGACCCCCTCCCCTTGCTACTAATCAATCTCCTTCTTGCCCCAAATAGGGTATACATCCCATCAACGAGTAGCTAGCCATACATCCACAAGATAGGTTTCCTTTCTTTTGTGACTCTCCTAGGGAGGACATACACGCATCAAGACTAAGAAAATATTACTTGTTTAGCATCTGAAAAGACGAAAACAAGGGACAGATGCTGCAGGTTGTTAAATCCCACAACAAACAACATTCCACGCACAAGTCTCAATCACTAAAAAGATAACTTGCTTATAAACTAAGCTGTCTAGAAAGCAGAAAAAAAATCTTCTCTTGTCTTCTCTTCTTAATCCAAAGGTGAGCCTTCAGTACTCTATGGCTATTCCTAACTTAATCCTGCAACAATCACTTCTTACTTTGAGGGTCAGAAAGCACAACAGGGGAAGCTATCACTTCTTTTAAGTGGAACAAAAGGCCCTTGTTCTCCCTCAAGTCTTTCTACGTAACCTTCACTGCCCCACCCTGCTCCCAACACTCTTTATGGCATCCAGTCTACTTCCAATCTAGTGAGATTGCCAGTCAAGAGGTATAGTCAGTCATTATGTATATGCTGATAGGCACAGTCAGTCCCCTATCCAATTAGGTACCACCATGAACCAGATATTTTATCTCTTGTTAATAACAACTGCCTAACCACTATCTCCTTTTCTGTCTGAAGATATACTGGCCTGTGACATTGATCCTCCACTAACTCTATTCTTTTAACACATAGTTTTTCCTATAGAAAAGACATCTGCTGATAGAACACAATCCCACCCAAGA
Source organism: Pseudochirops cupreus (assembly GCA_028627135.1). Classification (NCBI taxonomy): domain Eukaryota; kingdom Metazoa; phylum Chordata; class Mammalia; order Diprotodontia; family Pseudocheiridae; genus Pseudochirops; species Pseudochirops cupreus. The sequence goes on along the minus strand of CM053582.1, from coordinate 523,621,964 downwards.
CCCCTAGCCACATAAAGCTTAGGTTGAATCCTAGGTCCAGGACAGATGGTTCTGAGCTAGCTAGATGGAACAAATGACCTCCCTACGTAACCTACTTTGGGGAGAAGCAGCTAGCATATAGAGAGCAACATCATGAATTCTCTCAGGCTGGCAGGGAAGAGAGAGGGAGGAAAAGAACAAGAACAGTCCATCTCCTGCAGAAGTATCTGGCACCAGGCCTCCTGCTGCACTCCCTGTGTGGGTACCCAAGCTTATGGGTTGGGGAGAAAGGAGAGTCTTTGTGGCAGACTGAGGTGTACACTTATTTGGGACTTAAAATCTCCATGGATTTAAAGCTGGAAAAATTCAAAGTCATCTAGTATAACTTCCTCATTTTACAGATAGATATGGAAGCTAAGACTTAGAGACATTTAAGTGACTTGCACAAGATAACAAGGCTAGAAGCAGAGATCAGTTGCAAATGCAGGCCCTGACTCAAAATCAGATTTCTTTCATTGTACCAAAGGAGTTCCTTCCAAGATATTTAGAGGCTGCTGCAATCATGTCATCCCCAGCATTCTTCTTGGCTGTCGACTGCAAAAAAGCCTTCCTCACCCTGTGATGCATTATGTGCACAAATACACCTTCACAAATACAGCATCTTTAATAAACTTCTCACATGTTTTTTCTAACTGGCTAAGATGCTCCCTAGTGCCACACCATCACAAATTCCCTGGGACCTCATTCCAGCGGTGGTACCCTTTCACCTTTAAGAAACATGCTGTGGTTTAAAATATCTGCTTCTACTATTCTCTCTTTACAGCCACCTTTAAAATTCTTCAGTAATTCTGTTCATCAACTTATCTCCATTCATTTGCCCTCAATTAAATAGGTTTGTTCTTTTTTTTCAACTGAAGATTTGTGAGACCAGACTATTAGTGAGCCTTGAGAAACTGAGGGTTTGGACTTGCTCAGCAAGGAAGCACTGAAGTGTCAGCACTGAAGTGTCCTCCAGGACAATTTAAGCCACTTGAGGGCAATGGTTTTTCTGCTTTTAAAACTCAAGCATTTAGCACAATCCTTGGCACATAGATATGCTTGTTGAATTAAGCAAGAGGAAAGAACTACCTTCCCAAACTGGGGACTGCTAAAGTGAAAGCCACGTTTTATCAAGATTAATTTGGTAGTAGTATATGATATGAACCAGAATAAGAATTAAGAGAAATTAGCCGGAAGGACGCAAGAGGCTCCCCAGTAGGAACAGATTTGCAGTGATTCAGAACATTCTCGATGGGAATGGAGAACTGACATTAATTCATTAAATACTTAAATGATCATTAAGATCTATACGTGGAATGAGAAAAGCAAGAGTCAAAATATCATTAGAAGTATCAAGGCTGAAGGTACGTACTGTCTTATAGACTAGTTAAAGAGACGAACTGGATTCAGACAAGAGGTTGTGGATGAAGAGAATACAATCACGAAACCATTAGGAAAGAAAGATGCTATCTCTAAAGGAATTTAGATAGAAAAGAACAAAAGACCTTGACATTACAGGAAAACTCAAACAGGAAGAGAGAAGAAGAGATTCACCCAAGAATAAATTCATCATAAAGTTACTAGAGAAGATAACAGAAGTCACAGAAAGGGTGGCATGAAAGCACTGGATCTATAGTCAGAAGGCCAAAGTCTGAATGTGAGTGCCTTAAATCCTTCCTGTTTAGGGCACTCTATGTATGTCACCTAATTTCTCTCAGCCTCAGTGTACTCGTCTGTAAAATGAATGAGAAAGTATTGATTAGGCACTCAGTATGTACCAAAAACTATTAAGCCTGGCAGACACAAACGGAAAAAGCAAGACAACCCCTGCTCGCTAGGAGAACTGACATGAGGCAATAATGCAAAACAAAGTTTGGTTGCAGAGTATATGGAGAGGCCCAGAAGTTCTTAGGGTACAGGACAGATAGGAGGCCTGATAATCTTCGGCCTCTTTATGAAGATGAGTTGATTCTCATCTCATCCACGCTATGGGAGTACTCAACCAAGATCGGTTCTGGGCACTTGCAGCAGTAGGATATTATATGGCATAATAATGAGGATAATACCAACTACTTCATAGCTGCATTAAATATTATTACTGTTGTCATAAAAAGGAGAATTATTGTCGGTGTCAAACTATCCAAACATTAATACAGATGAAACATAAAAAAGGCTAAAGGATTTAGTTCAAAAAAATACAATAAATTAAGAGAAAACTAAGATACAATTCCAGTAAACTCCACAAGAATAAGCAATTCCTCAGAGTCAAAAATAACTTGTCCACAAGCGACTATTAAAATGACTAGGAGAGAAGCAAGTGATAAATGAAATTAGAATTTAAATAACAGATCTCGAAGGAAAAACAGAAGGTGGAAAATTTTACTTAATGAGCTCCATGAAAAATAAAATAAAATAAATAATAATAATAAATAATAAAAAAATAAAAATAAAACAAAAAACTCCATTAGGCAAAAAAAGTAAGAAAATACAGGGTACTTGCAACCAAAAACAACCCATGTTGAAAACAAATACAGCTGTTTTACAAGTCAGACTCCCTAAAAGTCATGACCCAACGAAAAAGCCTGAACATCAGGCTACCAGAAACCATAAAGGAAAATCACCCACCCAGTAAACGAATATAAGCCCCCCTGAAAAAGAGAAGTTTATGCACCCCCACCTCCCCAAACAAGAGGAGCATGGCCAGATTCCAGAGCTTCCAAGAAAAAACTGCAGGGAGTCAGGAAAAAAGATTAGAAAGGGAAGGAGGGAAGGAGATCGAATACCAAGTAACCATAGCCGCATCACGGAAGACTCGGCAGAAAACACTATTGAGGAAAACAAGTAACGGAGTGTGATGTTCCAAAAAGTGAAAGACAGAAGACTTACTTGAGAAACTGAACACAATCCTGTGGGGAACGGGGGGAGAGGCTGGGGACTTTACAGGACAGAGTATTTTCTAGCATTCCCGATGGAAAGAGCAGTACTGAGCAGAAATACTGAAATGCAAACACACACTGGAATCGCCACCAACCTAAGTAGGTAAACCGTATATGAGCAACTGGTAAAAACTAAAAAAATAAAATAAAATAAGATTAAGGGCTTACAATCTGACAGAGGAAGAAGAGGTAAGTTGCCCTTCAGAATCTCATTCTAGAAGAGTCACAAGGGAGGCAAAGTTACACACACACAGCAAACGGGCAGCGGCTTTGTTCTCTTCTACCAGTTGTAGTTAAAAGGAAGGAAAGAAAAGGGGGGAAGGAGTAAACAAATATACTAGGAAAGAGAAGGAAAGGGAATAAACAATTATTAAGCATCTACTATGTGTCAAGAACTTTGCTAAGCTCCTGACAAATTTTATCTTGTTTGGTCCTCACAACAAGCCTGTGAGGTAGGTGCAGTTGGTTCTAATTTTACAGTTGAAAAAACTGAGGCAGAGGTTAAGAAACATTCCTAGCAGGGTCACAAAACTAGCATCTGAGACCCGTTTGTTTTTTTTTTATTTTTTTATTTTGCTTTTTGGAGGGCAACTGGGGTTAAGTGACTTGCCCAAGGTCACATGGCTGATTTTTGTGTTAAGTGTCTGAGGCCGCATTTGAACTCGGGTCCTCCTGACTCCAGAGCTGGTGCTCTATTCACTGTGCCACCTAGCCGCCCCTTGAGACCAGTTTTAAACTCAGATCTTCTCAACTCTGTGCCTAACATTCTATTCACTGTGCCACCCAGCCGTCTATGAAGAGGCAAGAATTGAGAATGAACATTCCTGGAGCTCATGAAAATAAGAGCCAACGTGCACAGAGAAAGGAGGATGGAGAATAGTCATCTTGTAATCCTCTTCACCAAAGGAGGAATGAACAAGCAAATGTGTGCATGCATGTGCATGCATGCATACACAGCACGCACGCACACGCACACGCACACACACACACACACACACACACACACACACACACACACACACACACACACACTCCAAAACAGAAGAACCAAGGAAGGATGAGGAAAGGTGAGAGGTAGGATTTAAGAGTAAGGGCAGATTCAGGACAAAACAGTCACAAAACAAAACTATCAATAACTCTGGAGATTAAACCACAAAAAAGGATGTTTAAAATAATCAAGTAAGAGAACCACCAATCAAGTTTTGGGTGTGCTGAAGTGAGGAGAAGCAAAAGAATAGGAACAGACTACTCTAATTACAGATTACTAGTGTTGATTAAATAAATTCCTTCTTTCATCACCTCCTTTGAAAAGACAGGAAGAAAGGAGAAAATGGAAATACAAGAGGACAAAAGGGTATATTACACAATTAACAATTAGAGCCAGGAATGTGAATGGGAAAAGTTCATTCATAAAATCAGATAGGGCATCAAAATAAATTGGAGAAAAGAACCTAACAATAGTTTGTTAAAGGAAACATGTGAAACAAAGATTTGCCAAGCTAAGATGAAGTGCTGGAGCAGAATTTATTTTACCTCAGGTAAAATCAAGGAAAGGAGGAGAACGTAACAATCAGTCTCAAAGGAAGACTTTAAAATAAAAAAGACATGCTAGGTGGTGCAGTGAATAGAGCACTGGCTCTGGAATCAGGAGGACCTGAATTCAAATCTGACCTCAGACAGTTAACACTTACTTAGCTGTGTGACCCTGGGCAAGTCACTTAACCCCAACTGCCCTGCCTTCCCTCCTCCCCCAAAAAAAGGCAAAAAAAAGATTTTTAAAAGACATGATCAAAAGGCTTGAAGAACCATTATACTTAACGGCACCAAAGACAATTAAATCATTTTAATAGATACGCACCTATAAAATAGCATCTAAATATGTAAAGGAAAAATTACTCAAATTACAGAGAGAAATAGAAGAATTTTAATGAAGGACCTCATTTTCAGAACTATACATCATAAAGTTAAAATGCCTAAATAGACTTTTAGAAAATTTAGGAGGCAGAGCCAAGATGGTGGAGAGAAGCCAAGAAGTAGCCTGAGCTCTCCCCAGTTTCTCTTAGAAACATTAAAACAATCTTCTGAAAGAATTCTGGAGTGACAGAATTCACAAAAATATGGGAGTCAACCAATCTTCCAGCCCAAAATGACTTAGGACTTCAAGAAATACCTGCCTCACTTTTCTAAAAGAAGAACCAAGTCAGTGTCACCAGTGCCTGGGCAAGCCAGCGGGAGGCTCTTAACCACAGCACAGATCAGTCAATCGAGGTCCCTTGATCCTGGCTCAGCAGGCCAGCGGCACAGCAGAGTAGCTGTGAGGTCTCCAGCCCCAGAACCCAGGGCACAATAGGTTCGACAAGGCTGGGTCACCCTGGCACAGTGGGCAAGCTGTCAACCCCAGAGACCCCAACACAGAAAGCCAGCAACCAGGCCCCTGGCCCCCAGTTCAATTGAGACAGTACCTTCTATACCTCAGGAGCAGAGCTCAACTTATAAAAATTAGCAAAAAACAAAAAAGAGCCTTAACCATAGAAAGCTACTATTGAAACTCAGAAGGGAACAATATCAAAATGCCTACATGCAAAGCCGCAAAAGGTCCTCCTGGAAAAACTCAAAAAGGATTTTTAAAATCAAGTAAAAGAGGTAGAAGAAAAATTGGGAAAATAAACGAGAGTCATGCAAGAAAATTATGAAAATCAAGTTGTCAGCTTGGAAAAGCACGAAAATTATAACTCCTTAAAAAATAAAACTGCCAAATGGAAAAACAATCCACTGGAAAAAAAAAACTCCTTTAAAAGTAGAACTGGCAAAATGGAAAAAGATACAGAAGCTAACTGAAGAAAATAATTCCTTAAAGATCAGAATGGGGCAAGTGGAAGCTAATGACTCAAAAATCAAACAGGGCCAAGATAGAGAAAGAAAGACAGGGAGTTGCCTAAGCTCTCCCTCAAACCCCTCCAAACACCTTTAAATAACGAATCTAAACAAATTCTATAGGAGAACCCACAAAAAGATGGAGTACAACAATTTTCCAGCCCAAGACAACTTGAAAAGTCAGCAGGCAAAGTCTGCTTCACCAAGGTAAAAGAGGAATGCAGTCCAGCACAAGCTGTCCCAGCACAGACCAGGCCCCAGCAAACCCAGAGCAATCCCTGGAAGTCACTGAATCAGCAGCAGCAGCTGCTTACAAGCTCTCAGCCCAGACAATAAGGGAGCCCAATAACTGGTCAGAATGAGATTACAGGGGTCTCTTTGCTGGCACTGAGGCAGGATGCTGTTGTTTTGCCCATATTTGGTTCAGGGTCATAGTCCTAGGCAAGAAGGAGCACCAGCACAACACAGCTTATGCCCAATGTAGTGGGGACTCTCCTCACAGTTCCAAGGCAGAAAGGAGTGCTTGTGGTCACTCGAAGAACAGAACACCGGCCATGAGAGTAGTAAACACCTCTCCTTTGATCATACCACCTTGGAAGAACTGAAAACTTACAGGTCCCTAGAAATATCTATGAAGACAGCTGCACAAAACTCCTGAAGCTGGGTATAGTGCGCCCTCCACCATGAAAGCATAGCCCTACACTTTGACAAAGAGTTAAGTCAAGTAACAGGCTGGAAACTACTTGCTCTCTCTTTTGTGTTTTGTTCTTTCTTATTGTTCACTCCATTGGTTCTAATTCTTCTTTACAACGTGACTAATGTTTAATGTGAAGGTATTTGTAGAACCTCCATCCGATTGCTTACTGCCATGGGGGGGGGGGGGGGGAAGGCCAGAGGAGGAGAAAATTTGGAGCTCAGGGGATTGTGGAACTGAATGTTGTAAACTAGAAGTAAACAAATAAATTAAAATTCAAAAAAAAAGTAGACTGGGAAAATGAACAGAAAAAAATTTTGACCATATGAAGTTACTATAGTGACAAGGAAGATCAAAACACAGTCAGAAGATGGTAACAAAGTCAAAGCTCCAACATCTAAAGCTCCAAGAAAAATATGAATCGGCCTCAGGCCACAGAAGAGCTCAAAAAGGATTCAGAAAATCAAGAGAGATAGAAGAAAAATTGAGAAGAGAAATGTAACTGATACAGGAAAACCATGAGAAACAAGTCAATAATTTGGTAAAGGAGACAAAAAAATACTGAAGAAAATAACTCCTAGGCCAAATGCTAAAAGAGGTCCAAAAAGTCAATGAGAATGCCTTAAAAAGCAGAATTGGCCAAGTGGAAAAAGAAGCACAAAAAAGCACTGAACAAAAGAATTCCTTGAAAACTAGATTTGAGCAAGTGAAAGTTAATGACTTCAAGAGTAATCAAGAAAATAAAACAAAACCAAAAGAATGAAAAAATAGAAAACAATGTGAAATATCTCACTGGGAAAAACAAATGACCTGGAAAATAGACCCAGGAGAAATAATTTTAAAATTACTGGACCACCTGAAAGCCATGATCTAAAGAAGCCTATGCACCATCTTTTAAGAAATTATCAAGGAAAACTTGTCCTGATATTCTGAAACCAGAGGGTAAAGCAGAAATGTTAAGAATTCACCAATCACCTCTTGAAAGAGATTCCCCCAAAGCTGAAAACTAGGAATAGTATAACCAAATTTCAGAGCTCTAGGAGAAAATATTACAAGTAGTCAGAAAGAAACAACTCAAGTATTGTGGAGTCAGTCAGGATAACACAACATTTAGCAGCTTCTACATTAAAGGATCAGAGGGCCTGGAATATGGTATTCCAGAGGGCAAAAGAGTTTGATTCTTGGTTGTAATTCTCTTACCCAGCAAAACTGAGCATAATCCTTGAGGGGAAAGAATAGACATTCAATGAAATAGAAGACTTTCAAGTATTCTTGATGAAAAGACCAGAGCTAAATAGAAAATGTGACTTTCAAATGCAAGAATCAAGAGAAACACAAAAAGATAAACAGGAAAGGGAAATCATAAGGGATTTAAGACTAAACTATTCACATTCCTACAGGGGAAGATGATATCTGTTAACTCATAAGAATTCTCTCATTTTTAAAATTGTTTTTAAAAAATTTATTTACTTTTAGTTTACAACATTCAGTTCCACAATCCCTTGAGTTTCAAATTTTCTCCCCCTCCCTGCCATGATAGCATGCAATCAAATATAGGATCTAAAAATACCTTCCCATTAAACATTAGTAAAGTGGTAAAGAAGGGATTATAACCAATGGAGTAAACAATGAGAAAGAAAAAATTTTCTTAATCTTACAGAAATTAGGGGGAGTACATAAAGACAGAGGGCAAAGGTGTTAAGTTGAATATCAAGGGATGATAGCTAAAAAAGTAATTAAAGGGTGCAGGAGGAAATGTACCAGGAAAAAGGGAAAGGGAGAGGGTAAATAGGCAAATTTTGTCACATTAAAAAAGACAAGAAAAAGCACACTGGTGAGGAGGGATAGGTGTAAGTAAAGTAAAGGGAGAAAAAATATAAACAGGGAAAAAAGGATAGAGGGAAATACACAGCAATCACTACTGTGAATGTAAATGGGATGAATTCTCTCATAAAATGGAAATGGATAGTAGAAAGGATTAAAAACCAGAATCCTACAATAGGTTGTTTACAAGAAACATATGTGATGCTGAGATACACACACACACACACACACACACACACACACACACACACACACACACACACACACACAGAGTAAAGGTAAAAGGTTGGAACAGAATCTATTATACTTCAGCCAGTTAAAAAAAAAGGCAGGGGTAGCAATCCTGATCTCAAAGCAAAAAAACAAAATCTAATTAAAAGAAACAAAAAAGGAAACTACATCTTGCTCAAAGGTACCACAGACAATAAAGTAATATGAATACTAAACGTGCACCAACTGGTATAGCATCCAAATTCTTAGGGAAGTTAAGTGAATTACAGCAAGAAATTAGCTAGCAAGACTATACTAGTGGGGAAGCTCAACCTCCCCCTCTCAGAACTCAATAAATCTAACCACAAAATAAACAAGAAAGAAGTTAAGGAGAGAAACAGAATTCTAGAAAAAGTTAGATATGACAGAGCTCCAGAGAAAACAATGAATACAGAAAGGAATATACCTTTTTCTCAGCAGTACATGGCACCTACACAAAAACTGACTATGTATTAGGACATAAAAATCTCAAACAAATGCAGAAAGGCAGAAATATTAAATGCATCCTTTTCAGATCATGATGCAATAAAAATGACATGAAATAAAGGGCCATGGAAAAATAGATTAAATATCAATTGGAAATAAAATAATCTAATCCTAAAGAATGAATGGGTCAAACAACAAATCATAGAAACAATCAATAATTTCAAAAAGAATGACAATAATGAAACAATGTACCAAGATCTATGAGATGCAGCCAAAGCAGTACTTGGGGAAAATTTTATATATCTAAATGCTTACATTAATAAAATAAAGAATTGGACATACAATTTTAAAAGCTAAAAAAGGAACAAATTAAAACCCCCCAATTAAACACCAAATTAGAAATTCTGAAAATCAAGCAGAGATTAATCAAACAAAGAAAACTACTGGAAAAAAAACAAACAAAAAAATAGATAAAATTTTGGTTAATTTGATAAGTTGATAAAAAAGGAAGAAAACCAAATTACCAATTATCAAAAATGAAAAGGGTTAAATTCACCACCATTGAAGAGGAAATTCAAACACTTGGAAACTATTTTGCCTAATTTATGCCAATAAACCTGCTGATCTAAGCAAAATGGATGAATATTTACAAATATATAAATCACCCAGATTAATAGAAGAGGAAATAAAATATTTAAACAACCCTATTTTAGAAAGAGAAATTGAACAAGCCATCAACAAACTCCCTAAGAAAAATCTCCAGGGTCAGATGGATTTAAAAGTGAATTCTACCAAACATTTAAAGACCAATTAATTACAATACTATATGAACTATTTGGACAGTAAGCAAAGGAGTCCTACCATTCCTTTTATTACACAAATATGATGCTGAAACCTAAACCAAGAAGAGCCAAAACAAAAATAAATTACAGACCAATTTCCCTAATGAGTACTGATGCAAAAAATTTATATAAAATATGAGCAAAGAGATTACCAATTTATCACCAGAATAATACACTATGACAAGATGGGATTTATACCAGGAATGCAAGACTGGGTCACTATTAGGAAAGCTACTAGCATAACTGACAATATAAACGACAAAACCAATAAAACTCACGATTTTCTCAATAGATGCAGAAAGAAGCTTTTGGAAAAAATATAGCACCCACTCCTATTAAAAACACTAGTGAACACAGGGATAAATAATAAGCAGTATCTGTCTAAAGCCATCAACAAACAATTATCTGTAATGAGGATAAGCTAGAAGCCTTCCCAATAAGATCCGTGGTGAAACAAGGATGCCCGTCATCACCACTACTGTTTAATACTGTGCTAGAAATGCTAGCCTTAGCAATAACAAAAAGAAATTGAACGAGTTAGACTAGATGACAAGGAAACAAAACCATCATGAAACGATCCTAGAGAATCAACTAAAGAACTACTTGAAATAATGAACTTTAGCAAAGTTGCAGGATATAAAATAAACCCACATAAATCATCAGCATTTCTCTGTATTATCAACAAAGTTGAGCAGCAAGAGATCAAAAGAGAAATTCCATTTAAAATAACTGCACACAATATAAAGTATTTGGGCGCCTACCTGCCAAGACAAACCCATTAACTATAACAAGCACAATTACAAAACACTTTTCACAAAAATAAAGCCAGATCTAAACAATTTGACAAATATTAGCTGCTCATAAGTAGGCCAAGCTAACATAAAAATAGCAATTCTACCTAAACCCAATTTATTCAGTAGCATACCAATTAAACTACCAAAAATTATTTTATAGTGCTAGAAAAAAAATGACAAAATTCATCTGGAAGAATAAAAGGTCAAGAATATCAAGGGAATTAATGAAAAAAATGCAAAGGAAAAGTGGCCTAGCCATACCAGATCTAAAACTACATTTAAATCATCAAAACTATTTGGTACTGGCTAAGAAACAAAGAGTGGCAGAGCAGTGGAATAGATTACATACACAAGTAAATGACTATAGTAATCTACTGTTTGATAATAGGAATTTGAAGATCTTCCCTGTCCCTTAATAGGCTGAATGTAATCATATGGAGCCTGTGGCAGGAGGAGCTTGCTGAAGGGTAGAACAGAGCCCACAGGAAGCTGGGACTCAGAGCTGGAGGGAGGAGAGGATGCACCCAAGAGTGTGTGTGGGAAGGTTAAAGGATGGTGTGGGCTCCTTGCTGTGTTATGATGTATTAACTTCCTTGTTGCCATAATGGATTCAGTTTCCTGGTGTCTGAATAAATATTTTGCTTCTGTTGTCTATATGGAAAGTCTGTTATATTTTGCACTTGATAACTATGTTGGCATATTCACAGTCACTGCCGGCCCTGTGAATATTGCATTGGCACTATAACCATATCTAAAACTATACTTAAATCATCACAACTATTTGATACTGGCTAAGAAGAAATCGAGTGGTAGATCAGTGGAATAGAACTACATGCACAAGTAAATGACTATAGTAATCTACTATTTGATAAATCCAAAGACCCCAGCGTCTGGGATAAGAATTCACCACTTCATGAAAACTGGAAAAGAGTATGGCAGAAACTAGGCATAGACCAACATCTCAAATGTATACCAAGACAAGGTCAAAATGGGTACATGATTTACACAAAATGGGTGATAAGCTTATTAGAAGAGCAGGGAGTAGTTTACCTGTCAAATCTATGGAGAAGGGAAGAATTTATGGCCAAACAAGAGATAGAGAACACTTTCATGTCTGGTTTTGTTTTGTTTTTTTTCTTTTCCCAGTGATCACCCATTGGTTACAACCCTTCTATATGACCAAACTATTGTACAATGTGAAAGTATATGCAGATCCTATACATGATTGCACGCCACCATGGGGGGAGGGGAAGAGAGGGGAGAAAATCTGAAACTCAAGTGATTGTGGAACTGAATCTTGTAAATTAAAAGTAAACGAGTAAATAAAAAAATTTTTTTTTAAAAAGAGATAGAGAACATTATAAAATGCAAAATGGATCATTTTGATTATATTTAATTTAAAAGGTTTTACACAAACAAAACCAATGCAACCAAGATTAGAAGGAAAGCAAAAAGATGGGAAACATTTTTTTTATAGCCAGTGTTTCTCTATGTACTTGAAAAATGATGCCTTTATCAGAAAGAGTCAAATTTTTAAAAATACAAGTCATTTCCCAATGATAAATGGTCAAAGGATATGAACAAGCAGTTCTTCAGATAAAGAAATTAAAGCTATCTATTAGCATATAAAGATGTCTAAATCACTACTGATTAGAGAAATGAAAATTAAAACAACTGAAGTACCACTTCACACCTAACAGATTAGCTAATATGACAGAAGAGGAAAATGGGATATTAATGCATTCTTGTTGAAGTTATAAACAGATTCAACCATTCTAGAGATCAATTTGAAACTATGCCCAAAAGGCAAACTGTACATACTACCCTCTGATCCAGCAATACCACTCTTAGATCTGTATCCCAAAGAGATTATAAAAAAGGGGAAATGACCCATATGTACAAAAATATTAGCATCTCTTTTGTGGTGGCAAAGAATTGGAAACTGAGAGAATGCCCATCAATTGGGAAATGGCTGATTACATTGTGACATATGAATATAATGGAATACTATTATGCTTTCAAAAATGATGAGCAGGCAAATTTCAGAAAAATCTTGAAAGACTTAACATGAACTGTCGCTGAGTGAAGTGGGCAGATCCAGAACATTATATACAGTAACAGCCACAGTCTGTGATGACTGATTTTGATACTTAGTCCTTCTCAGCAATGCAAGGACCTAAAACAATTCCAAAGGATGCATGATGGAAAATGCCATCCACATCCAGATAAAGAACTATGGAATCTGAATGCAGAGCAAAACAGACTATTTTCTCTTTTGTTTTCTTTCTCATGGTTTCTCTCATTCATTATAATTCTTCTATACAACATGACATGTGAAAATATGTTTAATAGGAATATGTGTGTGTGTGTGTGTGTGTGTGTGTGTGTGTGTGTGTGTGTGTGTGTATGTAAAGCCTATATCAGATTACAGTCTGTCTCGGGGAGAGACGGGGGAAAAATTTAAAATTTATGGAAGTGTTGAAAACTAAAAACAAATTTCTAAAAAAGGATACAGCTCCAGTGATTAATAGGAATAGGAAAGAATAAACATTCATTAGCTTAGTATGACCACTTTAAAAAAGTAATCATGTATTATGGCATAAAGACTGCAAGCAAAAGCAGTAAAAAAAACTATGAAAAACCATCCTTTACTAAGAGAAGTATAATCTTAATATAGTGTACGGATATATACACGTAATAAAGAGCCAAGGTAGGAAAGATTTTATTTAATGGCTAGAGAGCTATGGCAGTGTGGGTCCCACATTTGACATGCTGTAGAGGTGACTTAAGCAAGCCACAACCTATCAGAAGTATAGGCAGTTTTTCTAAGACTATGTAAGCTGCCAAAGCGTTCCACCTGCACTAGTAGAGCACATTTGTCACCAGAAAAATAACAGGTTCTAATCCCTATTCCTAAAAGGCTTTTGTAGAAAAGATTTAAACTTAAGAGTCTAAATAACTGATGGGTCAAATAAATAAATCATAGAAGACAATATATAATTTTATTAAGCCATAACAAAATTTTTGGGATTCAACCAAAGCCATCCTTGGCAGAAAATTTATTTTTCTAAGTATTTTCATCAAAAGAAAAAGAATAAATAAATGATTTGAGTATATAGGTCTTAAAAAATCAACAAAATCAAAAAGATTTTGAAATAAACGCTTAACTGGTTAAGTAAAACTAGAAACTTTAAGTGAAAGAGATTAAAATGAAGCATTAGCTAATCAGATTTTTTAAAAAAAAGAAAAACCAAAATGTCAATACCAAAAACAAAAAGGGAGATCTCAAAATGAATTAAAAAATTTGATCAACTTTCACCCAGTTACATGCAAACAAAACTGATAAATGGATCAATTTTACACAAACGTAATTAGAATTTAAGTAAATCAATCTCAGAAGAAAGTAAACAGGCCATAAAGGAACTCTGCCCACCAAAAAAAAAGATTTCCAAGACCAGATATTTTACCTGTAAATTTTATCAAAGAACTTCCAACATAACAAAGTACATGTAAAAACAAAAAGAAGCAATCGCAACAAATTCTATGAGATAAATATAGTCTGGATAAAGGAAGTTAAGCAGAGGAAAAGCTACAGACCAGTATCTCTACTGAGTATAAATACAACAATATTGAATGTATTAGCCAAGAAGCTGTAACATTAAAAAATACTATAATATGACTAGGTTGGATTTGTAAAGCTTGTATGCATTATTTTAATCTCTTCATTTTAATAATTACTGTATCAAAACAGTCTTCTTCCCAGCTTCACATCCTGTAAACTCTCCATCAAACTGATTTAATACTATTTTATAGAGAGGTGGATCAGTGGAAGATACCAGGTATACAACATACAGAAGTCAACAAAAACAATAGTCTGCCCAAGGCAAAAGGGAGCCACTGAAGCTTGAGTATGGAGTGACATGATCTGGACCTGACCTCCAGGATTATTAATTTGATTTCTGTGTACCAGAAGAAAGAGAAAAAGGAGACCAGAAGGAGATTATGGCCAACATCCCAGGCAAGAGGGTATGAAGAGCTGAAATAAGGCGATAGCCATGAGTGGAGAAGAGGCAATGATGTGACAAACTGTGAAGTAACCAACAGGATTTAATAAAATGACTGGGTAAGGGGGCTGCTGAGAGTGAAAGTTCAACAGAACTCCTGTATGTGGTAAATGTAGATAAGCAGAAGACTGGTAGTAACCTCAAGGGAGGCATGAGGGCACAGATAATGAATCTTATTTTGAATATCTAGACATTGACATGCCTATTGGACATCCAGTTGGGAACTTCTAGATAGTATCTGAAGACAGGATTAGAGCTCAGAGATTAGGAAAGATTTGTAGGATGTATAGAAATAGTAGCTGAACCCATGAGATTTAATGAGATCACTTGGCGTGTATGTAGGAAGCAAAGGAGAAAGCCTAGGACAAAATATGGTAGTATAAATTAGGGAGAAAGAATAAGCTCAAAAGAGAGAAGAGGGGTTAGGACCAATGACACAAGTAGGTTGGTCACCATTATTCTGACATTAGAACAAAGGGATAATGCTGAGGTGATTTAAAGCATGGAACTGGAAAGAAGGAACTCACAAGAGAAAGCCTCTTTTTCCATGGAAATAGGATGCAAAGTACTCTGCTGAGAGAAAGGAAAAGG